>QUSF01000007.1:40605431-40645628 GCA_003676055.1 Chloebia gouldiae
GCCGCGCGGCGCGGTGCGGCCCCTGCCGCCGCCGCCAGGTGGCAGCGCAGGGCGGCGGATGGGCCGCGCGCGGGCGCTGCCCCGGCCCGGGCCCGGCGGGAGCGGCCCCGGCGGGGACGGAGGAGGCGGCGCCGCGGCGAGCGCGTTCCCTTTGTTCCCGTGGGGATAGCCACCGTTATTAGGTGTGCATGCGGACCACAGAGGGCTTTTCGGTGACAAAGCTCGCTGTAGCTCTGGGGATGTTTTTTTCCGAATTAACTTCGGGTTTTATTTTCGGTCAAATTGCGTGTTTTGCTGATCTTAAAAAAAAATAGTAATAATTAGAAGGCAGTATAATTGTGTACATGCGAAGATGTTCACGTGTTTGCATTTGCGTATTAATTGCTGCTCTGTGCTGTCTAGATTGTAGTACATAAATCTAGTAGTACATAGTACATAAGTGTAGTAAATCTAACGGTGTTATGCACACAGGAGCACCTGGAGTACACCCCATGTGCACAGCACAGAGGTTGGAATCCAGCTTTAACTCAAAGGTAATGCTAGATGTATTTGTCCCTCTGTTTTTCCTGTTCTAGTGTAAGCATTGAAGAATACTGTCTGTGGTATGTGATTTCTGCACATCTGTATCTTCAGCAGACCTCTTTTAACTCATATCTTAACATCCCAACATGCTAAACCCAAAAGTTATTGCTAAAAAGTAGTATTTTTTTGTAATGCTCAGCCTTCCCTAAAAGGCACATTCATCTTCACTGCAAACATAAGAGGAGTGTGACTCAAATCCTGTTTCCCCAGGCCTGAAATAAGCAAGAGCTGGGTTTTAGATAGAAGACAAATTTCTTATATAGACCAGGTAATTTTCCTGGTCTTGTAGAAGTTCTTGGAAATCTTCTCAGTGGGACAAAGTACTTACATTCTTAAAGGTTCACTGACTTTCCTGTTTTGATTCAAACACAGTTAATTCAGTGGAAGGTTTTGAATGGCTTTAGATTGTGTTCCAAGGTGCTACTTTCAGTCAGGAAAACATACCAAACCACACCACATACACTTGTTTGTTTTTTTCCACCTACATACTCTCTTTTAAGCTTTTCTAATATGCAACATGGAATTTATGGTAGTGGAAAAAAAAAATCACAGATATTGAACAGAGATGTCTTACAGGAGTTTCTTATGGCCTCACTATTTTTGAAAAATATCATTATTTTGAATTAATAATTATTCATTTTGAATATATGGGATTTTATGCATATATGCTTGCATTTCTTAGGCCTGTCATTTTTATATCATCTGCCTGTGATTCTATGCTATTTTTCTCTCTGACACACAAAATTAGACACACATAAATACTTTTTTATTCATAACAGAGAAAGATATTTTACATAACCTTGTCAGCTAGGCTGAGCTTAACTACTTCTTGAAACTGTTTTGGAGAAGTTCGTAACTCTAATCATGATAAAAGCTATCATGTTAAAGTCAACATTTTAGATATATTTCAGTTTAATTTTTCTGATCCTGTACTAATGAGATATTAAAAAGCATAATAAGTAGAAAGTCTGATTTAATAAAATCTTAGTTCCAAGTTGTTACAGTGCTAGATGGTTTTAGTAGCATGTGGGAGATTTAAATAGTTATTAATGTAGAAATATCATGCTGTTGTTCCATTCATTCTTATTCTTAGTCCAAAAGTATTTTTGGCAGTGAAAAGTTATATCTGAATATTTGAACTAGAACTGTCATTTTAAACCAAAGCAAAAGCATCAAGCAGTAAATAATAGTGAATTTGTGATTTTTTTTTCATTCTTCTGTTGCCTCTTGCTGATTTATTTTTCATCTACCTTTCATTAAACTGGGAAATCCTAAACTCCTTTCAACCTAAATACTCAGGAAGAAAGTTGGGAATAATTAATATAATCCTTATGTGGAATACAAGTAGAGGGACCTGAGTGAAGGTGGAGCAAGAGTAAAGATAGTTCAGCAAAAGCATATGAGGCATACATGCATTATATGTACAACTTGTCAGTGTTCAGTTCTACCCTCTTTCTCTAGTACTTCAGTTTATAACATTGCCAGGAACACTTGATCTGGCACATGGAAACAGACATGGGAAACAGGAATTTGGAGATTCCAAACTTGTTGAATGAAATATATTGGAACAGAAGGATCGACACTCTGCGAAAGACAAAGAAAGTGTTGAAATAATTTCATGGTAATGCACTAAAACGTGTTAAGGAGTGAAGACTTTTAACAATAGTGCAATAAAAATGTTAAATTTGAGGGTGAAAATGAGATAGTGGCCACTTGAATGAAAACCATTGAGCAAAGGGTAGGAAAAATACTAGGGATGCAATATATTATGAATCTGCTTGTTCAGATTTGAGCTGGAAAATAATGCCTACATATATGGAGGGGGTTGGGGGGGAATAAAGCTAAAGCTGAGATTGTGTCATCATGCAGATTTATGTTATTTCTTATGGACAAGCATCAGCAAAAAGTTCAACCAATGTTGCTGGGGATGACATGAATTTGATTGTGATAGAGGATAGCCTCTTTTATGGAACAGATACTGAGCAAGCAAGAGACAAGGATAATTTAGATTAAATTGTAGTAAATTATAGGATCTCCCAGATAAGCTAATGATAAAAAATAAATATAATGGTTTTGAGCTTTTCTACTTCATGTGAAGTTTCAAGACAGAAGAATGTGAAGGATCTGTAACTGCAGTCCAGTGTTTCAGAAAGGTAAACTCAGAAATATAAAAGTTTAGTGAGTAGTGGAAGAAGAATTCAGATAAGAAAGATGCTACTTTATGTAAAAAATAAAGCGAATATTATTGAATTTTTACAGTGGAGAAGAAGGGGAGAAACAAAATAGTCTACCTAAACTGGAATGAAAAAGAATTCCCAGAAGGTAGAAGTTATTAAGAGTAAGCACAAAACCTAAAGAGAATGAAAAAGAGATATTGATTAGCAAGAAGAAATCTGCATCAATAATTAGAAGGCATAAAACCAAACTGAGAATGGTCAGAAATCTTGTTAAACCAAAACTTGCACAGAAACCTGAAATAGAGTAAAAACTTCTTAAGCCATGTAAATAAAATGAGAACTTAAGAAATGGGATGGTTGTTAAAGGATGGGATGAACATTGAGAATAAAGTAGCCCAGACCAAATAGGTTCCAGAAAAGTTGCCTCTGTTTGTGGTAAGAAGATAGGTAAATTTTGTTATCTAGTGAAAGTAGGAATAGGGTAACAGAAATCACATCCTCAGTGTATCGTGCCACAAGCACTTTTATGTCCTAAAATACTAAAAGGATCAGCTCCTTTGTAATACACATAGCGCTGATTTAAGGGTATGAGATAAGTGGGTCTGGCCAGAATTTTTAGACAAAATTAGAGGTCTTTCTGAAAAACAGATGTGTTGAGATACATACATGTGCAAATATATATATACATATATGCACATATATACTATATAAATATTTTACAATTTAGTCTCATTGTCTATATTTTAACATATCCGTATTTCTAAATTCAATTAATGTCTGTCTATATATTGCTTTCCTTTAGTCTAGGCTGATAAAAATAGTGTGAAATTGAATAATGCATTATACAAACTCATGAATTAAAACTTTTGCAATAAACTGGGAAAATCCAAGTTTATAAAAATTTCAGAAATTTAAAGCTAGTAATCAATCAGCAAGGGGTTATAGGTTGCTATTATAAATGAAGTACTTATGTAAAGGGAAAAGAAAATGTGACTCTATAATGTATTAGGCAGGATGTCATAATAAGAAGGCATTATTATTAGTATTGTAAAGGATATGCTTTTTCATGAGTTCCTGGTGTATTATGCATAGTTCTAGTCATATGTTCAAAAAAGATACTAAAATAAAGTCTAAAGATCAGGAAGAAACTATGGTAATTAGGGCATGGAAAATGTGTCTACTGAAGAGATATTAAAAAAAAAAAATAAAGAACACATAGCCAAATAGATATTGAAAGGACATATGAGTCCTTACAAATGCATTTTAGTTAAATGCTAAAGAAAAAAAAGAAAAACAAAACCAAAACAACTAAACAAAACAGAATGTATTTGAACTTAAGAGGGATGTTGGCATGCCATCAAATGTATATGTATTGATTATAAAACCTAGGAAAGGGAAGATGTTTACTGACTGAGACTGGAAAGATTTTCCAAATAGGTAATCAGGCCAACAAAGTTTTTTTTTTTAAATAGAACTTGAAAATAAAAAACTTTGTAATTGAACGGGACAGTTCCTGTTAGAAAAGGTACATTTGTGGCAAGTTGAAAAGGAAAGGTCTTTTTGAAGAAGTTGGAACATGTTTTTTCTACACTTACACTGTATCTCTTCTCTGCCTGAGGGCTTACTGCAGGCTCTCAGGTCAGGTAAGATGTTTTCTCCCTTTATTGTATAATTTAGATTCTGAGTTATTTTAATTTCTTTCTTTCTTTTGTTCTGCTTTGTATAGTGGGACATGTATCTCCTAGAACATTCTGCAAAGAAGTTCTAACAAATTTCCTCCTACTGAGGGGGTCTCCAAAGACCATTGACAGTGCCCTTTTTTTTCTTTTTCCTCCCTCTTTTCTTTTTCCCCAAGGAAGATTTGAGGTTTGGCTTGTGTTCTTTACTGCAAATTAAAGGTTTTGAGTCAGTGGGTAGTACCGTCTGGACTAAAAGTTCTGTAGATCTTTTTTTTTTTTTTTTTAACTAAATATTTAGTATATTGTAACTCTCAACTGAAAAGGATGTAGAAATATAGATGGTTCCTTTTAGCAATATGCTTCTATTACTACTTACTAAAATCAAATTCAACTCAGTTCCATTATCTCAAAAATACTAGCTAAATTTTCAGCATTTTCAGTAGGACATGGCATGGATTAAGTGGCATACTGCAAAAAATCTCTCTGAAATTTTCTAAACTATTCTGTCATTATACAATAGTTCTGACTTTTCATTTCTCTTATCTCCTTGCTATACGTAGGATTATCAAATAATTAAAATTGTTCCATGTCAGATATGTCTAATGTAAGGTACCTAATCTATCCATAATAACTGAAATAAAAAGATTTTGATTTCTTCTGGATCTGAAGAGTTCCTCTAGGATAGCTCCTTTGTTTTTCTGGTGGAAGTTGTAGAGTAGGAAAAGAGGTTTATTAATATCCTTGCATACAGGGATAACCTTAAGGTACAAATCTGTTAGGCTATTCTTTTCTTTATGCTTAAATTTTCTTACGCTAAGCAAAACACATTTACCAAGAGAAACTTAGAGAAATACCAGATATTTTCTGTCTTAATGGTTAAAACACTCAATAGAAGGAGCAGGCTTAAAATTTCTACACCACGTGAGTTAGCAGAAATTTGAATATGATCTAATATAATATATAATATCATGATTTAATATCCCTCCAACAGAGAGCCTGACCTGTCCCATCTATATTCACTTTGGGGAAGTTAAGCATCCCATGAGAATTTCTAATGTGCTGTTCTTCACAAGCGACAAAAGCATGGGAAGTGAGAAACTGAAAATCGGGGATTATGTATAAATTAGACTTCCAAGTGATTCAGTAGTACTAATTCCTAATGTGTTTGAAAAAGATTGCTGCCAGAAATGTTGATCCTTGAGGCACATGAATGTGCCCAGCAAGAACTTCAGCAGTCTTAATGGTCTCTCAATACTGGATCTAGGCTCTGTAAATGACAGGTAAAAGACTACATATATATAGATATATGTACATATATATATGTGAAGTTCACCCTGCATAACTTTAGGTGATGCAGGTGCATAGCTTTATGTTTTGCCATTTAAATAATTTTTAACCTCTTTGAACACACACTAATTAATACAATAAAAAGATAAATTCTTAATCAGACTTTTAAAAGAAAACATTGCTGCTCCTATGCATGTCTACATCATATGTTTTAACACATATTTACAAAATATAACCATAGAACTTGTGAACATATTTATGTATTTACACTCACAGGCAGATTTTACAAGTTTTGTCCTTACTTAAAATAAATATTAAAGTTTATTTACAAAATTATAAACAAAAAGCAATCTATTATTTTATGATTCTACCCAAGAGGCACTATAACTGTGTTATGATATATTACAGGAAAGTGAGGAATGTTTTGTTCTTTTTTTTTTTTTGTATTTCTAAATAAGTAGACTCGCTCACTGCAGCATGAAAAAAAGGTTCACTTAGAGTGAACTGAATTTGCATGTTTTGGCTACTCGGCGTGACCTGAATTTCATACCACTGGTGGCTCCTCCAGGTCTTCCCGCATAGGGAGTTTTCATCAGTTTCTGCCACTAGGTGTCCCTATATGTGTGCAAGAAAATCCTGATGGCAACATTAAATGAAGGAGGAGGAATAATTGTGCGGGAGGGGTAGAAAAAATAATAGTAAACTTCCTTCATTATTTTGAGTTCTGTTTGACAACTTTCAGGCATATTACTGAAGAGAAAATATGAATGGATTCATGATTGCGCAGTTATATTTCAGAATAAACTTTTTTAAAAAGAAAAATGGATAATAGTATGCTCCTAGATATTGCATAGTCTTTTTGATATTATGTATTTATATTGATATTATATATATAAAAATTGGAAAACGTCTTCTGAAAACATTTAATTCTTTTTATGTCTAGTAAATTTATTTTAATTATAAAATTATTAGTAATTTGGTATAAAAAATGGATTTTCATGTAGTAAACACAATTAATTATGTACGTCAAAGAGTGATGAAAAAACGTGTACTGTGATTAGCTTCTCTAGAACATCTTGATAAATGGGATGTTTCAGGAATTAAGAGCCTCTGATGGATTGTACAACCCTCTAACCCTTACAATTAACGTTTAAATGGATCACTAGTAATGGAAAAGAATGTGGTTTAGACCCCAATTCTTTTCATAATCAAGTGGCTATTAAATGTTATGCAAACATTCTTCTAGTGGGACAGTTGTTTAATCAAAGTCAGCAGCTATTATGACATGAAAGCTTTTAAAATTATTATTGCCTAATAATAATAATAATAATAATAATAATAATAATAATAATAATAATAATAATAATAACAAAATCCCAATAAAAGTAAAAATTACAAGAGATGTTTTCTTTCAGTGATAATAAATAGGATACTTGAACAGATGCCTCAGAGTATTAAATAATCATTTTCTCTGAAATCCAAAGGCTGCATGCACAATATGAGGAATATACTGATATTGTTCAGAAAACAGGGTTGTTCTCTTTTTCAAAATACAGGCTTTACTTAAAAGACAAGCAAGCAAACAAACAAGCTTTCATCCTTCTCAATACCATTCAAAACATGACTAGATAAAAGCTGCTTTTCTGAACCCCTAATTCTGAGCTTACTTCTCTTGAACTTGTAGAGAATATCTCTTTTTTGGAGATGTCAGCACTGTTAAACACTACTTCTGGACTTCTGTATCACACATAATCTAAGAATTTGGAATTATGGAAAGATGTTTTATTTTAAAGGTATTTACTATCAGAATAATTTTTTTTTAATGTGTCTACTGGTTTAAAGGGAGTGATGGTCTTGGTTTAAAATTTGAGCCTGTAGTCTTCTAATGCAAGAGTGAGAGAGTTGCAAGTCCACTGCACTAAAAACTTATGCTTTCAATTATGAATTATGAATACATTAATGAATCATAGCTTATTATTCTTCATTAACTTTGTGCATTTCAACACCAATAATCTGGTATTTATTTTGGATTTCCACTTGTTTATTTTAAATTGAGTTAAATTTAAGTATACCTCCTCAGTTGACAAGATTGAGTTTTGACAGACCAAAAAAGCTATAAGACAAGTCTATTAAAAAATTTAAAGCCTATTTTTTAAAATACTATGGTGGATTCCCATAGTCTTCATACCACAGGCTGGGATTAGGCTACTTTGAGTATCTATCACTTACAACGTTTTTACCATAGGCAACGGAAGGAGAAGAACTGGTGCTTTATCACTCAATGTGAAGAAATAGAACATGAGATTTTTGAGCAAGGGATATTAATCATTATTGTAGACAAGTGGAAAACACAAATACAAATCTCTGTTTTATAATCATTAAAATAACTGAGTAATACAAGTGTTTTATTCATTTACCAGTGAAGCTATCAGTTTCAGTGAAAAATGGTAGCAATATATATCATAAAACTTCTATATTGTGTGTGCTCCCTATATAAAGCATAAAGATATCTTGCAAGACGTGAAGCCTTCCCTTTTTCTGAGGAGGCTGTAATCTGATTTTAAGACTCCTCCCATGGGATACCTGATAAAACCCCACAGCCCTGGGTCTGCTCCCTCTCGGCTCTCTGGGCTTTGCTCAGGCTCCCGAGCCTCTGCCCCCCTGCTCCCACTGGCACAGGGTGGAAGGTGGGAATAAAATGGACTTCCCTGCTAAACAGCAGAGCCTTGTCTCCTCTGTTTGCCCTGTCACCATTGTGCCCTCCCTGGATCACAATCGCAAGCCACTAAAGATACATTATACTGAAAAAAAAGAAAACAGAGTCATCATAAAAAGGAAACAAAGTCACCATTTTGATATTCCTAACACCTTAGTTAGGAATATCAAAATGCCCTGCAAACTAGACACCTTATAATAGACCAAGAATCTCACACCCTTTGGTAAAGGTCAGTGTAGAGTTAGAATCTTCAGAGGAAACAATTCTGAAGAGCAGTTTATTGCTGCATAGACGTGGTGTGAAAGTTATGTTTTACTGTAATTTCAGCTCTAGATTTCTGTACAAATCCCTGGAATACCCCATGGAACATAAACATCCTACAAAGCTTAAGTAGAAAGCCACATGGGGTTTTACTATGTTTATTTCTCTTGCCGTAGCTGCAAGTGGCATTCTCTGCTACACATATCTGATCAGGTAGCATCAATCCATAGTGCTGTTCTATAACCTGTGACTTAGAGAAAATAATTTGGAGTGAGAATGTCATTGAATTACCATTGAACTGACATCCAGTGGTAACTGAGTAGTGGGAAATTACTTAGCTGTACTTGGCTACCTGTAAATTTGAAGTCACAGTAGAAAAAGCAGATGAAAGAGAGGTGAAAGGGAATATAATCCCCCGTCTTTATTTCAGGAATGGAAGGAAAATGAGATCAGTTAAGTGAAATGTTGCATTTGGAATGTCAAATACCTTATTAAATTAATTAATTTCTCGGAGCTCCCTTTCCAGTATCTCATCCAGAATATGAATCAGACTCCTAATATAGTAAAATGTTGGAAATATTTGATTTTATCTTAAGTATTGCTTCAGTCCTTTTTTTAATGAAAATTTATTGCTGAAAATTGTGACAACAGAATTTTAGTAAATATGAGTATCAGTGCTTAAATCATGAAGTCTGCCTTGCCTAGTATGAACTTTAGCATTTGAAGTCCATATAGGTTCTGAAAGCTTCAAGATTTGTTAAGAAGCTGTATACATTACAAAATGTTACCTACTTCTAAAATGCATCTGTGCAGTACTAAATTAAATTAAATTAAATAATTCCTTCCACTTGAACAATTTACTAACTACTGAAGGAAAAGCAAGAAATATTTTCATAGTTTTATAAAGTCAAACTTACTTTTTAAAGGCAGATAAGTACCATGTTTTGAAGTAATCTCACTAGGCAATCATGCAGGGTGTCTAAATCAGGGCCAATTCATCTTTAATACTGTCCTATAGAGAGTGATGTGAGATGGGCCTCTCTCAAGGGTTATTACAATTACCTGAAGTCTTCTCTATATACATGTCCCTCTCTACCCATTGTGGGGATGTAATGCATTTAACTTGGTGCCTGTTACCTAAAGTCAAGTGGGCTTAATGCATACTTGGTGAATGTTCAGTTAATGTATAAAACTGGAGATACCTGAATATAACTGTAAAGAGATAAAAGCATATTTAAACTTTATGTCATCTGTAGTCTTACTGATATAGATAGGGCTTTATGGGAAATACAGTGCTGTTAATCATGAACTGGATATTGTGTCAAAATTCAGACTTGTATCAGCAATTTTCTTTTAAAAACTTAATATTACCGAAAAAACCTTAAGCTCTCATTCAAAAGTTATTTCATATTGTTGCTAGCAAGTGGTCATGAAAATTTCTGTACAACCAAGTTCAGTTTATCTAGTTGTATCTGTAATAATATATATTTCCTGTTTGTTTTTCTGTTAGATTTACATGCATGAATATATGGATTATGGAACAGCTGTCAGGATTGATATGATAGCAGTCTTTTGTATCAGAAAGGGGTTTTTCTCTGTTTCCTTTTTTGCTGTTATACATTGTTTAAAATCCCATGTAGATGCTGTAATAGGAAATAAATTTACTTGCTTTGTTCTTACATTTTCTTATAATATAAATTCGTGTTTATTTAATTAAATGACCAGATTAAAATTTTATTTTATTTCCTTTCATTACATGTTCCTTTATTCTTAATAATATTTTTAACCAGCATTTTTTTTGTTTGCATACACTTAATAGAGTTCAGTGGTTAGCATTCACATCCGAGATGAAATGGAATAAGTGTCTTTGTTATGCTGAAGGCAAAGTATAAAAAACCTACAGAAAAATGTTGTCATCCCTTGCCTATTAAATTTGCAGATGTGACAGGATATTCAGAACAATAACTGCATGTGATTTATCAGTACTGACTGCTGACTGCCACAGTTTAGTTTGCTACACTAACATCTAAAGTGCTACTGTAAAACATAAACCTTTTGTTTTGCATTCCTCCTTTTGACAAAAACCGATTTAATTGACTTGTGTGTCCCATGTGTTATCTTCATTCCAAATTCCTAGCTGGAAGAATGTAGTACAATCATGAAAAACCTTCTGACCCTTCTAGATATGACAAGTATAGAATCTCTAACCATTTAACATATACTGCTGCTTTCAGCATACTTTCCCAAATAAAGACTGTATTTCTGAATATTGAATATATGCCTTATGTAGAGTAAAAATAATAAATCTTCTCACTTTGCAGAAAACCCCCACCTATTATTAAAATTATTTTATTATTATATAATATATAATTTTATTTTTCTTTTTTGAAAGTAGGAATAAGATTTGCATTCCAGAAATATACCCTTATATACTCTCCTATATAAGAAATAGCTCTGATAATGCCATACAATTTTTCTTCATCTTTTGCACATCTGAAAAACTTATTTATTGCCTTGAATACTTGCCTTGAATATTCTTCCACTAAAGATAAGATTCTTTCAATTGTTTTCATGAATGAAACTGTTAATTGAAGCTGCTAGTTTACAGATTGCCAAAGCTTTAAAGAGTTTGCTTAAAGATCCAACATGTACATTAAATAAACTAGGACCTAAGAAAATGCATCATGTGGTGTTTATTGTTGTTATTGTCATTTATTCCCTCTTTTTTACATACCTTCCAGTAGAAGTTGATAAGAGATTCAGAAATTAGAGCTTTAGTGAATTCATATATTAAATAATATTCTGAAATAAATTTGTGGATAAATTCAGGGACTTTCATGCTTTAAGGTGCTGAAGTGGACTTCAGATATCTGGGAACATAAATGAAGATAATTCCACTCAGAAAAGCCTTCTGTGACAGCTAATCCTGAAGAGGCAAGAAACTGTTCCTTTGGGAGATGAGCTGTTCTTACTGGAAAAATTCAACCACAGCAAATAGGTACTGGAGCATAATTTAAAGGAGGCTTCTCTGCTCTAGGCTGTCCCTGTGCTTAATGGTAAACAGGTGTTAAAAACCTCCTTAAGATCTGAATCGTCCTCTCAAGAAAGCTATTTCTTTCAGTTGACTAAGTCCCTTTATCCCTCAGGGAAAGTAAGTCTCTAAAACAATGTACAGGCTCATTTAGGGGCTGAAAGCTAAATGGGAGAGAGTCAGGTTCAGGAATCTATTTTTGGCTATGCCAGAACTCACTAAAAATGAGTAAGCATCCATGCTGCTAACCTCAGTTCTGGAAATTAAAAGCGTACATTAAAGTTCTGCACTATTATGTTATGTTTTCTAAAGCTTAGTAATAAAAAAAATGATTTTGAGATTGTGTCTGTGGGAAGTCTTTAATCATAAACCAGATGAATTAACAACTCTGAGGGACAAAAGATTTTGACACATATAAAAATTGTTTGACTGACTCAATCTGCTCAAAGAAATTTTTTTCTTAACCCATATAAATATATTCTATGATGTATTATAATTCAGAACAAGCCTGTTTAAGAGTAAATTAGCCTTACATTGCTCCTTCACGTCTCCCAAAGGAAATACAATGCATGTGAGAAATTCAGATTTTGTTGCTGAGAAGCTGTATGTCTTAAAAGCAGCTCTTGACTTCCAATATCTTCATTGTTCTGCTGAGATTTTCCCCAGTGCTGTTTTTGACCTACTAACTTTTCTGCAGTCAATTTCTTTTTGGAGCATGGAGAATCAGAAACTGTCTCATGTCAAATATTTAACTCTATAGAGTGACGTGCCATACGTTCATGTATTATCTACAGCCTAATATATACCACAGAAAGATCTTGTAAGAGGCCTTTTCTCATCTTTTCTTGTCATGTCCTTCAACATATATGGTCCAACCAGAATGTAATAGACATTATGATGCTTATAGCAATTCAGAGAGTGAGGGATATCTCCTCTTGACAGCCTTAACATTATGACTCATGCTCTCATCCCTTTATATCTTAACCAGATAATGGCACTTACACTAACTGTGAGGAGGGTGGAAACACCTAATGTAAGGTTAGCCCTATGCTTTTATCAGTTATAAAACTGATTATTGAAAAGTGATTAAAAAAACTTCTACAAAAAGGCACTGACTATAATAATAGCCCAAAGCATATTCAGTCGAAATGCTTTAAATTAATATCAAGGAACTTTGGCCTGGAGCATTGTAGCTTTCTTATATATATATATATATATATATATATATATATATATATAAGATTCTGTTGCTCATCTGTAGCTTGTGGCATTATTCTGTTTTCTTTGTAAAACATCTAATAAGACTTGATTCTGTCATAAATCATATATTTATTTTATTAAATAAAACATATTTTCTATGCTTAAGTTAATATCTTGGGTTTTATCTTTTTTGGTTTTATTTTTGTTTTTATTTTTGTTTTTCTCTAACTCTGAGCTTCTGAGTTCTTCTGTAATTTGATACTAAATTACTGGATTTACAGGTCATTAAAAACAGAGTATTTGGCTCATCTGCCACATATATCTTATTCAAGGAATATTCTAGGAAGGGTATACCGCTCACATCATTCTAGTTTGTTGTAAAATGTGGTGCAACTACTCCTTTCATACAGAAATTCAGTGATAAGAAATTATGACCTAGGAACTTGATAACATGACTTTAACTGTCTCTTCAAATTGACAGGTTTCAAAATCACACTTCTTACTCAGGGAAAGCACCATGTATAGCAGGTTAGGCTTTTATATTCTATAAAGCCAATTATAGATCTAAACATTTACTAGTTTTCCTCTCTTTTGTTTGGATTTTTTCTATTTGTAGTAGTCACTTAACAATCTTTCAAATGATCTGAGCAGCCTTAACCCAGAATTCCACTCCAGGAAAGCCTTTCTAATCTAAGTTTTTGCAGCATTCTATTTGGTTATAAGTAGTTCCATATGATCTTTTCAAACTCTAAACAAGAGCAGGGTTACTTTTGCAGTGATATAAATTAACAATATAAAAAGAGCTGTATGCAGTTGTGAAGCTTGGCATTGTGTTACAAATGTTGGACAGATCCTTCAGACTGATAAATTGATCAACAAAGATAGTTTCCTTTTGTGACCTTTTTACCAAAGATGTGAAATTACCCAATAACTGAAGCTAAATGCTTGCAGTTATATTTTCAGGTTATAAAATACATTTTTAAAGAACACAGAGTTTGCAAAGATCTTGAAAAGATAGTTTTGCAATCAAAAGGAAAATCCTCTTTGGTTCTATCAGAATAGAGAGTGCAGATATTATTTCCCTTCCACTCCACATGCCTATCATACATTTCCAGTTGAGAATAAGTGATCATAATTATCAGACTCTTGAATATTCTCATGTAAAGAGAACCCAGTTCCAGAGACTGAAGATTAATGTGAGATGAACTTTGAGATCCAGATGAATTCTACTGTGTGGTATTATATATTTCCAGCTGATCACTTGTTATGCAAGCTGCTCACCATTAAAATGTCAGGATTTGTAAATGCACCAGACTATAATTGCCAAAACTTTTAACTGAGTAAGACTTTAAGATTCTGTTTCACAGAATGGAATTTGCTACTTCTCTGGAATTAACTTTGTAATGAGGATAATTTAGATTTTTAAAATCACCCAGTAAATATGTACTGAAAAAAATCTGAATAAATTCTAAAATACCCACTGCATAGTGAAAAATACTAAAAAATTATATTTCCTTAATAAATGGTACTAAAAAAGGACAATTTTAATTCTTAAATGCATTTTTTCTTGGGTATACTGCTCTAAAAAATTATATTTCCTTAATTAATTGTACTAAAAAAGGACATTTTTAATTCTTAAATGCATTTTTTCTTGGGTATACTGCTCTATTATATTTCAGTTTTGTCTGTGTTGCAGATATGAGGTAGTACCAATACAAGGGCAAATACACACACTTGACTTTGCTTTATATAGCATATGGTCACATCATATTTCAAAGGAAGTGTTGTATTTGCTCCTCTCAAAGATTTTTGGGGTCAGCCTGACCCTTGAATAAGGTTCTTCTCCACAGAAAATGGATATCCTTGTGATAAGAGAAGGAGATGCTTGCAGCAGCAGTTCAAGACAAACATCAAGAGGTTGTCTCTGCAGGTGGCAGAGTGTGAAGGAATGTCCTAGAGGTGTAACTCTTCCACATGGATATATTTATATGTGTGCATATATGCATAGGAGAGCATATAAATATATATATATCCTATGTATGTCTCTCCTAGATTGTATCTACAGTATACAGTAAAGTATAACTTTTGGGGGTGGGCCAAGTGTCTGCCCTGCTGCCCAGTACTAATGATCATTCCTCATTCATCTGCCTTCTTTAAGATGCTGCACAACTAGAGAGGAAAAATGATCATACAGTTGCCAAGACACAGGGGCTGCAATTGCTCTGCCTACAAGCAGGCTATGTGAATATAAAGGTAATTTCTCTACACTCCCCATCACTAATTTGACCCCAGAACAATAAAGAAGAACGTGCTCTTCTAGATGAGATTTTTGCATACGCTTGAAATGTGTCACTCCCATGGTAGGAAAAAGTAAATCAAGAATGTATTCAATAAGCTTCCTAAACTAAAAGGCTGTGGGGTTAAAACAGGAAAATTCACGATAATGGACAATTTTAAAAATTACATTCCTTATCAAGAATACTGTTGAAATCTCACAAATTTTAATGGAAGTTGAGTTAACACTGATTGAAAAGATACTGTTGAAACAAATCCTGTTTCATCTGTATTGATCATGCTGTTAAAAAAAAAATAATTTTTGTTTCTACCATCTTTCAACATTTCAAGTTATTTTCCTGATGGAGTGCTTGAGTCCTTGAAACCTAGGTTACTGTTTACATTAACTCAATAGCAGTCTGTTGTCACGTGTTTTGACCCTGCATTTCTATGGCACTCCTTCTGCCTACTGATGTTCCCTAGATTTAAGAATACAGGAAGTGCAAAACGGACGACTTGCAATCCTAATATAGGAGTTAAAAAAAAAGAGCATCAGCAGATTTTACACACGTTTAGATGTGTCTGGTCTGCCATGCCGTCTCCTAGCATGCAATTGGAGCATTTTTCAGCCACACAAGAGTGGCTGTTTTGGAGCTTTTCCAGAAGCTCAGCTTTTGAGTCAAAGAGAGAAGTCTACATTTACAAAGAACCATTCACAGCTGTCAGAAGTTAGCTGTCTGTGGGACTCAAAGTACAGCTGCAGTTTTTCCAGAATACTGACAACTTCTGTGGCAACCAGAGTCCTTCACTAGTACTGGGATTTCTGAAGCTTTATCAGCAACATTACCAGTGCCCTATGCCTGCATATTCCATTTCAGTGTTTTTTTGGTTTTTTTTTTTGCTTTTATTGTTTTGTGTTCCACAACTTACTGAGTTATTTTTCTAAAGTTAGGAAATATGAACTTTTGAAATTATGTGCTTATTAGCTCCAGGGATTTAGATTTTCAAGCTTCCAGAATGAACAGAAAGCATTAAAATCTGTATTTTTGTCTTTCTGAAACATGTACAATTGTATTTGTAGCCTTTATGAAGAAGCAGCAGCAATATTTAAACTAAATAGGAGTCATGGGAATGTATCCTCCCAATTTTGCTACAGTCAAAAGTATATCCTCCTCTTTTTACTTCAGTAAGGATGGTATCTACAGCTCCATTTTTCCTGCAGATACCCTTAAGTGTTCTTCATTTTCAGTTCATACTGAATATTCAGAGAAACAAACATATTGTAATATAATGCAGTATAAAGTGCAAGTGCATTCCTCAGAAATGCAATAACCAGAAACAAAATGTTTGAGTCATACAACATTTTCTGAAATATTTTTCTAATCCCCTTCTCTTTTGCTTCCTTAAAAAGTTTGCATAATTATAGAAAGGAAATGAAAAGCAATTGTGAACAGAAACCATACATTCTTATTTCTTCCATGAAGTACATAATACACATTAGAATAAGATAAAACAGTATAGGGTAAACACTAACTTTTTCTGAATTATAAAAGAGAATGTCATCTTAAAGAATATTTTAAATATGAAAACATAGAGGAAAAAACCTACAATGAAGCCAGAGATTCAGTCATTGATTTAACATGGGTCAAGAATTAAAATCAGGATAGAGTTTGTGGCATGTATTTTACATCTAAAGCAGCTTCAGCATTCTATTTCTGCTAAGGTTTTTTTTTTTTTCATTATTTTATTTTCCCTTATGACTAAATCTCATTGTTCTCAAGCTTTCATTTTATATCTGAAAATTTTAGATGTCAATGCAGAGAGGGCTTACAAACCTAACCAAGGAACCTTGCCCCAACTCTTTTTTTTTTTTTACTTTGAGTTACTTGGAAATGGCTGAAAGCATTTGCCTATTCATCCAGGGAATCGCTGTTAAAAAAAAGGAGAGTAAAAAGGGCGGATGACATTTCAAGAATCATGACTTCTCTTTTTCATGTTATTCCTGACCCTGATCCACCTCACTTGGGTGTTCTGTATCACTTCCAACTTTATTATCTTATTGAGGCTGACCATGTAGTGTAGAAATGTAAAAGACTCCTGAGGAGCTGCAGTGAAAATCTCTCTGCAATCAGGGCTGTGTGTATCAGTCTGACAAGCTGCTGTCCTGTGTGCAGCACAGAAACTGAGTGTTGTGTGCGCATTTCTGTACATCCAGTTTCTCTGAACACATTGATTTTATCTTAAAAATCTGAATTTCTGTTTTAATGTCCAGAAAAAAAAAAGGAAAGAAAAAAGAACTATATTTGTGGAAAATGAAATTACCTGTAAATGCATGCTGTCAGTAATTTTGATCTTAAAGAAACATTTTTTTTTGAGATACTTTTTATTCTGAGGTAATAAGCAGATGCCACAGGTCAGTGATTTCAGATGTCTCTGTGAATCTGATATATTCAGGAAGAGTACCTTTTGGATTTGAATGTGTTGCCATATTTTGAGTAGTGCTGCCTTGCTGTATTTAACTATGCCTCAGGATGCCACTCAGTGAAAATTACTTTCCCTATGTGTTGACATTACTTATTCATTTATAAAATAGGTTTGGTGGTTTAGTTAGTTTTATACTTTTACTGTGGTTTTTTCTCTTCAATATTTTTGAAGCGAGATCCAAATTGCTGTATTTTAATTATTCACCATTATAACATCTTTCTAAATATTGTAATATATATACATATAAATGGATGAAACAACTTCCATGATGTTTAAAGAAATATTCAAAAAACACCATTAAAAAAAGGTTGCAAAAAGGTTGTAAAAATAAACATCCAAAGAGAATCAAAAAAGATTTTTTTCAATTTTGTTTCAAAAGATATCTCAGTAAATATATTTTCTTCACATCCCTGAAAGATGGAGAGAAAATCTATTGACAGATGTGTTCGTAGCTCTACCCTGTGGAGCCCAAGACAATCTTTAAACTAAATAGCACATTATTATTGTATTGCCATCATGTTGCCACAGGTTTCTAAGCAGCCTTGAGGCATTCACTTCCTAAACCATTGGGAGCTCTTTATCTCATGAAATTTGACATGCTCATTTTGGATAGAAAATACTCAAATGAAGTCACCTTTCATCATCTCAGGATAGTTGTCAAAAGACTTGGCTTCCACGGGGGTTATGAAAGAGCAGAATTTTTTGGATTCTGTATTTCACTTTGGCCACTGTTTATGCAATAAAAGTGAAATGCTGAGGAAAAAAAACCCATAAATCTGTATATGTTATTGCTGCTTCTTTGTGAAACTCACCCTTGTACTCTGTTTTCTAGCACAATAATAAACTGTCACTCAGTTATGGTTAGTAGCAGAAAATTTGATGGTGGAAACATTTTTTATTATATGATTAATATAGGGAACTTTTTATAATTTTGTAGTCTTTGAACAACATTTTTATCAAGTTTCAAGATTTAAACTTTATATGCATAATGCAAAAATTTGGAGTTGATTTGTTAAAACAGCCAAGACTTTTAGATCGAATATGATAAGTGGGATGAGGGAGAGAATTAGAAGGACAAAAAGTGACAAAAACTCATTGGCCAAAACAAAAACAATTTAATAAGGGAAGAGAAACAAAACAAAGCAAAACAATTAATGTAGAGGCAATTAACTGCCACCTCCTCCTACCACTCTGATTTCCAGCAAATTTCCAAAGCAATGCCTGCCTTCGAAAAACTATCGCTACTTTAGACCTTTCCTCCTTTCTACTTTTTATTACCTAGCATGGTATTATATGATATTAAGTATCCCTTTCATCCATTTGCATAAACCTCATGGCTGTGTTGCCCACCCATAGCCAACTGCCTGCAGGGATACAGAGAGTAAGAAAAAGAGAAGATCTTAGTGCTGTGCAGACACAGTTCAGCAGTTAAAACACAGGTGTGCCATCAACATTGTTAATTCACTGATCTGAAATGGCACCATGTGGGCTGCTGTGAAAAGGATTAACTCCATCCCAGCCAGACTCATTACAATATATCAATTTCTTTTAACATCAAAGTTTATCTTCTTGACCTATTGATGCAAAAGATCTGATTGTAACTACTGTCAAAGACACGACACTAGACTAGGTGTATTCTCCTGGGTTGATACTGTATGACAATTGTCCATTTCCTAACTCACAGTTCCACAGAGCTAATTGTGGGGAAGCAGTTTGGATGCTTAGGTTTTAAATGCTTTTAAGAAAATAAATGCCAGGGAAAGAGTAAAAATCAGTTACATTTGTTCAAAATCAGTTGTAAAAAAAAGTTTTAAGTTATCTTCTTTTGAGAGGAGGGAGTCACAAAGAGTTTCACCAAAATTTGCATAAGATTTACCGATGTGCAGGCATAATAAATGCATTTAGAGAATCATAATCAGTGACTGAAATTAGAAAATATTAATCAAAACATATACTCAGAAAGTTTTGTCTTTATTTCAATATGCTCCTTTGAACCTGGAAGATGGCAACTTCCAGTAATTTGTACAGTATGTTTTAGAAAGTATGTCCCTAAAAAGATAAACAAATACGTATGAATATATTAATATCTATATATAATCACACACATTTGAGCACCAATATATCACAAAATCACTGCATGGCTGAGGTTGGCAGCAGCCTCAGGAGGTCATCTTGTCCACCTTCTCTGCCCAAGCAGGGCTGCCTAGAATATGTCCAAGAAGATGTTCAAATGGCTTTGAATATGTCCAAGAGGGGAGACTCCACAACCTCTCTGGGCAAAATCCCTGTGCCTACAGTATGCATCTATAATTCTGTTACTAATTTGTATCAGAGCAAAAACTGGGAACTCCGGAAAACAGCCAAACAAGAGATTATAAATTGTTTTTAAATGTAAAATACCTGATTATCTCCACTGGGTATAGTTAATATACATATATTATATCTCCAATTATGTCAGTAGGAGGTTGTTCCACCAAATGATATTCAAATAATTTTGAGAGAGTAAAAATAATATAAAATTAGGAACATTTTTACTCACCTAGTGTTTGAGTGTTTTTATGTATTGACAAAGTCTTGTCTTTTCAGGACTACATATAATATTGTGTGTTATTTTGACTAATCTTTTTTTTTTTAAACAGTCACAAAGCCACTTTTATACCCCTTTTTTATACCCCTTTTCGCTTTCTGAAGATAAATATTAAGACTGATTTATACCTTTTCTTTTGTAATAATACAAGGATACTCTTTCATTAAAAATGCTATTTATTAATTTTTATAAGTGTAGTCGTTATGATCTTGAAAAGCACGTATGAGGACATCTACTTATCTTCATACTGATCTAATTTTCAGGTAATCTGTTAGGATTTGACTAAAGACTAAAATGAATAAATGGTGTTTTTCCATTGTGAAATTGAGGCTGATTTTAGAGGTTATGTGTTTATTTAATTAAAGTACTTTTCATAAATATTTTATCAGAGTCTACTATTCTCATTTCAATTTTAGTTTTCACACAGCATTTGGAAAGGCTTGGTTGAATTAGTGATGATATTCAAATCATAGCAGCATAGACTCATAAAGCAGGTTAAGTTAAAAGGGACCTTTGGAGGTCATTTCTTTCAACTCACCATTCAAAATAGGGCCAGCTTCTAACTAACAGATCTTATCAGTATTTTTATAAATGTTGCTCTTGACACAATTATCAAGAGAGGAACTGAGAGTTTATTTATATCAGTAAAGGAATTTCTGTTGACTTGACTTTCAATTAGCCTGGAGTCATTGATAAGAAATGTCATTTGAGTTCCTTTGAAAATCAGCTTGTACTGGTTTTGAATAATTGAGAATTTTATATAGGTAGGGTGGGCTGAATTTGGCTGGACACCAGGTGCAAACCAGAACTGCTCTATCAATCCTCATCCTCATCAGGACAGAGGAAGAATAAATATAAGAAAAGGCTCATGGGTCAGGTAAGAGATGGGGAGACTTCTCTCACCACTACCAATATGGGCAAAAGAGACTTGCTTAGGGAAAATTAATCTAATTGTTTACCAATTAATTCAGAGTAGGGTAATGAGAAAGTAAAACAAACCTTAAAATATGTTCCCTTCACCTTCCCCTTATTGGGTTCAACTTGACCTTTAAATTATCTACCTCCTCTCCAGCTGCAGCTCAGGCAGATAGGGACCAGAGGATTGCAGTTGATTCATCCTGTGTTGTCTCTGCTGCTCCTTCCTCCTCAATGTCTTTCCCTGCTTCATTGTGCAGTCCCACTCACAAACAAATAAGACAGCCCTTCACAAATGTCTCCAACACGTATCCTTCCCCTGAGCTGCAGTTCTTCAGGGATACCTCCAGCACAGCTCCTTTCCATAAGGTGAAGCTCTTCGGGACTGGACTGCTCCAACATGGGTTCCCCACAGGGTCACATGTCCCACCAGGAGCCTGGTCCTCTATGGGCTTCCCATAGGATCACAGCCTCCTTCAGGCATCCACCTGCTTCAGCATGGGGTCCTTCAGACACTGCAGGTTCCATGGGAACCAGTGCTTTAACAGAGCCTTCACCACAGGCTGCTGGGGAATCCCTGCTCCGGCATTTCCATCTTTGTGAAGTTTGATGTCTGCAGAGTTGCTTGTCTCGTATATTCTCACTCCTCTCTCTGGTTTCTGTTGCACAGCAGGTATTTTTTTCCCTTCATAATTATGTTATCATAGAAGCGTTACCATCGTTGCTGACCGGCTTGGCTTTGGACAGTGAACAGTCCATTTTGGAGCTGGCTGGCATTGGCTTTATCTGACATGGGATAGGCTTCTGGGATCTTAACCACTTATTCTCAAAACCTTGCCATATAAACCTCATAAAATTCATAATGTATTATAAGTACAATATGCAGAGGGACTATGAGACAAATTCATTTCTTAGCCTGTAATGCACCACTTCTGTAAGACCCAGTTCTACCTTCTCTGGAAATACCTGTACCAGAACTGTAATTAAGTCGAATGAAAGGGGCTTTTATTTCCAGCACTCCCTTTTCTTCACTGTGACAAAAATGTCATTTGTTATAGGGTTTGTTTAGACAACAGAAAATTGCTTTTCCTGTCTCATGAAGTTCCTGCAATAATTCTCCAATTCTCCAATCTCCAATTGTGTGAATTCACTTACTGGTGATAGAGAAGAACAGACAGCTCTTAAATGTTGTTCACTTTATCCTAAAATACACTAGATAAGGTGCTAACACCCTATTTTCCAATGAAGAGAAAAATGTTCCTCTTTGTATTAACAAGAAATGTAACCAAGGTGGACCATATCACAAAGCCTACGTATATACTGAAGACACATAAATTTCACTGAGATGATTCTTATCCAAAGAATAAATTCCCCTTTTTTTTGTCTATTTATTTTTCTTGTCTATTTATTTTATGTCAGGTTTGTGGTCAAGGACACTGCTGCGTTGTAACACCCCCAGGTTCTTTGAATTCTGCATGTTGTAGCAGTGGTATTGACCCTTCTCTTTCAGTCTCTTTGTCTTCTTGTTGACAATACATTTAGTACATCATGCTATAGCCACATATTTTCACTTCTTATAAAATTCATTTAGAGGACAATAAAATACAATTAGAGGACTATTTCAGATCTTCTGTTCTTCAATGAGCTCTGAAAAAAGGGTTAAAATTTGCATGTTCTATTTCTTCTTTTTTACTATGTAAAAACTTTTTCTCTGTTGTAACAATGTCAGTAACTGTTTTCCTTTGCTTATGAACAGGAAAACCTTGAGGAAATTGCTTGTATTTTGGATTCTACTCTTTATTTAACTACTTTATGTGTTTATTCTTTTGTAAATTATATCTGTCAGGTCTGATAATATCTGACTATTATTTAATATCTGTCTAATAGATACTAGTTTAATACTTAATTTTCTTCTTTAAAAGAAGAAAAATCCAAAGTTTTTATGTCCCTAATTTTCTGCAATACTCTATTTTCAAGTGACTCATATTGAAAAAAGAACAAAATTATGTCTTTTGGCCTACTGACTTATAAAATTAGCTTGATTTGTGAGAGAGAAAAAACATGATCTCCATCTTAATGATTGCTTTGAAAGTGCTTAATGTAGGAAGGTAAAATCCCTACTATATTTATCAGCATTTGGCCTTCTATTTAAAGCATGTCCTGAGATTTATTTTAACATGCATATATAGAATGTGTGTTTTATGGTTTGCCAGTGTTATTTGCCTTGGCATGTCTGATATTGACATGATGTTTGTTTATTTCAGGAACAGTGTAAAATATCTAGGCTGTTCTTTCTTTTAATTCTGAAATCCTTATATAACATCATTCTGATCTACCTTCTTTAACATTTGGTGTGTTGGTAGCACTCTTATTATTCTTAAGCTGTGTTAGTAAGGAGCATCCTACAACAAATTTAGCATTTTTAACATCTACTGAATGGAATGCATACTAGTGCCAACACTGAAGCTTTTCCCTATTTGAAGGACTATTTAAATAAAATAGAAACAAAACCCTAACAGTCTTAAAAGGCATATCTGTGTGTAAAGTACTGTAGGAATATTTGCTCTCATTTGTAGTCATATATCATTTCAATCAGAGAATTGGCAGAAGGTATAGTAGCAGAAGTACTTTGAACAAAAATTGTTGTGTTCATAATCAAATAGGTCATCCAAAAATATTAGCTCAGCCATATAATTATTCTGTTAAAAGTACATGAATTATCTGAGGTCAGATCTTTATAGACACAAGAAAATCTGTAGAGGCAGTTGCCAAAGACCTTAAGCACTGGAAAGCTGTAGTGAGTTAACACCAACAGACAGCTAATGCTGCACCACAGTGCATTTGGGAAAGAACTGGAAGGGTTAAAATGATAAGTTATGGATAATGTAACATGGACTATTTTTTGTTGGTATTTGGCAGTAGGGACAGATCTTCAAGTGCAGAGTGTAAGCAAAGTTCCTTCAAGGTTGATGTCTTTGGAGAGAATAATGTAGCTAACTTTGGAGAATAAAGTAGTTAACAATGAATTAGTTTTAAATAATGATGATACTAGTAAGAACAACAACAGCTATAGGTGGCAACATGTAAAATGTAGCCTTGGTGAAATCCAGCTGGTATTTGAGAACAAACAAACAAGTAAAGAAAAAAAGCCCTAACACCAAACCAAGCCAAGCAAAACAGCAAAGTTGATACAGCAATTGTGATCCAAAAGTAACCATCTCCATGAATAAAAATAAATTTTGTGATATTTTGTGATATTTTATGTAATATATAAGAAGAGATCAATAAATTTGTGTTTTCCTAGACATCACTAGACAATGATGACATGTTTTCATACAACCTTTTTTTTGAAGATTAAAATAAAACATTTAAGAACAGTGCACATGAGAATACTATTAAAAAGATTGCTCCTGTAAATAAAGAAAATTCTGAGAATAAATAAAATCAAATACCTGAAACAGAATTGTAAATATTTTAGAGTTCTAGTTGATCTTGTATATCTGCAGAATCAAAATTCCTGATTAATGGTAAACTGCAAAAATGTCAGGATCACAAAAAACAATATTCTTGCTACGTAAGATAACGGTCCTTCTTTGTTGCCATGGCAAACACTGGCACTCACCATTACATCCTTCTGTATTATCACCAGCTAGCTACAGTGCTCCTTTCAGGCCCTGCATCTGAGCCTTTTTTTGATGCAGTCTGCTGCCTTGTACACTGGATAGTGCCATTGCAAGAGATACAGCTGATAAAGGCTGAAACCAGGATGGAATGATTTTCTTTCCCTAGCCATCAAGCTGAACAACTGCTTAGCTAGGAATTGGTTTAGCTGAGAAAAAGCAAGACAGATTTATCTGTCGTTTAGTTCTATATTAGGACAAGAGAGTTTCAGATTCTTGTCTTTGGACATGTTTTTATGGCCTTTCATTTAACTCATAGGGAAACTGCACGAATAACATTTTATGAAGTGACCAGGACTCTGTGGCTTTTACATGGCCACAGGCTTTGCCTTTTACAGGGCCAAGACAAAATATTAACTAGTCTGATTTCAATCTGAATGTTCAAAGAATCTTTTTTACCATGTACAAAAAACAATTTAAACAAATATGTATACCCATATGAAAAATAAATCGCTGCAGTCTAGGAAAAAAAAATCTGCTAACATTATTCAGTTTGTACATAAAGGTCTCTAAAATATGCTATTGGAAATAGACTTTTTTTTTTTTTTGATCCTACTGTGTCAACAGTGCTGCTCGGTAAACAGAAGTTTTAATTAAGAATTAAATGTAGGTTGAGCCTGAGGGAAAATATAATTTAAAAATTATTATATCTTTTCTAGATTAGTTAAAGAATAATTGGGAAATTCTTTTATATTTCTGTACTTTAGGTAATTATTTACTTCACAAATTCAGTGCCAACTATTCCCGTACATATGCTTGATGTTATTTGGCAACAATCCATCCTGATTTCATAGTGTTAGAATTCTGAAATTTAGATCCAGCAATACCAGTGCTTCTTGTAAATTAAAGTATAACCAGGTAAATTGAAATCTCACAGATGTGAGACTGTTTTTAAGCCACTGAAAGCTGTGTTTTAACCTCTATACCTCTATCTAACCTCTATTCCCACTATAAATTTTATGTGTACTGTAATGTTTATTACATTATTCATAAATTAAAGATTTTCAAGGTATGTATTAACCAGCGATTCTTATCTCCATCTGTGCTTTCTGAAGAAATTTATTTTTTCCTGAATTAAGCCTAGGAACTTCACATTAATATCTAATTACTCTGAATTTGTTACTTTTTGTTGGTTTTTTTTCTTTTTTTTTTTTAATTATAAGATTAAAATGATGCATAAAGTACCTTAAAACAATTTATATTTCATTCCAATAGTTTAAATGTAAAGCACATATGATCAAGGCCATACATTTTTGCATCTTTTTTCTTCACTATTATCTTATTTAGAAGTTATATTTGAAAAATTATTCTATATGAAACTTATGACCATGCTTGATCATAAGTAAGATCCAAATCAGAAAAAAATTAAGACATTGTAGGCAAATTTTCTTAATAGCAACAATAATTTTGTATTCTGTACCTCACTGAAAAAACAATGGGTTATGTGTTTAGGAGTTTGCATGATTCATGTTAATTTTATTGACATGTGGGACTCTGATGGGAAGATACAGCTGGTTTATGTTATATAACTATATAGGAAGGATCAGCAGGAAGGATCAGCAACAGGTGAAGAATTGATTGCAGCCCTCACTCCCCTTTTCCCTGCGCCACTGGCAGGAAGAGATAGACAATTGGTAATAAAATTAAGCCTAAGAACAGGGAGGAGGGTGTTTGCAGTTTTGGGTTTACTTCTCATTAGCCTACTCTGATTTTGTTGGCAAAAATTAAACTCATTTTTCCAAACTGAGTCTGTTTTGCCCATTACAGTAATTGATGGATGATCTTCCTCTGTTCTTATCTTGACCCACAAACTTTTCACTATCTCCTCTCTTCCCTGTCCAGCTCAGGAGAGAAGTGATAGGACAGCTCTCGTGGGCACCTAGCGTCAAGCCAAGGTCAAACCACCAGAATTCCCCATTTGTCTTCTTGGATAGTCCATCCTGTAGTGAAATTGTCAAGATGAAGGCTGAAATAAATTATTATTTATGACAAGAACAGGTGGGGTTTTACCCCTCTTTTTTTCCCATTCTAGGAAAATAACCCACAGGATTTATAGATCCTATTGAAATAAATCAATAAAATTATGCAGTAAAAAACTAAAACATCTCCTAAATGTGGCACTCTATGACCACTCATATATCCTCTTAATTTTCAATGTGATTTATAGTATGCAAATAATTCAAGGGAGATTCAAGTTGATCAATAACATCAATAGTTACGAGACCTAATTAAAGTACATCAAAGGACACAGAAATCTGAACCAGGAGAATAATTCCTAATACTTTCTTAATCAAGTCTTTCACAAAAGTTAAAGAATTTACCATGTAGACATTTTAATCTGCAGAAATGATCAAATTCATGGGGTAGCCTGAAATTACTTCTGAAAAAATATACTAGGCAGTGCAGACTGTGTTCCTTCATTTTTCAACTCAGCTAACAAGTTGGCAACAGCTGTATTGTGATCTCAAAATCCTATTCATTGGGTTTGTATGCATCTCTACAAACTCTTCCTATCAGTCTTTATTTACCCAGCATCAACATTTTCAATCCATTTTTGTGCTCTGTATTGCTAGTGAAGTTCCTTTGTTAAAATATTCAAAACAAGTGAAGCAAATACTTTGAAAACATGGTTAGAATTAATTAATTACTTTTTACATGCACAGTTTCAGTTTTTCTCATTTTACTTCTTTTTACTGGATGTATTTTTTTTCATATGGTCATGTAAAATAAATATGAAGGCATTCAGCTGTCTTCAGGCAACATAATGGACCTTGTCTGAAATAAAATCTCCATCTACTTATACATAAGTATTCTCAAAAATCCTTTTGTTTTAATAGGGCCTATCAGAGATTTTCACATACGAGATAGGATGCCAGATAATTTCTCTATATTTTAATTACATCCTACATTTTGGCCGACAGCCTAATCTGAGCTCTTTATGGTCTCTTTTCAGAATTGGCATATGCCAAACACTGATTGCTTCATAGTCATTCGTGTGTGTCTTACATTTCCTCTCAGATTTTAGAAAAGGATCCACATTTCAATGTCATCTGTGAAACCAAGACATATCCATGTCATTCATCTTACTACATCTGCAGCATTTCATAGTATTTTAATATGTTTAGCATTAAAGTTAAGGATCTAGATTCTTAGCATTGTGTATAATGTAGAAATAGTAGAATGAAGAACTGGGCATGAGATTGATGGAGGAAATTTTAGCCTTCACATTATCCCCTCACATCCACCTTTCCTGCTGCAGTGCTGATGCTACTCATGCTCTCTGAGCAACAACTCAGCTTCTAACTCATGCCATTATTTTATGAGCGCAGTTCAATTAATTAACTATTTGAAAGGCTCTAAGTTATCTGAGATAACTACATGGCACTTGCATATACGAGATCTGATTTATAGGACACCCTTGCCTTTCTAGACAGGAAGAACTATTCCTCAAGTACAGATGCCTGTATAAGGCAAACAAAATGCAGTTTATGTCAAAGATGGTTTATGTGTCCAAAAGGCAGGGACAAGAAAGAGAGGAAATTTGTTTCCCCATTTCAAAGCAAAAAGCCACTAATCAACGAACCAGACAACTATCCAAAAATCCTGGATTTTTGTCCAGGATTTTTATCCTGGACAAAAATTGTTGTCCTCCTGTTTTTTTCAAAGTTTTCACAAAGAGGAGGCAGACTGATGGGCAAACTGTTATGAAGTAAAGGAGTTTCAGCTGTCCTGCCACTCCCTGTTGGCATCACAGACACCTTTTCCTTTACTTGTTAGTTGAAGTATAAACAACTTCGTTGTAGTAATGAAATAGAGAATTAAATATATGGCTCCAAATAAATTACTCTTCAATTTACTTGTATCAGATACTATTTTGCAGTTTTGGTGGAAGTAACCACACAGAATTAGATTTGCAATATTCAGTGGTGAGAGTGAGTATCTGCCAGAGTTGCGAGACATTGCTCATTGATCTATAAATTATACCTTCCTTTCCACTGAAGAATTCTGTAGTCATGGTTTGTGGAGAGAAAATTTCCATGTAAGAATGTAAAATCCCTTTACAAATCCCTCATTAGTCAGACCATTGGGCTGCTCTCAGGGAAGAACTCAGAGGTCCTCTCTTTCCATTATGCAAGTCTCAGAGGGGTTTTACAGAAACTAGTCTGCACGAAGACTTCGTTTCCAAGTTGTCTTTTGAACCATATTTTCTCAATCTCTTGGCTACTTCACTGCTGTTGTATTAGCAGCTGCCTGACCAGAATTTACCAGAGAGTTTTAACATACATTTTCTGTAGAATTCCAGTAGTGCAAGTCTATTAATACAACCCTAAATAAATGTTATATCATCACAGTGCCTATAGAGATTAAAGGTAAGCACAAAGACTTGGAGCCCAAGAAAGACAAGAATAGATTGTGGCATAGGGAACAAATGAATAGATCTTTCATAAAGCACACATTTTAAAATATTTCATCTTGTTACATAATCTCAAATTAACAATATAAAACTTCTGCCTAGAAAAAAGTTTAAAAAAAGGAGAATAAGAACATTTTAGTGCAAATCTGGGAATAATATCATATATTATGAATCAGGCTATGGATATTCATTTTGATATATACTGTTACTACAATTTAGTGATGTGGTGAGTTTTCAAACATAATTTTATGATTGTAAATATAATTTCATTATGTGATTGCAAATATAATTTAGTAAATTAGATATGTACCATAACTTATCCAGCATAAAATGTGCGATTATACTGGATTATAATGATAGAAATTAAAAGAAACAAGAAAAAAGAACCTGCTATTGATTAATGAATCCCAGATTTTCAGCTGTGAAGAAGCAGAGACTAGGAAAACAGCACACCTATTTGACCTCTTGGATCTTCAGAAGTGGATAAAATAATAATAAAAAAAATAGAAATAAAAGGTATTTGAACACAGCTATTTATAAATTTTATGAATTTGCAGTTGTACTTAAAATGCTTCTCTTATGATGTTCTTGTTCATCTGTTGCCATCCAGATCCACAGAGTATCCAGCCATATTAAAATTTAGCAAAGTTATAAGAAAACAATAGATTTTAATTTATGTTCTGAGCAATGAAATCAAACAAATAAATAAGGAATAACAATGATTTTAGGAAGAGCAAAGATCTACACTTTGGAAGGGATTCATGTTTCCTCAAAGGGATATAATGTCCTTTCAGGCTTCTGTTAAGAAAGATTAATTCAATTATTCTGTGCGAGGGACAGAGTAAGTAAAATTTAATAAAAATATTATTTTCTTCCTTCCTTCACCTACTGAACTTAACAGAGGCAGTAATTTTTAATTTACAAAGTTCAGTCAAACTCACCTTTGGTATTGGATGGTATTTATAGTGTCTCTCCATGACTCCTGTGCCTGTACAAATGTCACTGATTCCGTAGGATTGTGGAGTGGTTCAGACCATGCACCACATTTTATTGAAATCCTTGCTGGGTAAGAAACAAATGCTTGAATTCACAATTTCATTTGAATAGAAGCTAAACATTCAGTAATGCTAGATAATGGTGGGGTTGCCTTGAAAGAGAAGTCACTTAAAAATTGTCTGACACATCATGGCTCTGTTGGCAAAAAATCCAGCAAGGGCCCATCATCCTCTTTTCAAGCAAGAGAGACATGGAAGTATCATGAGCCTAAGCTGACATAGCTCAGCTTTGCACCTGCACTACTCACTGTAAACACTGTCAATCCACTGATGATTTTCAATAGAGATTTATTGATATCTAAAGAGTACATTCGCCAGTTAGCCAGATATACTTTTCTAACCTGAAGTCATCATAAATTGAAATTTCGATTGTTGATTAGTTTAAAAAAATTGGACACATATCTTTTAACATAATTTGTTTGCAAAAAGTCAATCTGACTGGACTAAACTGTGAACCAGCATTTTAGTTGTAACTATCTGACTCATTCTCTGTTAATGTCACTGAGAGATTGGATCTGCCTATTTTTATATATCTCCTCTCTTCTGTGCATTTATCCATAAAAGAGTGCATAAAATACAACTATATTGGAATGTTACCTCTGAAAATGAGGGCAGGCTTGAACTCCAGTAAGTTATTTAATTCTTAGAATTGAGATCTGTCTTATTAAATTAGCTTTCCCCTTTCTTTTATACATCTTAAACCACATCTCTCCCACCAAAAAATGAGAAAGCTCAGATATCCTCATAAATATTTGATGTAAAACAACTGTATTTTGGAGTAATTTAGTCATAGATTTGTTATGATTTTTTTTTTATTTTCAAAATACATTTTTTAATTTTCAAAATACAATACAAATACATATTCATATGTCTAAGTGCTGAAGCAAAGATGACATGATGTTTCAAGTACACTTCACAGCAACATAAGCAGTTGCTATAATATAGTTCTATAGCCAAAGATAGCCTCTCTGTGTATCTAATGAGACTTTATTTAGCTTCATAATCAAGCCTTGTTTCTGACGAAACTTGTAATATGAATTGAAAGAATATGCATAATTTAATTTAATAATTTTCTTTATTAGGGGAATAGTAGCCAAAAGTGCATCAGCAACTGTAAACTTTTGTTCTGTGATATTTGAATTTTTGAAATTCAGTTGGCATCAATTCATATATGCCATGTTGGTAGCAGCTTTAAATAAAGGACCTGGCTGTTACAGCTGTCACCTAACTGCACAGACCACCTTATGAGAGGGAAGGTAGTCATGACTTTACTACTCTACAGGTACTAATTTATTCTACATTTTTGGTCAGTCCTACTACCTGGTAAGGCTGAGGCTGCTTATATCTTTTCTTGGCTTTTAGAAGGATCTCAGAAGTACATGCTGCATTTTCACTCTGTAGGAAAAAAAAGCATTTCCACTGAGAGGTTTCTGAGATTGCTCAGGGAGTGAAGTGACAGAAATTTTCCTTTCCATTGATTATAAAGGAAAGACATATTTCTTATTTTTGTATTTTCAGAAGGTAGAAGAATTAAAGTAATGCACCATTTGTGGTTAATTCTATTTGGAATAATGGTTTAGTTTCAAGGAAAAAAATCATAGCTTCTAATTAAAAACATTATAAACATCCTGGGTAACCCAAAATGTTATTGTATTTCATATCAATTATTATTATCTGTGCCCTATCTATTAGTATCTTGTTAAGATGCAGCAGCACAGCCATGAATGAAACTGTGGGGCTGGGTTGTACAAATGTACTTTAAGGCTGGGACACTCAAGATAGAGTCTCTGTTTCCTCTTGGCCCTTGCTATTTCCCTTTCATTCTGCAGGGAGAGAAAGTTGAGGCAGTGTGGGTAGAGGCTTCCCTTTGTATTTTGCTTTTTGTTTTTGTTTGTTTGTTTATTTGTTTTGAGGTTTTTTTAGGTGGTTTCTTTGGGCAGGTTTTTCTGAGAGGTTGTGTTTTGCAGTCCTGGACTGCTGCACAGCAAATTCCATGAATTCTCTCTACAGCTGCTCCATATGGTCACCCCATCCTTCCAGCAGCGCCCAGTGGCACAGGAAAGGCAGACATAAATCCAGCTGACTGTCTGCTGCTTCTGCTAGTGACAAGATGAAGTCTCTCCATGTGTTTCAGCTGTTGACTGTATTTCAGCCACTGGAATGTGCCAGCTGCCTTCACCATCCAAGCTGCCTCTGCTGGAGGGGTAAGAGGGAGAAGGGCTTCCACCATCTTTATCTCCCTACACACTGCTGTCTCTGTGGGCACCATCTTGGATGAGGAGCTCCTCCACTATTTGGAGTTTCTCTTTGTAACTTGTATTTTCTTTTCCTGTTGCTATTTCAGGGATTTTTAGTAAACTTACTCTTTTCACTTATAGCTATTCATGTTTGTTTCTCAGGATTGATAGAAAAGGGCGGTAACTCATTTTAGAGTGCCCACCTCTTGTCTTAAACCAAGACAATAAAGAAAAGATTTTGTGACACATTTATACTACTATCTTTTAGACAAGCAACAAAACCTTTAATTCTAGGCTCTTACTCAGCTGTAACGGTTCTTTTTGCTCTCCTTGCCTATGTTTGAGACTTTGAAAGTACAAGTTTGTTTTAATATGGTTACAAGAATAGCTTGGTTTAACTATTTGCTGCAGCAGAAGGGTAGTTATTAATGTGATTACACCAACTTTAGTTTCCTCTACCCTCTGCAGTCCCCTCCACTCCTCCAACAGATTTTGCACCCTTAAACCTTCCTACACACTTTTATGCAGTGTTCCATGGTATACAATGTGAATACTCCTTGTCCTCTAAGAATCATTCTGCTGAGCTCTTACACCACTGCTTGCTATTTCAGGCACAGAACTACAGAAAAAGATAATGGAAGGAAGGAAGAAAGTAGGAAAAAAAGTAAGAAAGGAAGAAAGGAGGAGTATTAAAATTGAGATCTCATAGTCACCAGAAGGTCCCCAGAGGAGATGAAGAAATTTCCTTGGCTATGATTCATAAGGAAATTAAAATAATTGTTTTCAAATATTTAAACTCTCTGTCAAATGATGGAACTTGTAAACAGCTGTTTTCTTTGGCATCTCAGAAAAATTCATTATTTTGAATATAGTAAGGGGATCAGAATACATAGTTTTAAACTCTTTTCTTCAATCAGTTAATGAAATAATAAAAGTAAGACTAAAGTAGTACTCACTGGATTCCAAAATATTAGAGATAGAGAGACCTTCCTCTTTAAACCTGCAGACCATTTAAACCTATTTTTTTTCTTAAACAAAACCTACAAACCATAGCTTATAAGTTTTGTCTCCTGTGTTTATAACAGACAAAAATATGTCACATATTTATATAGTATTGTATGAACACTGTATGTAACTCTCTCTAGATAGAATATAACTGGCAACAATAACATAGAAACCTTATTATGTTTGAGGGTACTTTCTTCCTATATATTCACATTCACACTTAAAAAGTGCTGGGAGTAACTCTGACAGTACATTGCAAAAATCTTACCCTGCAATTTTAACACAGAGCTGGCTGTTAATAGCTACAGTTCTGTCTCCATCCGTGCTCTTCTTGACCTCCTGCTCATTCTTTCTGTGAAGCAGGAAATGAGAAAAAAAAAGGGGGGAATGCAGTCTGTGTTCAAAGTGTATGGCAATCCAGGACAGCTCTAGCAACAATTGTTACTGTGCAGAAGACTTGTTAGAAATTTTTGAACAGAGTATATACAAATGGCTGCTTTAGAGGGAATTTATGAGACAGTCATGTGTCAGTTTCTGTAGAATCCTCCTGAGCACCTGATCATCTATGGCACAGAAAGGAAGAAGGTTATTAAGGTAATAGATATACAAGGACCTTATTTAAATTCTTCTCTGTTGTCAGACTTCCTATAAAAAGTTTTATGATCCAGCTGTCACACAAAAGGACCTCTCTAGACCATTATTCCAAATAAAATTCATCCTCCATAACTGTTTCTCTGAAAACTTCAACTTACAGTACAGGACTGCCTGCTCAGTGGGATCTTGATTTCAGCTGAGAAGTCTTCTTGTACTGGCGACATAAGGTCTGCATGGAGATGATGCCTGAAGACAACCAGCCTTCAGGAGAATTCAAGAACCAGGATTGAGGAAGACAATACTGCTCTTTTCCTTGTTAAAAGAGCAGGGAATGAAAGTGCAGAAGCAGTACTACCCTCAAAATGGACTGAATAAAGCACTGAGAAACACTGAAATGTAAAATTTGTGCTCTGAAAATTTGAGGACACCTATAACTTTGACAAATAAAAATTGTGTTGGAAGACTGAATTTCTGCCAGGTCTGAAAATGAATGGAAGAATTTTCTAAACGACTGGAGGCCAATGGGAATGTTACACATGAACATTAACAATTAACAGCATTTCAGAGGAAAGAATGGACTATCATGAGTTCCAGAATCAGAGAATCATAAAGTGGTTGATGTTGGAAAGGACCTCTGGAGATAATAATTCAGAGGTATGTCTGCCTTTTTCTGAGGTGCTCAGACCTGGACATAGTATTCCAGGCATGGTCTCAACTATCTGCTTCATAAATATAAGATAAGTCAAGAAAAAAGTTTTGTATTTATAACAGAGTTTTAGGTCTAGATAAGCATAAAAAAAATAAAATTAAAAGAAGGCTTGGGTTGCTGCAACTGTCTTAGTTATACATAAGATCTCTGGAAAAGTCATTTGCAGTCCATACCGTATCTCTGGTGTTAAATATCAGAAAGTGTTGTATCTCCTGAGCAAAATATTATCAATTATTAGGTGAAGAAAAAAACAAAACAACAAAAAAAAACCACTCAAAGAAAACCTGGAATTAATTTGGCATAGGAACTTTAAAGTGTGAAAAATCACTGAGAAACCTTCCTAAACAGCTGCATGCTCCTCAGCTGTTAAAAGTTGAGTGCCACTTCCCTAAATGAAACTCAAGAATTATCTCCTTTGAAAGGCCTCACTTATCATCAATTTCAGTTAGTACAAAAAGTCTGTAACCTCATCAAAATGTGATACTCTTATTAGTGGACAAATACAGTACTCCAGATGATTGATTTTTAAAATATTCTCTACTCTTCTCAAAGGCAATCCAGTAATATGATATTCACAGATGCAGACCAGCTGATTAGTTTATGGTCCTATTAGTTAGAAGTGAGATTAAATTATTATTTTCAAAGAATTTCACTCGCTACCAAGTGGTATATCTAGTAAAATACCTTAAGTTATTGAATACTGCACTGATTTGTGGATTCTACCAGAAAAACTAAGAGGAATGCTCTGCATTTAAGTCATTTCACAAATAACTGTAATGGGGAAACATGTAAATTATTAATGCTAAATTCAGTTTCTCACTTAGGCAAACTTCCATTACAACAATCAGTTTTGCCTATCCCTACCCCAAACTAGGGGGCATGTGACCTTATTTCTCTTTTCTTTCCACACAGTACCTGTGTAAGAATATTCCCACTGGATTCAGAAAACATTTTTTTTCTACTTAAAAATAAAATCTGAACAAAAAAATCAGACAGGATGTGCTCGAAGTCTGGAGCAGCTGAGCTACATGATGCAAAGCTGTCATTTCCTACACTTCTATCATTCATATTTCAAGTGATCTGTATGCTGAGACAACTGTTCTAAGCAAATGATATTGATTCAGCTTCAAGGATGACATGAAAACATCCAGATGGCATGCATGCTTTACATTATAAACACTGGATAAATCATAACTTAAACATTCAGAAAGGTGGTCACAGTATCTACTATGTCAGTAAACAGGAAAAAATAGTTTGGGAATGGGTTTCAAAATAGTCATTCCTTCCTTATTTGAGAGACATGGGTGTGCATGGTCTATAATTAAGATTTGAAATCTGTTCGAGTTCAGCTGAACTAATTATTGCCCCTTTCTGAATCTAATGTTATTGAAATTAAATAAGGAGGAATTGGGAGGGGATTTTTTAATCAGCTGTCATACACATCTCCTGAACAAAGATCCTATGTAATGAATGAACTGAAAGTAATTTAGAAAGAAATTCTCTGAGGAGAAATTCTTTTATCATCTACAATTCATGGTAGTAAAAGGGATGTATTATCTTATGCTACCTACCCATCCAGTAATTGCATTCAAAGGACACTGAAGACTTGTCATTCTGTGCAAAAGTCAAAACTTTAAAGCTCATTCAATTGCAAAACCCGACATTTTGGAGAAGGCAGGGGAAACAGCCTGAAAATAAGTAGTTGTTAAAGAAACTGATGCTTAAGAATATACTGTAGTAGGAAAACAACATGGAGGGTAGCAACTAAGGAAAAATAAGTAATCGACCATAAATCTTCAGGTGTGAGAACTGCAAAGAAATAAAAAAAAAGCTAAATGTGTCTCAATGTATATTTCATGTATATTAAATAGTTATAGCGATATTTTAATGACAAAATTTGATTATTAGATACTGCAGTTAGTGACAGTATAACCCATACCTTTTTGTCAGCTGAATATCTTTGTAAGGCAAGATTATTTAGACTTGAATGTAACACTTTACAAGTATTCTTCTGCAAATTCTATTTTATGTAATTGTCATTAACATTATTAAGAGTCTTTTGTTTCCAGAGATTATTCAGTAATTAAAGATTAATTTCAATGCAAAAATAATATATTGCAGTGGACAGGCTTAATATAGTTCAATTTTCCATCAATCTTGTGAAATGGAACAATTTCCTATTTTTGACAACCATTTGACTAAGGAGATTACTGTAACTACTTTTAAGTGCATAGCTGATATTATTTATTTTCTCAAAAACTCAATACATTTTGAAGCCATATTTATTATGCACAGCCTTAGGAAGAAAGTTTAGGAAACTTTACTCATTTTGGATAAGCAGATTAATAGAATAAAATTAGATGGGACCCTTTTGTCTATATGAAGCATAATCCAAAAGGATGTTCTCTCATAAGAGTTCTTACTCTTCCTGGTTTGATGTTCAAAAAATACTATGATAACACACACTTGCAAGCAGAAAGAAAAATCATAGAATTGTTAAAGTTGGAAAAACCTTATTTAGTACACGAAGATCATTGAGTCCAGTCTTTAGCCTCCCACTGCCATGTTTACCACTAAACCATGTCACCAGGTGACAACCAAACTGAACAGTAGCATGCAAAACTTGAGACCCTCCTTCCTCTCTTCCCAACCCCCCCAAAATATACATATCTGCTAAATCTGGATTACTTGTTCATTAATAACTAAGTATGATGAGTCACTGAAAGGTGAAAAAAACTGAACATTCAAACAAGACATGGGAAGATGTTGCAGTGACCTTGTTTGCATGTGGAATTTTACAGTACATGCAATTAACATTTAAAAAAATCTTGATAAACTGACAATAAAAGGAAAAATAGTGATGCTAGCTGCAGAATCTCATTTTCAGATTAATTATGAAGTAACTATTCTCAGTAGTAATTCTGGAGTTCCAAAGTCTTTCAGTGTTTCAATATTTTGTCCTTTTTTGTGATTTAACACCTCAGCCATCCCATGTGATAGGAAACTCTTCTTTAAAAAAAATGCAAAAAACAATTTTCAGTATCAAAATGACAAAATAAATGCTATTTCTAAGATTCTCCTGCCCTTGACTCTCAAGACAGAGTTTTGATGAAAACTTACAACTGCCCCAGCTTTTGTCTTTTCCACCCAGCTCGACTCATTTCCTTACTCCTACAATGAGTAGGAATTTCTCATTAGATTAACAAGTTTCTCAACCTAATTCTAAAACAGTTCAGCTAAAGCTCCCGAATCTGCTAATTTCAGATGGAATTGATTTTTATTATATTTTAAAATTATATTTTGATAGTTCTTTTTGAAAGTCATAAATCAAGGCTACCTTAGAAGTTCATTCTATGGTATGAAGCTAAGATTTATATTTAAAATTCAGTATTAGACTACAGAGAACAGGCAATAGTTCTAATTATATTATAATAATATGACATATAAATTTTAATTTATATATTAATATTTTCTAATTAGATTACAAGATTTGAATTATTTATTGATGATACTAAAAGAGCCTATTCCAAAGTACCTTAGTACCCGAAGAAAGCTCAGCATGACAGTCTCTACTGAAGTAAGGAAAATGTGGGTAAATAAAAAACAAAATTACTTTTGAAAAGAAATAGGGTGAAAATTCTGGAGCTTTTTCTTTGTCTTTCCTAGTCCTTATTTCTGCAAAGAAGACAAAATATTTCATTTATCTAAAAAAAAAATATGGTAATTATACAGATTTTATTTAGACCAATTTTAACTTGCATAACTCAGAATTAAGGAAAGATTCAATACTTGTGAAGCTTGGCCATCATTTGAGCATGACAATAGTCATAGATTTAAATAGCCATGTTTTCTTTATTTCTGTCAGAATCGCGGAAGAAGAATAATGATAACTTTCCTACTTGTATTACAGAAATGTTGACCATGTTCAGCAAGTGCTTTTTACAGCATCTTTAAATATAGGGCTTTGATACAAGGCAGGAAGAGATTCTGTGCAATTCAATCTGGTTATATGAAACACACAGCATTTTACAGAAACAGTTCCAGATCACGTATTAAATAAAAAAACAGACTAAATTCCTTCCAGAACTATTATTTTTTTCTTGGGAGAAGGAGAAATTTATTAAATGTTCTTACTGTTCATACCTCAAAAATCTGACTACTAAACATAGTATTTTGATGATAACTTTGAAAACAAAATTATTTGGGGTCAGATCCACTCTGAGCTTTTTAATTTTCACCAGCACAAAACCTACAATAGATGGAAATAACAGTGTTGAATTCCACTTCAGTCAGCAGTCTAAACAGCAGGATTTGCACTTTTATGCCAACAGTGGATGCCTTTGAGTTTCATTAACTTCCCATGAGCTTCTGTGCAGAATTAATGGATTAGGAATTCATCTTCAAAAGCCTAAACTGTTCTGTCTAGTCTGTTTTCTTTCCTTGCACCATATTGCCTGAGCTGTGATAACCAGAAATTCCTGATCCAGAGCTTCCTCCATGTAATCAGCTGTCAGCCTACTTGATTTAAAAATACTGGATTCAGGATTTCTTTTCTGTTGTTGTTTTTACCACCCCCTTGGTCTGCTATAGCTCATATCTGTAAATCTCATGGTTTCATTATAAGCCCCATCTTTTCCTGTTCAGCTTTAGAGAGGCTGGATGGAATACATGAATGCATACATTTAGAGAGGCAGGTTAATCCAATATGTGGCAAAGGTATGGGTAATCTCATTTTTGTCAGGGGTATAAGGGATTAGAATTCTTTGGATTGTATTATTTTAATTAAAAAGAAATAATCAGCCATACATCATGTTAGATGAAGCCTAACAATTCTCTTAGCAAGTGCCAACCAACCAAGATATTGTTATGCAAAGGATAAAATATAGTGGCTTCAGTAATGTTTCCTACATGCATAGTGGGATGTTCTAAATATTGGTTAATTTTTTTAGGCAAAAATTTTTCTCAAACAATCATAATAGTAATTTAAAAATTCAAATAAAAAACTTTTATGATAATCAGAGTTATCATAAAAAGTTATGAAGTTCATAGTTTTCATCCTTCAAGGGCAATGTGTAATGAAACATATGCCTTTATATTATTTGAATATTGAAAGTCAAATTATGAACTTAATTAAAATTACAGTTTCCTATTGCAGCTCTAATGAGCTCCTAACAATGTTCATTGCATTTATTTAAATTAAAATAATTATAAACAATAATAAACTTTCTGACAAATCTATTATCACAAATGTGGAGTAGGTGATTTTACACTTACCTGAAAATATATTAAAATTGAATGGATTGCAATAGA
>QUSF01000007.1:40645638-40710415 GCA_003676055.1 Chloebia gouldiae
TAGAATAGAATAGAATAGAATAGAATAGAATAGAATAGAATAGAATATTTCAGTTACAGGGACCTACAATGGTCATCTGGCCCAGCTACTGAACACTTCTGAGGTAACCAAATTTAGAGCATATTATTAAGGGCATTGTGCAAATGCCTCTCAAACAATGAAAGGCTTGGGGCATCTACCACCCCTTTAGGCAGACTGTTGCAGAGTTTGATCACCCTCTTGGTAAAGGAGTGCTTTTAATATCCAGTCTGAGCTGCCCCTGATGCAGCTTTGAGCTGTTCCTAGCTTTCGTATCACTGGATTCCAGGGAAAAGAGACCAACATCTGCAATTCCACTTCCATCACTCAGTGTCTGTTTCTCCAAACTAGACAAAGCCAGAGTTCACAGATTCTCCACACTTGACCTGTATTCCCACCCTTTCACGGGCTTTCATGTCCTACTCTTGGCGTATTCAAGCGCATTAAATGCATCCAGAAGAGTGCTATTGTGTGGTTTACTGTTTAAGTATATTTTAAGTGGTTTCGTGGATATGTTTAAATTCACTGCTTAAATAGTTTTCTTGCTAGTAGCAGCTAAGCACATTTAGGAAAAAAAAAAAAAGTATGTTGCATGATGCCTCATTTTTGGGCAGAAACCTTGTTCCAAACTACATTTTTCTTGATCCTTAGCTAAAAAAGGTCTATCAGAGCAGGATGTTATCTTCACCTAAAGCAGGATTTGGTGCAACACTTTCTTCCTCATTTGGTAAAGAAGCTAAAACTTTTTTTTCCCTAAGTTCAAGTCTATGCAAAGTGGCATGTAAGCTTTTAACTTGTAAAATCCACGCACATTGCTTTTCATGAAACTTGCTTTCCTCTCTATAGACAATAGAATTTCAAAAAACTGAGATGAGAAAACTATGAATTTCTCTCAACCTTTCATTTCCTATTTGCATTTTTTATTATATGTTAGCTTTTTAAAATGAACAAGATCTAGGCATTGATGTATTCTTATGAAAACCAGGCTATTAATTTATGTACTTTAATTGGAGCAAAAAATATTACCATTCTACCTCTTTACTCAGATATTGAGATAAGAATTGAAATAGCTATAGAACTTGTGTGAAACCCTGAGAGTTGTCATTCCATTAATCTCTCCTTGTGAGATTTTTTATTTAAAAGTCACAATTATTTGGGACCCTTTATTTTGAACCTTATAGGAAGAACATTATATACTCCCTCAGCTAGCTCAAATGCTGCAATTAGCAATACAAATGGTTTCCTAAATTCTGTTGATGTCACTGCTGTGCTGGTCCTCATTTATAATTGGTTTCATGGTTCAGATCGGAAATACTTTTCTTTGATGTTTTCACAAGTGGAAAAAATTATGTACCTTTTTGTGCTTATCTCAACAGAAGGTAAACAATTTTAATGGCCTGTGGGATTGCTAATTAGAGCTAATTGTGCCTTGATTGACCTATCTTGACAGTAAGCACCTTATAATACTTTCTTTCTTCACAAAGTGAGGATTTGCTTGCATGAGAAACTTGTACATGCTCAGCCTTAGAGGTAGAGTTGTTTGGCTGTGATCTTCTGAATTTGTTAATTTATATTTCATGACTTCTTATTAGCTTCTGGCAAAACTCAAGCTCATCATTTGTGCACTGCAACATGTCCTTTCTTATTCTGTCATGGTCTACAAAAGCAGAAACTAGCACAGACAAAATCTTTATTGAATAAAAGTCTGAATGTCATGGATAAACTGTTCTCTGTACAAACACAAAAAAAAAAAAAAGAGAGAAGGGAACTATGAATTCCCAAAATCTTAATGGTAATATAGGCATTCCATGCAAATAACTAAGATGTAATGATGGACTTTGGATTACTATAATTGCCTTTTTGAAAAAAGGAGTGGTGGGTCTTCCCACTGTATACTAATATACAAAGAAATTATATACTTACAGAGCTTTTGACTCCTTTTGGTTGATAAAAGGTATTCAGAATTTAGAAAATTATGTGTCTCCTGCATGCAAGAAATAATCAATTAGAGTTAGCCTCTGTGTGAGGTCAGTTATATCCTGAGCCTCCCAGAAAATGCTTAAAGGCCTAGGAAGTGTTCATCTTTATGTAATCTAATGTAGAAAATGAATTGCAGAAACAAGTGCTTTGTTGTATCTGTTTTGATACAAATTATAAAAATATTATTTTTTCTCAATGTGGCCTCCTACAGAAATGTCTAAAACCAGAATTCTGTAAGGAATTGTTACAAACGAGTGTTTGAGATTGCTTAAAAAGCCTGTTACTCATTTGCAGCAGGCTTCTGACGGTGAGCTTTGGTATTCTTGTTTATTAGGTACAATTTTACAAGAATTCATTCTTGTGTGATGAATTAGTCACGTTTCCAGTTTTTAGGCAATTGTCGGTTTGAAAAACAGACAAAAGAGCACTTATTCACAGTGTTTATGCCTCAGTGTGCTGCACAGTTCTGTTCCTTGGCCTGATGACTGGGAAAGAGAACTTGTATATGTCATTATTATTCAATTTTGTAAGTTAGCCCTTCTGAAAATTCATTCTTTTCCTGTTGCAGGAGGAGACAAAAAAATCTATGCAGATTTTTGCCATAGTTCTTCTGCTATAGCAGTTTCAGCAGAAAAATTAGCTAAAAATTATATGAGCCATTATCTGTTCTGGCAAATGACTAGTCTGTAGCATAGAAACTACAAATAACGTTGTTTTGATGCTTTGAGGAGAGAGCAAAAATAAAAATACAGAACACAGCTGGACTATTCTGAAGCCTTAAGAAATTCTAATAATTGCTACATTATACTAGTAGTCTTAGAGACATCACTAGCTATGCTATATCCCCATGCCAAAATTGAAAAAGTGAGCTTGTATTTCCAAATTCTTTAAAAGTGATTAAAATGTCAGTAGTAAACTGAAAAATTTCTTATCACTGCATTAACCTGAAATGAGTGACAAATTAAAAAGGCTGAATTATCTTAAGAATGACCACTCATGGGCTGCTATTATGCACTATCATATTCTGAATCTTGAAACTGTAATTTGGAAATCTATTCCATATTCAATCTTTGTGTCAGCTGTTCTCTTGGCACTTTAATTGACATCAGCGATTCATGATTAGGAGAGAAGGAAATATATGGAAGCAAATAAGAAAGTTATATTCAAAGAACAAAGCAGTAATAGAATATTCCCTCTTATCTTGCATGTATTTTTAGATAGATTAGATAGATAGATGATAGATAGATAGATAGATGATAGATAGATAGATAGTTTCAGGTTCTATACATTTCAAAACATTTCAGAAGGGTATTTAAAAAGAACTATTGTAAGAATAAAGCATGTAGTAAGGTTCTACTTTTGAACTGTTTACAGAGTAGAGTCTAGAAAAAAGCCACAATGGAAGCATTTACTTGTTCACTGTTGATCTGCATGTATGGCCAAAACATAGATATACAAGAATTTGTATAGTGAAATGAATGCATAGTGCAGATAATTAATATAATAAATTAATATAATAATATAATATAATATAATATAATATATAATAAAATATAATATAATATAATATAATATAATATAATATAATATAATATAATATAATATAATATAATATAATATAATATAATATAATATAATATATAAATATATAATATAATACTTATTTTCCTGCTGTAAAAGGAGTAACAATTAAACTTTTATAGAAAGAATTCTTCAGGCTTTTTAAGTAAACCTGAAAGTTATCTTCACTAAGCATTTTTAAAAAGAATGTTCCATCCCGTGGATTCTGTATGAAGATGCAGAAGCAATCACAACTGATTTTTTTATTGCTTGTATTCCTTTTGCTTTGACATCATTTATTAGCTGTTTATGGTTTTATATATGCCCCTATGTTAGATGAAGAGACATTCTGCAATGATTATTTTCTGTAAGTTAAAAAAAAAGGAAAAAAAAGACCACTTTTATTTCAAATAAAAAGGAAAAGTGGCAAAGGAGTCATAGCTCTGTTCTTTTTTGTCACTAGAACTTTTAAGAACAGCTCTTTGAAGAAGGGAGGGAAGAAAGAAGGGAAGGAGGGATTGGAGAAGAAGGGAAGGAGGAAGGGAGGGAACATAATTAGGATAATGCGAAATGCTATAACTAATCACAAAATAACTTTCTGTTACAAATTAATAAATAAGATTAAATGAAATTTAAAAATGAAAATAATTTTGGTTTATGTAAAGAACATAAAAGGTAATTACCTAGACTACCAATTGCATTTTATACATAATTTCTTCCCAAACTTTGCTAGAAAAAATGACTATTTTTTAAAAGAACAATAAATATTCCAATGCATTATGAGAATAAATACTCATAAACTGGAAGTTCAAAAATACTTAAATAGGGTCCAAGAGTATAAATCAGAATAACTAGTTAAATGCTTAAGGAAAAATATTTTTCATGTGACATAACCTGAAAATTTTAAATAGGTCAGGACTATTGAGTTATATCTATGCTATGTCTTTCTAGTTTCATGAGGAAATCTGATTTTAAATGGACTGTAGTAAATCAGTTCAGATGCCTTAATATTGGTATCTAATATTATTTAGGATAACCTGGGGTATCTTGACTGCCACATGCCCATCCAGAAATATTCAGGTTTACTCTGGGTCTTGTGCAATTTCTATATCATGTCCTAGGACATGGCAAATATAATTGATCCCTGTGTTTAGGCAATTATACCCTAGATTTTGAAAAGCCCACACTTCCTTAGGCATTTGAAGTGGGATTCAATCTCTCAACTCATTAATCTTAGCTAGATTTCTTCTTCCAACATTCCAGTCAGTAGGCGGAAGCATTTCCAAACAACCGCTGAAAGAGATGAATTCCTAAGAGAGGTGCAATGCCAGATACCAGAATGTCTTCATTGATTATACAGGTAACCCAAACAGCTGGCTCAGAATATGAGTATGACTCACCTTTCTCCTATTTTTTAGATATTTATGTGCATATTGGGTATTTTGATTCTCATTTAGTCCCAATTTCCAGTAATTAGGACTCCATTCAGTTACTCAAGTTTGTATATCTACTGTGTGAAGAATGTCTTGGATATGCTCTGGCATTTATTTCAATCCTTTTCAAAAGTTTGAATAGTTAGGACATTTCACATGGGGCAAGGCTCCTACGTGTGAACAATGAATTGAGTCTACCTGAGTCTTTGGATTCTACAAAGCTACTCAATTACTGTAAGTCTGTAATTTAATTGCCTAAACTTATTCCCCCTTAGAACTTCTACAATCTCTGAGACATCCACATAGGACAGATGAGACATAAAACAGATATAAGAACTCCATCATTCTGACATGACAGTGGAAGATCACACAGGATGTGGTAGGGCAACTCAATTTGGAGTAGATATTTATTGTTAGGCAAAGGAATGCCATCCTATATGACTGAATTTTGGCTGACTAAAGTTAGCTGAGAAGACTTTAATTATTATAGTTACGTACTCTGTGTTTGGATAGAATTGTCTTGGCTAGAATATCTGTAATAGGCAAGCTAAGCGAAGTCAGCTGTGTCTCTGATAATAAATTAAATTTGTTCAGAGCAGATCTTTGTTTCTTTCACCATGGATTGGTCTGCACACAAACTACTAAACTGTCTCCAGAGCAAGGGATGTGTATGAAGAGTATCTGTTGAAAATGGTCCTTAGTTTGTGAAAAGTTTCCTAAAATCATACGAAAATCTTAAGTTGGAAGGACTATTAAGGATCTTCTAGCCTAGCTCCCAACTTATCACAGGACTACCTAAAAATAAATCTTATGACTAAGGTCTATGCTATCTATTTGGGCTCTGACATTCTTGTTACCATGACAAAACTCTTCCCTAGGAAGCCTGTGGTAGCGATGACCATTCTCTTAGGGAGGAATCTTTTCTTAAAGTCAGATCTGAACTTCTTCTGGGACATCTTCATTCCATTTCATTCCATTATCACCAGTGACCAAAGAAAATAGATCAGCAGATTACTCTCCACTGCCTTCCTTCAGGAAACTGTAGTCCGTGATGAGGTCAGCCCTCAGCCTTCTCTTCCCAAAGCTGAACAAACCAAGTGTCATTAATTGCTGCTCATAATTCTTTCCCTTGAGACCTTTCAACAACTTGATCATTTTCCCCTGGGCATGCTCTAATACTTTGATGTCCTTCTTGAATTGTGGTGCCCAAAATTGCACACAGGACTTGAGCTGAGGCCGCACCAGTGCTGAGTAGATCAGCACAGTCACCTCTTTGTTCAGCTCGTGCCTGACACACCCCAGGACATCGTTGTCCCTTGTCCTAGGAGACCTAGGTGACCCAAAAATTGTGTGTATTATATTCCATCTGCAACCTGCTGTAGTGTCCCTTTAAGACTCGGCAACCCAGGAAAACAAACTGGAGGGTTTTATCCTGGTTCAAGGAAAGAAGGGGCCTGGGATCCCTTTGTGGTCACCTCACATGGGGTCACGTCTATGCCATGCTCAGCAGGACTGTTTCTTCACCCCGGCAACACAGCAGTGACTCAGAACTGCAGCACAAGCACTAACTGTGTTTACGTAAATACTGTTGCTCACATCACATATTTAAATTTTTCATAGAATACTACCTTTGCCGACCATAACATAAAAAAACTGTGAATCATTTCAACGCATGCATTATGAAAAACAATATATTAAATAGTGTCATTCACAGAGCTGTGGAAATATTGAGATGTGTAATGACTTCCAAATGTTTTGTGTGTATCTAAACTAGTTCAGATTACTTAATGTTTAGAATTTGCTAGGATCTAAGTCACATGAAGAACAATGATAGAGAATTTAGATAAATCAAGCAAAATTGTACCAAGTCATAGAGAGGAAGAGGAGCACCTAGCACCTCAAAATACCCACCAACAACTGTCCCTCTCAAATCCCAACAACCAAAAAACCCAAGTATGTTTTAGTACCACCAAAAGCATTACAAGACACTTCAGTGAATGGTGTAGATAGATGCTAAAGCTTTCTCCAAATCAGAAATATTATTCTGAGCATGAAATAAATGATGTTATGAAGTAGCATGGCATTTGCTACAGTTTAAGAGGATTAGTTAATAGAGATGTTTATGCTGAATTAGTGGATTGAGGACATTTTCTTTCTTGACACTAAATGTAAACTTAATTCAGTCTAATGATGGTCAGAGGCAGCTTCCTGATAATGTCCTTTCTTTCAGTGAAAGGTCTTTATGACATTCATTACTTAAATGTCCTCATATACAGCTACCTGTACTGCATTGCAATACAAATCACTAGAATATACAATGTTTTAAATAACAGTCTACACCAGGAAAAGAAATCTTGTGAGATTACTGAAAAAAAATATTTTACTTGTATGAATGACTAGTTCAGTGGAGAAGTATATTTGTAAGATCATTCATCACTGCAGTGTGTCTGACAAACTCACTACTTCATAAGAAATATATGAGAAACAACTGTCAAAATTTAAATCTGAAAAATATATTACCAAAAAAGTAAATCAATAAGATCTCTGTTAGGATAATACAGTGTGCTCCTTGCACTCTTAGATTTTATGCAAATTAATTTCCTGTATCCTAAAATTAGCCTTACTATTTTGGGCATGACTTTTGGGCAAATGTGCCCAAGTATTATGGGAAAGATTGATACCTGTTGTGTTCTATATGGTGTATATGATAAATAGTTATACCAAAAAGCAGACTGTAAAATTTATTGAAAAGAATGCATTCCAGACTTAAAATGTAACCTTGTTTTCTGAAATTTAACAAATGAATTGTATTTTAATTCAACTCCATGAAAAGAACAACCATATTGATACCTTAAAGATCTAGAAACAAAACAACACACTTTCAAGACAATATTAGTATAAAATCTGGTCTTCAACTGGAGGCCTCCAAAGGCAGATACAGAAAAATGCCCACCCCACATAAGGCAAATACAGTTTGATAAGTTTAGAAAATTAGCATAATTGACAAGAATTTCCAATTAGAAGCACAAGTAATAAGGTAATTCCTCTCTCACTTCATCCTCTTCTGGAACCCCCCTTTCTTGTTACTTGCTTTAGTGGCTGTACTTTCCCTATGAGAAAGTGTCTTGAGAAGCTGTTTTAACCTGAGTTCCCAGAAGCATCAAGATAGGATAGGAGCCTTTTGGCATGTCTTTCTGTCTATCAGGATAGGAAAAATACTGGAGTTAGCTAGGAACTGTAGAACAATAGTCTACAGAGCTACAAATATATGTAGCAAAAATCGTTTTGGCATCAACACTTGTAGTAGAGTACAGAAAAGCAGCCAATTTCTACACATTATTTGATTCAATAAGGAGTTAATTCAACCCCTGAAATAATTTTCTGGTAGATGGTTTGATAACCTTAAATGTCAAACCATTTTGTTAATCTAACCAAAATTCCTGTTTAAGATAGACCAAAAAGTTTTAATCATTGATTCCTTCAATAAGAAAATTGGTTTTCCTGTGTAGATTGACATTCTTTGTGAACATAACTAACTGGACACACTACAAAAATGACAAGTGTCATTAGGGATTTGTGTGTAGTTTGATTTAATGCTGAACTATGATGTTAGACAGCTATTCTTCCTATACTTCAGAAATGTTGGTTTTAAGGCATCCCAATTAAAATGATTCTGTCAAGTCTATTCCCAAACACCTCAGTTCCCCTCTCCTGGCTTTAAAATCTTCAGATTTTTGCTGGCTTCCAAGCAAGTGACAGATCCGAGATCCTGTTTTTACCTCCATATGCTAGTGTAGTTTTTATCCCACCTACCTTGTTAGAAGCAGGGGCAGGTGAGAGGGGATGTATTCTTTCCTAGTGTCTCGTAGTGCGTATTGCACTCTACCTGAGAGCTATCTGGCACATCTAGACCTGGACATCTTTCCTGCTCTTGGTGAAAAATGCATAATAAGATATCTACAAAAGATGTGGGACAGATGGCAAACATGATTAAATCTGAATGACTGCAGAATTAGAATACTGCAAAAAGTAACTCAGTTCTTATTGTTTCCTTAGATTCGTTTTTTGGGGGGTTTATCCTAGAAATTCCTGCAGTGCTATTGTCTTTAGCTGCTAAAAAGCTTTTCTTTCAAATTCTTAAAGATATGCACCTCAAGACACTCCTGCATTTAATTTTTTTTTAATCTCTGAGCCTATGTGCTCTTTCAAATGTTCTTAATCAAGAAATTCTAAACTAATGACCTTTTTTCAGAGTGCTAACCAATGTCATTCCTTTAAAGCAGATTGTCTTACCACTTTTAAAATTAATAAAATAATAAAAGACAATGCATCTACAGTTACACATTTTAAAGAGTCCTATCAGTTCCTCTAATATAATGTATTTAACAAGAGAGCATTTATTAAAATAGAAAAAAAGACACACTATTTCCGACTTCCAGATTATTTTACAATGTTACAGGAAATATTCTTCATTCATTCAGCTAGTATCAGCAGGAAAACCAAGAACATTAATGAATAATTAATGGCAATGAAGCAGTTGGAACAGGTATATCATTAAAATCAATAATTGAAATTATTTATGGACCTCTGGATACAAATGTGTGGGTAATTTTAATAACACTGTCACATTTGATACACTAAATATATAAAATATGTGTCACTGCCTGTCTGACAAAGGTGTTAAAAGATGGAAAGAGCAACAAAATGTTGACTGTGTGTCTCAGACACTTTCAAAACTTCAGAGTTCTCATCAAAATACGTGGACTTAAAATGAGACTTATGGATACATCTACACAGACACGCTTGAGCATTCATCCCCTTATCATTGACACTGATTGAACATTAATTTTCTTCCTGATTTCTTAGCTAACCACTGCTTCCCAAAATAACTCTTTCAAGAATAAAGCATAAATACATTAATGGGAAGTCCATGGTTGCCCTTGAAAGGGGAGGAAAATGGACCCCTTTCATTCTTTTCTGTCCTCCAATACTAGGCTTTGCTCAAGTAGGTCTAAGTGTTCTTCCTCAAGGTAAGGCCACACCCCATGTCACAGAGCAGTACTTATGCTGAAATTTGAACTAAAGAAGTGATCTCTCTGTTGGACCTCCACACAAAAGTCTCGATTTGTTTTGAATACTTTGAGCTGAAAGTCACACTCACACACAATGGCAATGTGTTCTTTGAGCATGTTACCACTGAGCACCAGGATTAGACTCAGAATCAAGTGTTATGTGTTTGGAATTAGCCGACAAGCTAGTCCTAGAGCAGAGAAGGAGCAAGCCAGATGGTGTCACCTTGCCCTGGAGCCACTTAGCTCCATAGATACAGCACTGCTATTGCCAGTTACAAGCCAAAGACTTTGCACCAGCTGGGCCAAGGCTCATCAGGCTGCATCGGAGCTCCCCTTGGCCTGCCTGGAGCAATTTTTTAGCTTGTTTAACTGTAATGACAATTTTCTAATGACCAGGTACTTATTACCTCATTCATTTCACTTTGCTGAGCTTTGTAAAATTTTGTGGCATAACCCAAATGTTTATAGTAATACTAATGTATTGATGACTTACATGGATAGAAATATTCACTGTTGACTTAAAAATGTAGTTTGAATGCAAATAGGTCTGGTATGACAGAAAGGGCTTTGAGAATGGAGCCCTGGGTTGCAAGGTAAGTGGAGTTATGGGACAAAAACAAAAAGGGCCCAGGATTATACTGGAGACCCCAGGACTATAAACCATATATGAACCAAACAAACATGCGCCATATGAAGAAATACATGGCAAATTCATGACCAGTAACAACAGAATAGCTGACCTTCTATAGAGATACATATATAATATTCTTATACAGTGAGAATTTTCCAGCATAACCTTTCTCATTTACTGTGAATAATTTTTTATTTGCTTTATGCTCAGTAACAGGTGTCTTAATTAGTAGTACCCTCCACAAATTCCCTGGCTGTAAAATCAAGCAGTAAATGTCCAAGATAACCATAGCCCTTTTTTGTAGGAGACAAAATATATTTGTGTGAACTGTTTTCAAATACTAAACTATTCAGACCTATTTATCCATGCAATTCAATTAACTCAGCACAAGGGATGAAGAAGGCATTTGTCATCTATGCTAGCCTTTTTTTAGGACACAGCCTGCTGAAATAAAAATCACAATCAGAAAAATCACAGCACAGAAGAACACTGGCTTCAGAAACTCATTATGGCAGCTTTCTATATTGATATCATGAAGAAGTGATGGATTTATGTTTGAGAGAACTAGTCGAATCTTTTTTATTTATAGATGAATATTTGGCAATAAACCATTAAAGAAACCTGGGATCAACAGGTGGATAACTACTGAGGAGTGAGAAATCTTTTGGAAGCTATTTATTATTCCCTACAAAATCTGATCATGAGCTGACAGTAGATCTACCACTACAGAAAATCCTAGTAGCATTTCTGGATAATATCAGAGTCTGTAAGGAAAAAGAAAAAAATAGAAAGAAAAGAATTACTGTGTATTTTTCAAATACCAGATCTGATGAAGGTTGTATAGAGTACTAGCAGCTGAGCTGTTCCTCTTTAAGTGCAAAGTGCTTTCCAGGACCATTTCAAATCAACAAAGGCTCCAGCATGACCTGTTATGGCCAGATGAAGCTTGAAGGCTAGTGCTTTGCACTAATAAAAATTATAATTATTTGCCAAATAAAGATTATGTGGCAGAAATATAACTGGAAACTACCAAGAAACAGATAAATTAAAATATACACAAAATGAATCCCATGGGTTTTACTCCAAATGCATATTGGACATAGCAAATTTCTAAGCTGGCAGGTGTGGCTCAGAATGTATGATTCGTGTTGTGAAATATTCTAACTCTGATGAGAAATGTTGAGCTTTGAATCTAAATCAGACATTTTGTTATTGACTTCTAATTGCTAAAAATATTTCTGGCCTTTTTTTTATTTTTGGCAGACCATACTTTCAAATAAAATAAAAGAGATATTAACATCACATTATTGTTCAAATGTGCTGAAACTTTCAGATTGTTTCAAAAATATTTCAGGTTTATTTCCTAGTCTTGGTTAAAAATATCTTTTATTTACTTAGATTCATAGCACAATGGGAGAAAATATATGTATTTCCCTTTTCATTATCAAATTAATCTTAAGGTGGGATAATTTCCACAAATTTTTGCTGTCTCAGCTCGACCTCTGTTGTCAGAGAGAAAACACTATAAAAGTATGACTTGTCACACTTTTCATAGCTATCAAGACCTGAATTTGACATAACACACTGTTTCAGTTTCCTGATTGTGAAATGTGAATAAGAACACTTACTAAGTTTTAAGATTGTGTTAAATATAAATCAGTAGTTTATTGCCTAATCAGATATTGCACCTTATATCCCTGGGAACAGTCCTTGTGATTCCTTTCTTACTGATTAACCAGTTTTAAAATCTGTGACAAGACTTAACCTTTTATCTTCTAGTTCTTCCTTAATTGTAATGAACTTTTATGTACCCCGTTGTCAGAAAAAGAGACAAATTACTTTAATTAGGGTGATATAAATCTATTGTTTATTAATTTTTTTAGTGAAAACTCTTAGGGGTTAAAAAGGCATAAATTTCACATATATGAATTTGTACCTATGTAATACTGAGTCAGATAGTATGCCAACCTCACTTTAATTACACTCTAAATGAATTTTATACTAGCACTGAGATGAGACACATGGGTCTGTAATTCTCCAGATGTTCTTATTTTCAGGAATTAAAGTAAAAAGCAGAATACTAACCTAAGAACCTGCACACTGTTTTTCTGTAACAATGGTAACAAGATGAACAAACTAAGAAAAAAACAGCCCCAGACATGTTGTTTGCTTCAGCCATTAAATCATAGGATGCATAGAGTCATAGAATGTTTTGCTCAGGAAGGAACCTTTAAAGATAACCTAGTTCCAACCCCCACTGCCATGGGCAAGAATTCTTCCCATGAGACCAAGTTGCTCAAAGTCTTCTTCAAACTGGCCTTAAATACTTCCAGGGACAGGGCACCTACAACCTCACTGGGCAACCCATTCCAGTATCCAATTACCCTTACAATAAATAACATTTTCCTAACATCTAATCTAAACCTACCACCTTTCAGTTTAAAGCCATTATATCTTGTCCTGTTACTAGATGTCCTTGTAGGAAGTCCCTCCCCACCTTTCTCATAGTCCACTTTTAAGTACTGATGTTGTACTTAAAGGTGAAGCCATGCTAGCTGTCCCAAATCACCTCTTAATTTTCCAGGTGTCTTAAGCACAGTTGGTCTTGCTGGTCAGAGTTGAGACTGACTGGACTGTTTTACTTCAGCTCTTCCTTTTGCCTCTTCTAAGAACAAGGGTTATGTTTCCGCTTTTCTGCTACAACTTCTTTGCAAGTTCCTGGTTTGTCTGCTGTTTCTCGATAGTCCATCAATTAGAATGACTGAGCAGATTTGTCCCTGATTATTGTTTGTTAACACTAATTTGCCAGAATTTATGTCTCTCTGTGTTTTTTCTTCCTCCCTTTCTTTTACCTCCCTACTGAAAAAAGTAAACACCTTCACAATCTACATATCCTTCCCAATTTGTGTGATTAATCAGTTTGGTTGTCTTCACCATCCACATTACTGTATATTGGCCAGGTTTCTCTCTGTATGTTCTTGTTTTGTGGTTCCTTTGACCAGGTACCATTAGAGGAGCAGGCACTCTCCTTACACTTACTCTTAGAGTATGCACTTTCCTTCAGGGTGCAGATACCTTCATATCGACCTGATATAATTGGTGAGTGCCTGTGGCAGCAGCTGTCTGGCCACAGAGAGCAGGCACAGACTTTCCCAGGCATCTTCCTGGGGAAGGCTGTGAGAAGATCAGAGAAAAGAATGAGAAACAATTCTTATCTCCACTTGTTGCACCTGCTGTTGTGCACATGTGGAATGTGTCATGGAGATTTGTTTACCAAAGGGTGATTTCTTAATTGGATGGTGTTTGGAGGGATTGACCAATTAGGTCAAAGCTTTATCGGACTGGCTTGTAAGGGTTACTGAGTTTCTTAATAAGTATAGTATAATATAGTGTAGGAAGATACAATAAAGCAATTGTTCAGCCTTCTGCAATCATGGAGTCAATGCTAATTATTACCTGTCTGGGGGCCTGTGGCGACAAGTGCCCACAAAAAGAGTGTTTCACATTCTCCATTTCCCCTGTCTCCCAGTTTTTGATTCTGTCAACTTTTGGCAACACTCTACTCTTAGTTCAGGGGTGAAGAATTATTTTTCATTGTTCAGCTACACTTCTATTCTACTACAGCAGTGGGATAAGAAAGAGATTTCTAATGAGTATCCCAAACCTATCCAAAGCTGCTACCTGAGTTTTACATGGCAAATAATCATTTTTCTTGTACATTTTGTGTAAGACTATAGTGTTTGAACAGTAAGAGAAGTCTTTACTTGCTCTGCTGAATTACACCTATAGGAAAAATGTTTTAGAGGACAAAAAAAAAACCAAAATAAATTAATAAATTCCATTACTTCTTTTGAGGTGCAGAACTTATAAACTTTAAAATATATATTTATTTTTCCATTTCTGTCTTTGTATCTTAGTCTTTTGGTTTCAGAAAAAATATAAGCTACACTTACAAACTAGTCAGTGATATTAGGAAGTACTACTTTGCTTGTCTAAGAAATTATATGTTAATTTAACCTTTATTCAATGGTTTTCAAATGTACTGACTAAATGAAATTAGCTGTCAAATTATTTTCTGATGTTTAATATGTCCTCAGTTACTTATGATTTTCTTCTGGTCCAGAGCTCCTGCATATGAGTTATAAGTATATAAACACTCAGAATTATTATAGAGTAAAAATATTACACAAATTTCCTGAAAATGGCTCCAGCTAAGGTGTGGGACAACCAACTCTGTTGTATTTAAAAGGTCACACGTTCAATAGAGAAAACTCAAATAATAACAGCGTTTGTTCACCACTCAAATTCATAAGAGACATAGAATATTTGAGCCCTTTAGCAAGTAATTTCAACTCTAAGACAAAAGGATCTTAGGGCAGGTCCCTTACAGCAGGTCTCTTGCATAAAAGCTCTTGATTCTTGCTTCTCTAAAAAATTATTTAGAACACTTAAACACATATATGTTGAGAAATCCTGTGGTAAGTTTTAAGATGACTTTAAGGTATGAATTCAGTTACAAAAACATACTTTGTTTAATATTTTCTGTCTATTCTGCTTGTTTGTCTTTCAACTACAGAAACCTAATAGAGTCACCAGCCAGTGGTGAGCACAGTAATGAATTCCTTACAGTTTTGTGTCATCAATTTTTAGTTTAGCTTCAGTCCAGCATTTTAGATTTCTGGGCTAGGAGAGCACTGCAACCTTAGTTGTCTATTGAAAAGAATGGTTTTACCTTCTAAAATTATTTATGAAGGAAAAAATTACTTCAGAGATTCAGCCTATGTTTAATATTTGGATTTGGATTCCATCAAGCATGTTTCCTGGAGAAATGCCATTCAGGATTTAATTTGCTTTAAAGACTAAAGGCATAGGGCCAAATTATTTACTGAGGGCCAATTCATGCACATCCAGCCTCCTAAATATCCATTCAATTGCATTACTCTCCCACTTCCTGGAATAGTTTAATCTTTTTTTGTAAGTGCAATGATGAAAGAGGTGCTGTGGCACAAAGAAGCACAAATGAGGGCCAGGATGAACAAGGTTTTGATACAGGGATAGGAAGAAAACCACATTTAAACCACATAATCCAGGCAGTTGCCAAGAAGAACTGGAACAGATTTAGTCAATGTCATAAAAACCAGAATTTAGAATGCATTTATAATTTAAATTTATATACTAATTGTATTTAGTATACAATTTAGACCACTAGTGCATCCTAAAAAGCATGGAACATCTTCAGTGTCGCTTTAAGAATAAACAGAAGTGTCCCAAATATATTAGTATTTCAGGACAGCAAACTGCCCTAATAAAATATAAGTAAAACAAAAATGGCAGCAACCCAACTGACATTCCCTTCAGAATGTTACTCTCTCATATCATATTTGCAGGCTGGGGAGGGAGTTCTAAATCTAAACAAACAATAGCTGTTGAGATAGATGGGTCCCTAAGGGCAGGGAAGCAAACAATGCATATGTAAAACATAAAGAAAACAAACATCCTGTCTCTCCACGGTTTGAAGTTCCTGCCCCAGAAACAGGACCTGTTGTTAAAGAATGGGAATTTCTAACTACACAGGCTCGAACAGCTTGTTTTCTTTCATAAGGCTCAGCTTGTTTTCCTTACATCCTACATAGCAGAGAAACACTAAATCTGGGATATTTTCCTATTGTCTGTTTACATGAGCACTTAATTATATGTAAAATACATTGACACTCAATGACTACAGTGTCCATATTCACAAATTTATGAATATTTAGTGCTCATTACAATATCCTCCATCCCTCTGGAGATCAGTTCCAAATGCTGCTTTCAAACTGTCCCTCCCAGATAAAATAATCCCATCCCAAGATGTTTCTAGCTTCCAGCTTTCTCTAATTTTATTATGTCTCCTTTTGTTGGGAAAGGAGAATTAGTTAATTTTTCAAGCTTTCCTAATTAAGAACATAAAATCTGAAACATATTGTCTTAGAAAATGGCCCTTGTTGCCATTTCTACAGTGATTGTTGGTTGTCTAACTTGCATTTAGGAGACTTAGCTCCTTCTGAAATCATTAACTGTTTAAGAAAAAGCTGTCTTCCACATCTCAAACTAAAAGAATCAAGAAAACATTTAGGTGCTTAACTCATAAACTGTAAATGGCATTTCAGGTTTGCTCTCAGGAAACAGTTTATTTTCTTCAGAAAAGGACATGGTTGCTGTGTGGACAACTGTTGGGGAAACCAGTTTCACCATATAAGTTGAGTTTCATAGGGTTTAGAGGGGAAAATGCTATTTTTTAACTAGCCATTATGTGCCTATAACAGATGAATAATGGAGGTAAATTATTTTTATTATTTCCTTATGGATGTGAATGACCTCCATTTACTACTTTTGAAGAGAAAACAGATGGAATCAGTAGAGTAAGTCATATCCAGATATACATTTAAGTGGGTAGACAGAAAATTGAATGTAATAAAAGGTAGAAGAAAGAAAAAAGAGGGGATAAATTGTAAGCTATTACAAGGTTCTGAAGGCTAGGAATCAGGAAAAGCTGAGATTAAAAGAAATGTGGAATACATAAGATGATAGGGAGGAAGAAAATATAAAAGACTGGGTTCAAAGTTTTTATTCATACTAATTTTCAGTTTTTGTATCATAAAATTTGGGGGTTTTCACCTCTAAAAACCATAAAAGTATCCTGTCATTTGATTGTCCTTCTAAGTATCTGCATATTTTATTCTTGCTTACTAAAAATGTTAATAAATAATACTCAGTAATATCTGATTACTGAACTTCTTAAATTATTCATGAATGACATGTAAAGAGACTTTTATTTTAATTCTTGCATCAGAGCAGGGTTTTCTTCTTTGTGTAACTAGCAAAATTCTTTCTTATTGAAACAAGTATCCGAAGGTAATGTACTAATTCACATATTTTTTCTTTGCTAGATTTGTAATTGTATTAATCTTTTAGAAAATTGGGGGAAAAAATCATCTCTGTGGCGTTCTACCAGGTATATTAGCATTATGAGTGATATGCTTCTTTAATGCTCATATTAATGCTCATATCATGTTCGTATTGAAAAAACACGAACATGAACCTTGTGCTAATTAGACACATGAAAAATCCAGTGAGATGCAAAGTGTTAGATTTAATGGTACCTCAGATTACACATTTTAATCAAAACTGTGAAGTTAATACATAATGCTAATGATACCACAGAAATTAATTCAAACAGATATATTGTAACATACTACTAGGCTTAAGTGCATTTCTCTTTAGAGGTTTCTAATCTATTGCCTAATTATCTAATTAGTAACAAGTACTTATAATTTTTTTAAACTTTTAATGAGAAATCTTGGCAGGCTAAATAGTGTTTTCTTTTTTAGCAGAAAATATATAAAACATAATTGCTATTTATAAGCAGTAATGTATCTTTATCAATTACCATGATATGTCAGGACAATATTTTAAAGCCTATACTTGGCAGTAAAAGGCAATGAATCCATAACTTTTCAGTGAGGTCTAAAACTTCAGAGGGTGCTAAGGAAAAGGCGCAGGCAGCCTCAGTATCTTTCTGGACATATTTTGATGCCATGCCAGCACTGAGTAAAAATATTCATGCCCCTGTCTATTCCTACTGATCATGAACACCAAGGCTTTAGAAGATAAAATAAAACAATTTTAGCTTATGGATTTTGTGCTTCCTACTCCAATCCATCATGCAGTCTGAATCATGTGTGGTAACGATAAAAGAATCATTGCACATTAATCTGGACCCATTTTTAAAATCTTTATCCACATACATAGTGTCCCATCTATTGAATAAATGGAGATGTTAATGTTCTGTTCAGTAAGAAAGAGCCTTGTGTCATAAAAAAGAAAACAGGTAAGCAAGCTTTTGAAGAAAGTAAATTCCTGTTACACGTGACTCTCTTGTGTATCATACTGCAGTAGAAGTACAATGGACAATTTGCGTCAGGAGCAAGAATAGTTTTGGAAAAATATATCTTTTGCTTTCTTGGTAACATCAGGATAAAATTCTGCTACTCTAAGGGAAGTATTACAGCAACACATACAAATTTATTATTACCACACATCCTGCCTAAGAATTATTAACATTTTAGAATAGGCTTTTAGTTTACCAAACCTTGCTAGAGACAGCTTCTTTTTTAAGACTGGATTCCTGAAAAAAACACAGGCCAATTTTATTCTTTCTCCTAAATTGCTATTTCTGCCCACTCTTCCAAATTTGGTAACTCTACACTTTGTACAAAGTGTTCACTGATTTCCTCCCTGCACTTCAGCTCTTCTAAGAGTGATTTCAGTGTAACTGCTCATGCATCTGCAGAATCATACTTCTCTTCAGTAACAAAGTATAGATCTATCTGTAAATGTCTAGCTCAAAATGATCTGAAAAAATTTCTTCTTTGAAGACTTTCCTCATCTTACTAGTTATTATCCAGCAAAATGAACAGAAATCTCTATTTCCACAACTAAGCTGAATAAAACACTGGGAAGAAGACTTAATTCATAAGGAAGGATAGAAAAAAAGTCTAATTTTCATAAGGGATTTTTGCCAAAATAATTCTTACAAACTTTGCACAGACTTTGCACATACGCTTTTTATGTTCCCTTTCTTGCATCAAAATCTTATAAACAAAAAGGAACAAACCAGATATAAAAAGCAAATAGTTCACTGTTAGTGGAAATAATATTTTTCAGTCTTCTTGTCCCAATAACATAGTTAATACAGAAAAGTCTTAATAATAATGCATTTCAAGCTTGTATACAGTAAACACCTTCCCAGTAATTAACCCTTTTCTCTGGCAAAAAAAGAGAAAAGAAAAATTTGTCTATTTTGGTAGACCAAAGCCTTTTAGAATATGTTCATATTTTTATCTGTAATTAAAAAGGAAGAACTGAAAGAAGTTAAAAAGTCTTTGCAGTAAATGTTTGGTTCAACTTAGATATGTTTTATATCTAGCAGCTAAATTCCTCCAATTATAATTGATGTGCTAAGTATAAAACTACAGATGGCCCTGCTATAGAAACTAAAGGAAGTATTTTTTTACTGATATTATTTTGTTGTGCTTGAATGATGTTTGCATCATTTATATGCTGCAAACTCTTTAGTTTAGCTCTCTGTTTGATTGTGGAATCAATCTGCCTTTCATCCTAATTAATTTCTAAGAAAATTTTGTCGTTATTTCTGGGTATGATAGAGAGATCAGAGCAAAAGTCCCTTGCTGGGATCTCACTTCTCCTGGATTTCAGAGATTTTTATTGTGGAGTCTTGCACAGATAAATTTGGAAGTAAATCACAAAGGCAATAATCCTAATCAGACAGCACTGTTTCAGAACGTGTGTTCCTCTTTCTTCTTGATCAATACAGGGGTGCTGAACTCTGGTATTTTGTTTTGGTTTTATTTAGATCCCTTTCTAGTGAGTGAATTACAGAGAACAGATAATGACACAAATAAGGTAGATTAGAGGGAAAGCATTTTTTTTAATGCACTTAATAAATTACTCATAAAAATGCTAAACCACAGGTGTCAAATTACTCTGACTGTACAATCTCAGATACTTTCTTGCAAAATTTTCCACTCATTCAGTGCTCTATATTCTACAGTATTGTGAGTAGTGCTGGTAAAAACAAATTAAATTCACCCCAAGTTTCCTTCTTTTTCCCTACAGAAGACTATTAGAAGATCTGAAGTTAAATCCAAACCAATTTTTTTTAAAACTGCAATAATATAGCTCAGATAAGTGGCTTGTGGGACTAAGGGTTTTCATTGCTTTAAATATTATTTACAAAATTTTCTCATGTATGGTTTAAAATGGATGCCCTTGGCTGTGCATTTTCAAACATGTATATTTAATATAATATTTTGAATATATAAATTAGATATGAAAATATTATAAATAAAACACAATATTCTGAATATTCAGATTTTTGGCTTGTGTAAAGCAAGTCGATAAGACTATGGCAGTTGAAAGCATGAGAGAAATTGGTCAGGGAGACTTGACTTATCTTTTGTCCATTGGTTCAGGGTCTGTGACACTTTTAGCCACAGTGACATACAAACAAACAGTGATAACAGTGCATATTATTCTCCCTCAGGATTGTGAAACTTCATTAATAATGCCAGCCAACATTGTTTTCAGGGTCAAGTCATGTTTCAGTTTTCTAATCTCCAAAACCAAACTACTGTAAAAATATATGAAAACCCCATCTTGCTGGTTCATGAAAACTCAAAAGCTTATCATTTGTCAAAAAGTGATCTTTCTTGCTCTGGCTCTCTGTCTCTCTCTTTTATTAAATACAACTCTTCATCCTCATCCCCAAGTGCTGCAGATCTATCTGCCTTTTTGACAGGAAGTCTTCTGAAACTTCTGAAATTTTCAGACCTTAACTTCTGTGGGCATTTTCTTATGCTTCAGCTATCTGAGGCTTGGTGCTGTATTTTATAATGTAGATCCCAAACTCCAAACTCCTTGTAATTTTCTTAAATTTAAGAAAAACATTAAATTTATTTAATTATACCCTCATTAAAAAAAGAAAAGAAAAGAAAAAACCCAGACAATCTTTAGTTCAAAAAGTAGATTTTTATTTCTTTTTTTAAACAATGTTGCCAATAAAACAAATCAGTAAAATTAAGTGTTCAGTACTGTATCAAAAAAAAAAGGCATAAAATCATAGAATTATTAGGGCTGGAAAAGGCCTCTAAGAAAATTGAGTTCAGTTGTTAACTCAGCACCACAATCTTCCCCATTAAACCATGTATCCATGAGCTGCATCCCCAAGCCTTTTGGACATTTCCAGGGAGGGTGACTGCTGAACCACCTAGAGTGGGCCTTGGCCATTAATGCAGCCTGCCCAGATCCCTCTGCAGAACCTTCCTCCCCTCCAGAAGACCCTGTTGAACTTTACGTCATCTTCAAACTAAGTGTGCACTCAGTCCCCTCATACAGATCATCAAGACAGATATTAAACAGAATTGGCCCAAAAACCGTGTCTTGGGAAACACGATTTATGACCATCCACCAGCTGGATTTAACTCCAACCATATCCATTCACAGAAAGAGTAAATAAAATGAAAATATTGTTACAATTAAGGAAACCCTATGAATAATTTTGTAAAATACTTATTAAAAATCTAAAGGTCTTGAAACTAAAAATAATTGATCAAATAAAAAGCCTACCTTTTACAATTTTTTCCCCTTTTGGTTTGATGAGATATTTTCCAAAGAATATTACCAAAAAAATGCAGGATAGTAAATCTTTCTAGTTCAGTAAGCAATCTTACACTTTATTGAGTTCTTTGACATAAGCTGACCCTTAATTTCCATGTCTGTTTCTGGATAGTAAGGGTGACTTAGCATTTCTGGGTTGGTTTTACAGCTTGCCTGCGTTTGCTTGAATGTCTAATTTAATTTCATTTTTCTGACCTATACATTCCCTTTAATTACTTTATTTGGTGTGTGAAGCTGAGGTATAAAACACCTTAGATTTGGCAGATTTAACTTCGCAATCCCAAGCAAGTAATCAAAATTCTCTCATTTAAGAATTTGTTAAATGGAGAAATAAATTCAAAGTTTACCTGATTAAGTACTGTATTGGGCTTGCATGGCCAGGTTTTGCTAGCAGTGGGACTACAGAGGTGGCTTCAGTGAGAACATGCCAGAAGCTTCCTTCGTGTCTGGCAGAACCAATGCCAGCTCCAGGACAGATCTGCTGCTGTCCAAGGCCAAGTCCACCAGAGATAATACCTGAAGTAATTGTGTCCAGGGAAGAGAGAAGTGTTAATATGTGAAGTGACAACTCTGTGGGCACCAAGGTCAGTGCAGAAGGAGGGGCAGGAGGTACCCCAGGTGCCAGAGCTGAGATTCCCTGCAGCCCATGGTGCAGACCATGCTGAAGCAGCTGTGCTCTTGTAGTCCAGCTGTGGAAGATCACAGAGATGCAGAGCTCCACCCTCAGCCTGTTGTAGACACCTGTGACAGAGCAGGTGGATGCCCAAAAAAGGACTGTGAACCTGTGGGAAGCCCATACTGTAGCAGGCTCCTGGAAGGGACCGAAGACCTGTAGAGAGAGGAGCCTATGCTAGAGAAGGTTTCCTGGTGAGACCTGTGACCCCGTTGGGGACCCACACTTGAGCAGGCTTTCTTTGAAGGACCGTACCCCTTGAAATGAGACTCACATTGGAGCAGTTCATGAAGGAGCTGTGGCCTGTGGGAAGGATCCCATGCTGGAGTAGGGCAAGAGCTCCTCTCCCTGAGCAGTAGCCAAAATAACATGTGATGAACTGACTACCATTTCCCCATCTCCTTGTACCACTGTGGGGGAGGAGATGGATGCTGGGAAAGAGGGACGGGTTCAGGGAAGGTGTTTTTAATATTTGTTTCACTTCTCAGTATCCTACTCTGATTTTGACAGATATCCCCAAGTCAAGTCTGTTTAGCCTGTAATAGTAATTGATGAGTTATCTCTCCCTGTCTGAACATATAAGCCTTTACATCTATTTTTCCTTCCCTGTCCAGTTGTGGAAGGGAGTGATAGACAGCTTTGGATGCATACGTGGCATCCAGTGAGGGTATACAGTTTCAAAAATTATCTGTATAAGGGTTTGTCAAGTCATTGGACAATAGGATGATGAATGGTGTGTAAATAAGAGAAGTCCTTTTATAAATTAAATACCAGTTGAAAAGTATAAAATAAATAAAAGTTATGGTTAGTAATTTGGGGTTATTTCCAGAAGTGTTATGTATGCTATTTCAATCAAAAAATCAGAGTATGAAGGGATTTACAACAAGGTATTCATTCATTCATTCTAAAGCTGCTCTAAATAATCTCATAGCTCCATTTTTTTTCTTCCTAATACATTCAGACTCTGAATGGCCGATCTTGTCTCCTAGTCATCAAAATCTCTAATTTCCCAAGTACTTCATTCATAACCTTTAAGCATGTCCACTCTTTTCTGTTCCAAGTAGTAACTTAGTTTTGTTGCCACACTAAGCTCCCTTTCAACTCCCCGACCCTCTGGATGCCATCCTCAACTACATAGTACCTCTGTGCCATCCCATTTTTATACTCTGCTCCAAAGTTTCAAAGGTTTGACGATGAACCTCATCTTTCTTGCCCTCCAAATCCTGTAAATAGCATAGTCAACTCCCCCACTTTCTACATAATTTAAAAACACATCATGGTCCTACAACTTCTGCTGTTGCTCTCCCACAGATCATGGAAACTTGCTTTTCATTCCAATCTTCCTTACTCCCTACTTGGCCAGGAACATAGACTTGGCTGCTGTGGGAGGAATTTACCTTAACAACGCTTTTGCCAAAATCTACTTGGATGCAAGCAACAGCACAGAAACTGAGATCCAAAAACAAAAAGGGCAAAAAGACAGACTTTGCCCAAGAAACGGTGTTAGTTGTTCTCTTTTTATTTGACTTACTTGGAGAAGGAGCAAACGTAATTTTTCAGTTGGACAAATCTGAAGGTGATGGTACAGACTTGCAGAAGGATTTGAAAATGTTATACGAGTAGTATGTGCTGATGTATCAGCAGACGAAATTCGGTGTTGATAAGTGCAAGGTAATATGCCTAAGGGAAAATATGACAGAAAGTTAGCTGCTGCTTCTCATGTAAGTGATCCTGAAGCTACTGTTGACAGTTCTCTGAAAATTTCAACTATGTTCAGCATCAGAGAGATGAACAATATATTAAATAATTATATATACAGTATACATAATTAAGAACGATAATTATATTATAAATATTATTATATATTAATTAATGTATGGTTTGCAAGCAGTTTCAGTGCTGTGTGCAGTTCTTTTGATCTTTATTTTTATCATTAAAAAAGACTAAAAGAAAGAAGAGATTTTCTGTCAAAATTATTTCCTACTTTGGGGCATGGCGAGGTAAGCATTTTGACTTATGAAAATAAACTATGACTGGGACACTTTAGTTGAGAGAGTTAAAATAATCAATTAATGGAGCAAGTGGATAGTGATTATTTCTCATTATCCAAAAAATAACTAATACCTGATGAAATTATCCAGCAACTGATAAACTGTTTTAAGCACAAGCATAGAAATACTTTCATGTATAATTAGTTATGATAATTTACAATAGGAATATGTCTTGGGTACATATTTAGCTTGGCAATATTTAGTCTTAAGCTGGCTTTGGAATGATAACCCATTGAAGATTTATATAATATATGTCCTATTTCTTATATAATTAAATTAAACATCTACCACTGAGTACTGTCAGAGGAATTTGAGGAATTTGAAGATTTTAAAAATGCTCCAGGGTCTTGCAAGTACTGCTGCTGCTGTCCCACTGATCACATAAAAGATACATTAGCTTACAAAAAAAAAAAATCCCAAAACCCAAAAAACCCTATGCTCATTCACTCGTACACTCGTTCACTCATTCCCTCTCCCTCCCACTCCCCAAGATTATTTCTTTGTTTCTTCCCATTTAGTGCTACTTTCTTGGCATAATCCCACTTGAAAGATCAAATATAAGAAAGAACATAAATTAGACCTATGGAAATGAAGTTAATAACTCGATGTATATTTTTTACAGTGATTGGCAGGTGGATTGATATTAAGCATTTTTTCCTGCATTTTGTTACTTATTGCACACTTGGTTTTGCTATTAGCCCCAGTTGGGCCCAGGTTCCAAGCACATTTATTTTTCCCAGGATCAGAATGTGCGATGAAATCCATTTCAAAGAAAGAAGCAAAATCATGCAAATGTTTGATGCTTGCCACGGCTCCCCCTGCCAAAAGAAGAGAGAAATTCCATCAGCAAAGAGAAACTATCAAATAAGGAAAAAAAAAATCCTTAGCCATCCTTAACTAGGCCACTAACTGAAAGTCTCCTGAAAAGTAACAAAATATTATCAATCTTTTTTTTTTCATAAAAGAAATAAGAAGGATGCCTGAAAAAAGTATATGTTTTTGACCTTACACACACCATTTTTCTAAAATTACTATGTAGTTTACTCTTGAAACCATAAAATTATATTAAGAATGGTAAAGTTCATATGTAAGTATGAAGCTGATATGAAACATCAAAGCAATAGCTCTTTTATGATGCACAAAATGGCCAAAAAAAAAGTAGTGAATGTCAATTGATAAATCAGAGACAGAAACCATGGCTTTGCGTCAGGTTTTGCAAATCTTTGTTTTCATAAGCAAAGTACAGTTTTTATTAAAATAAAAAAGTCTTTCCAATTACATCAACAGACACTGAAGCTTCAGGTCTGGAGGTTTTAAGTATGTCATAAGTCAGAGGTGGAATACATTTGTGATTTCTGTGACATAGTTTCACATCTAATATGTAAGTGTTGCTCTGTAGGAGTCTATGATGATATAAATAAAATTAAGAGGTCTAAATACATATAAATATATTACAGACACAAATAAATGTGAGGAATAATCCAGGTAGGAATCAGTAAGAATGCTGTATTATCGTTATATCAAATGAATATATATTTTTCACAGCATTTATCACAACTTTTATTTTGTATAACTGCTAGAATTTCTGTATCAAGAAATTGACATTCTATGAAGGAAAGATCACTGCAAACATAAGCATACCCTCTAATTTTATATGTTGAAATAGAAATTACTTCCTAGGCTAACCTTTCTTTTTCTACATGAAAATTAACCTTTTTTTATGTCATTTTTTTCTTCCCTTCTATATCTAAATGATCAAATTAATATGAAACTTGCATTTTCCTAATTTATTTAGGAAATTTCTTCATTTAGAGAAAATTTGACTGTAAACAAAAAAAAAAAGAGAGGAAGAAAAAATAGGAGAGCTCATTAGAGAAAGAGAGAATTAAGAGAATGGGAGAGAGAGAAAGAAAGCAGGTCTTTGAATGAAATAAAATGGGTAAGTTTCAGAGATAACTAGTTTATGCTATGTGGTTGCTAAGAAAGCAGTGGGGATTTAGAGATTCAGAGGAAGAAGAGAAGGATTCCATAGTGCAGTCAGGTTTAGTGAGCTGTATAATCTACTTAAAAGTTTGATTATAAATTCTACTGTATCTGGACAGTAGGCAGACTGCTTCGTAGACAAGAAGGAAAGCAATGGGTTCTTAAACTTCCATGTGGCAGCACTCCCATTGTTGCCTCTTTTTATTAATGACATGGAGGCAACCACGATAAGTCTAAATGGGCAGAGCACTGATTGGCTTAAGTGAACTTCCTATCTATAAAGCCCCTATAGTATCCTTGTCTGCTGGATTTCTATAGCAACAGCTGAAGGGCAGCAGCACATTGATGAAAAAACTAGCAAAACTCTCTCCTGCAGGTATAATTTGTTCTTATCTTAACTCTAGTTCTCTTTCAAAGATCACTATTTCACTATTGGAGGATGTGAAACCGTGTTTGCTTCAGAGAGGTGAGTAAAACAGTCATGCCTACAGTCCTGACATAATGTGCACTCCAGAACACATACACAGATAAATGAATATCTGTATTTAATGTATGCATTTTGCAAATACATCTTGTACATTGTTACTTATTTATTGTAATGTCCTCAGATACTATACCTATAGTGTTAACCTATGACCTATAACTGAGGTAAATTTAAAGGATGATATTAAATAATTTTTCTCAAATTATCATCTGGCTTTACTATAAGAAGTGTTTGAGATTATGTGTTAGGAAAATATTTTAGAGTAATGTGATTCTAATGTAATATCTGTAAGAAAGTTATAAAAGAGAGAAAGTTGTTTAAAGGAATCTGTGAAATCTGTAAAATGTGAAACAATTTCAGTACTTCATATATTCGTCCATTTTTCTGCTGTAACTCAACATAGTAATGTCTACACAGTCTCAGAATGTTTTTTAATTATGCATACAACTACTGACATTTGATTTTCTATTTCACATTGTAGATACAACTGCATTGTAAAGTGTTTATTTGCCATTAACATTGAAGATTATAAGTATGCTGTACTTTAAATATACTTCAAATTATTACTCTGCAAATGATGTATTACAAAATATTTAAAATATTTGTTTATTTTATCACAAAAAATATGTTTTTTTCTCTGTAAATAACTAAAGAGAAGTTCAAGATCATAGGCTAAACATAATTTTATTCTAGCCTTGCATTTGCAGTAACAAAATTTACATAATGCACATTGATGTCATCAACATCATAACAACCAATGCTGAAACATTTTGATACAAGAAGGAAGGTTCTATAATTATTTGGCTTCCCAACAATTTCTTTTTTTTCCTGCAGTTTATTGCAATACAATTAATTTCTTCCCTCTAAATTATATTCTATTCCAGGAGCACACAAGATGAGTGCATAATGTGTTCCTGTTATCATCTGATTCTAACAAATTTTTACTTTCTGTATTCATATCAGAGAGAGATTGTGAATTGACTGTGAATCCTTGAAATGATGACCTGTATTTGACATAACTTTAAGTGGTTCTTGTAGTTTTTAATATAAATTTATATAAGTTTCCACTAAATGAAATTGCTTAAGAAATACAGGAACAACACATTTTACTCCTGCATAGCATCCTATGTTCATCAAGCTTCTGTATATCAGAAGCAATTTTGCTTGATTATGCTTAGGGACAAAACTTCAAAAATCAAGAGCGATAAAGATGGAGGAGAGCTTTTGAGATATTTTATTATATTTTATTTTAGATGGGCTTTACCCATTATATCCACTGGATATAATGGGTAAAACCATTTCTTTACCATTTCTCAGTATTTCATTACTGAGAATTTAAATTTTCCTTCCTCTCCAAATACCTGAAGAAATTACTAGATAATTTATTGCTGACTGCCGGGCACCACAAATTTTAGACTTGTGGACCAAAGTAAATTAGGTAGACAGTAAAATAATCCAAAAGTAAAATACATTTCAAGAGGAAAAACTGAACTGCTTCTTTAATTAATTATCATAAGTTTTAATGAGTATAAGCTCTAGTAACTCTAAACTCTGCTCTACATTTCAGAGATGGTAAAGAAGGCTCCTAATTACAGCACATTTTTACTTCTTCAGCATATCTATATTCTGCTTCATGAATTCATCGAAAGAAGATGCAATTGACTTCAGACAGTATATAATATTTCCTTTCATTTCAGCAGACATTCATAGCTATGGAAATTACAGACCAGAGAAGACAGAAAAGACATGATCAAAACATATCCTAAGCCCTGAGGTCTCCAGCACTTGGAAAGTAGCATAAAGTCCTGTCTAGTCGTACTAAAAAATATCAGCATAGAATTCCAGATCAGCCCTGTGCCTCAGAAAAGATATGATCTAATAGCTTTTATGGAACACTCTTCAATATTCATGTTCAGAGCAGCAAAGCTATTTGCAGCATCATGGACACTTAAACACATAAAGAAAAATGGCACAAGGAGATAAAACTGAAATAATACTATTCCAAGTCATCAAAGTATCATTATGAGAAGAAAGGACAAACAGTTCAAATAGATAACTATGAGGCATAGCAGTGCACTTTTCCTTGCTGAATATTTGACCAGAGGTGATTTAAAAAAAAGTGTGTCAGGGACAGGAGAGAGAATCTGGAGAAATATCTGTAGTAGAAAATATTTCCATTTGTGGTGGGTTGACCTTGGCTGGATACCAAGTGCCCACCAAGACACTTCATCACTTCTCCCCTCAAATGGATATGGGGAGAGAAAATATGATGAAAGGCTTGAGATAAACACAGGGAGAGATAATTCAGCAAGTACTATCACAGGCAAAATAGACTCAATTTGGAGAAATTAAGTTATTACCTATCAGAAGTCGAGTAGGATAATGAGAAATGAATCCAAATCTTCAACTACCTTCTTTGGACCCATCCCTTATTTTTGGGCTCTGCCTGCCTTCCTGTTTCCATCTCTCTAGATCACATTTACTGTTAAATAAAAGCCATACTATTGGCTTAGGCATATGGTCTTGTTTGCACCTTAATTGCAGCAGGGGCTTCTTTTATAATCGAATCATAACTGTTTGTCATATCTATGAAGTCAGAGGACAGAATCAAGTGGTGCTTTTCAGTCTGCAGCTATTGAAACAGTATTGCTTATATGAAAAACATAATTAAAGTGCTAATTACAATTCTAAAGGAACAAAAAATATGTTAATCATGATGCAGCAGAAATTGACATGCTGTAAGTTCCTAAACAGAAGCATCATGTTTATATCTTTCCTCAACAAAGTGATATAGAAAGCAAAGATGAATTGCATAAAGTGTAGTATTAGCAATTCTTGTCTTGAAGAAAATGGGAGTCATAAAACATTTTGGAAGTGATGAAATACAGTAAACTGAAACAAGATGAGATTGAAACAAAAAAGCTTTCCTATATTTTCTTTCCAGAGAAGTAGAATTTGTGAAAATTAATTCCTTGTGTTCTCTTGGTTTTAGAAAGCTACATAGAACAAGATTAAGGCATAGTTAACTCATAGAAAAGCAGAGAAACTAGAAAGAAAACATCCAGCTGTACATTGTGTGGTAATCATAACAACACAAATCCCCAAACCAGCATGATATATGATGATGTATTGGGTGTGTTCTCCCTATTCTGGGTGAGAAATTCAGAAGGGCAGCTGCAGTGAGGCTGAGAATTATCTTAAAATTGTAATCATTCAAAAGAAGATCACTAAGAGAATTCTCAAATTGTAAAGAAAATAGTTAATGATCATCACAGGAAAAATGGCATACATAGGAAACTGGGAAGTCATGTATTTGGAGAAGAAAAACAGTGAAGAAGCATCCATTAATTTGTGAAGTTATGGAATTTTTTCATCTTTTAGGGAATTAGATCATGTTACTTAAAGGATCTAACCTGCTTTATCATGGGACAGTTGCTGGAGTTTATTCTAAATATCCTTGGAAGTCAACAAAACAATATAAAGGATTATTTTAAAAAGCAAGTTGGTATTTTAGCTACTTATGTTTCATGGGTAATACATAGTTTTGTCTGTCTTTGCTTATAACAAATTAGGACCTTCACTGGGTCTAGAAGACATATTAAAGCAGAGCTAATTTCATTTTAATTTCTGAGAAACTAACCAAAGCAGTTCACATAATTTTATAGTCTGCATTCAACAGGATGGATGATATTTTTTTACATGATGAAACAAGCTGACCTGGGGTGTGTGCCAGGATGAAGAGAAATGAAAGTCGGTGCAATGGGAAGACATAGGTGGTAGACCCAAAGGAATTTGAAGCCTGTTGGAAATATGCTGGGGAACAATGCTAATCCTTTCATAATAAAAAATAAATCATTAAAGTGGATTTGTAATAGCAAGGTACCTACTGGAAACAGTATTTATAGTCATTCAAATTAATTCTTGCATTGTATTCTTTCAAAACACAAGAGACTGCAAGTTAGGCTAGTGATGAAATCTGAGTTCAGAGAAATCTTAGTCCCTTCCACTTTCTTGGGGGACATCAAACAAAGGTTTCTGTCTACATTTGGAGAATAAGGAAAACTGAGCACTTTTTGGCATCTAGCCAGCCTCCTCGTTGTGTTAAATGTATTACAATTGAGGTTTGAAGACAAGCAGCAGGATTCTGAGCATTCAAAGTAGAGCAAAAGGAGAAAGGTTCATCTGTGCTCTCTTAAAGACTGATGCCCACAGGACAGGTGAGAGGTCCTCTTATTCCTAACTTCTGCATAATGCTTTGAATTGAAGAGTGCAAGGAAGTGAGTGTAGAACATTTTACCTCTGATAAAGAAATCAATGAGCAATTTAATAAATGTTTTTCCTGTGATGTGTCTGCCTCCTGGGGTTGTCACAGAATAGCTTTTTTGAGGAAAAAAAAAAAAGATATATCTCACTGAACTTGAAAACCATCCTGTAAACCTCTTTTTTCAAGTAATTCAAATAAAGAAGCCAAGGCACCATTGATTGTTGCAATTTATTACTGATGAGTTTGTGTCTGGAATAGGAAAAAGAAGTCCATGAAATATTGTTGAAATAAATTATTCCTTCAAAATCATAATACTGTTTTAAACATCAGAAAATCAGGTTTAGTATAGCAGTGTGGAACCATAAATATATTAACTTGTTGAAGAAGCATTGTTCTGCAACTGTGTTGGCCCATCCTGTCTCCTTTGTTTTCTAACATGATCTTTTCTCCAAATCACAGAAGTATAATTTCCTCCTGCTATGAAACAAATGAAAAGTAAGGATATAAGAAGAAGATAGCGCAGATTGCAGTCATCAGGAACAGGGATTGCTCAGACAAGTGTACTGACCAGTCACAGTTTACAACCAGACACTTTTGTACCCCATTATGTTTCTTCTTCCTTTGCTTCCTTCTGTTCCCCCTTCTCAAGCATATTCCCTCATTAGTTGAAACAGTCCAAACAGAAATCTGAACCCTCAGGTTCTCATCCGTACTATTTTCAAAGTCGTGGTTTTCTTGCAGTTTTGTGAGCAAAAAGATCAATTCACAAATTTAAATTTGTGTGCCTGACAAATATTTCCTGTCTTTGTCTCTGTTATGTTTTTCTGTCACATCTATACCTCCAAATGTTTTGTTTATCATCTCTCTTTTACTTGATGTCCCATTTGAGAAAGTTGTTGATCAGAAAATTTTTCTGAAATAAACATTTCCATATTGAACATACCGTTATCAATTAATTTGACTGGCTAAATTTGGTTGTCCTTCCCTCATCATTTGCCAGTCAGGACTGTGTCCCTGTATGTTCCTGTGCATGGTTTTCCTCCTTTCTTGTTATCCATTTTAGCACTGAAAATATCCTTGTCCAGACACTCTTAAAAGAGCAGAGGCTTTCTCCTTCTTACTCATCCATAGTTCCACATAATTTGTGGCCCTGCCTTTAGTCACATCTCTTCATCTCCCTTCTGGCAGTTCCCTTGTGATCCAAAGTCGGGTCTTCTAAATACTCCTTGGTATTCTGCAAGTTTGCTAGTCCTGGTCAGTAATTTCTATTATGATAAACAGTCTGTTTTGGTTCAACCCCAGCTGGAAACGTGAGACAGTTATTGTAAACTAGAGACAGTTTAATAGGTAAATAAAAGATCTGCACAGACAAGCAAACTAAAACAAGGAATTCATTTGCTCATTCCCATCATCAGACAGTTGTTCAGCCATCTCCAGGAAAGCAAGGCTCTTTCATACTTAATAGTTATTTGGGAAGATAAACACCATAACTCCAAACATTCCTCCTTTTCTCCTTCTTTTCCCCAACTTCTATTCCTGGGCATGACACCATGTTTAATTCTCATGATTGTGAAATATCATCACAACATATTGGCGGATAACAAATTATAAGCAAAAAACAAATTTAAATTGTCTTCTTTTCAAAACACATGCAAGTCTAACACTATAAGAGAGGCATAAGAGACACATTGAGTCCAGCTCTCTGCTCCTTGCAGCACTACCTAAAATTTAGCTGTATAATTAACAGCCTTCTCCAGATGCTCCTTGAACTCTGACCATCTTGATGCCACAACCTCTTCCCTGGGGAGGCTGTTCCAGTCACTGATCACCCTCTCAGTGAAGAAACTTTTCATAATGTCCAGTCTGAACTTCCCCAATGTAGTTTCCTTCCATTTCCTCCTGTTCTATCACTGGTCCCCAGAGAAAGATTAGCACCTCCCTCTCCACTTTCCCCTTGAGAAAGATGTGAATTGCTATGACGTCACCCGACTTTGTCAGACTGAAACAAATTACCTCACCCATTTTTTATAAGTCTTAGTTCTTGAGGCCATTCACTATTTTGGCTGCCTTCCTCTGGATACAGTCCAACAGCTTATATTCCTCTTAAACTGAGGCACTCAAAACTGCACACAGCACTTAACTACTCTGAAACTCAATGAGGGCACATTCAGAGTCCTTTATTCAGGGAGGAATAACCCCATGCACCACTTCAGGTTGGGGAATGCACCTGTGGAAAGTCTGATGGAAAGGAATTCTGTAGAGAAGGACTTCGGGGTCTTGGAGGAAAACAAGTCATGACTCATTGCCCATGAGTCAGGAGTGCACCCTTGTGGCCAAGAGAATCCTGGGGTGGATTATGAAAAGCATTGCCAGCTGTTTGAAGGAGGTGATCCTGTTCCTCTACTTAGCTCTAGTGAAGCGACTTCTGGAGTGCTGTGTCCAATTCTGGGATCCTCAGTACCAGAGAGAGTTAGAGGTCCTAGAATAGGTCCTATAGATAGCCACAAAGATTATCAACAGACTGAACAACTCTCTTATGAGGAAAGGATGTGGGAGCTGAGCCTGTTCATCCTCGAGAAAAATGTCTGAGAGGAGACCTCATCAATGTCTATCAGTGTCTAAAGGGAGGGTGCCCAGAAGGTGGAGCCAGGCTGTTCTTGGTGGTGCCAAGCAATAGGACAGGAGGCAATGGGCAGAAATTGACATACAGGAACTTCAATCTGAATATGATGAAGAATTTCATTACTGCGTGAGCGACCTTGCATCAGAACAGATTTCTCAGAGAGGCTGTGGAGTCTTCCTTTACTGGAAATATTAAAGAACTGTCTGAGTACAATCTTGTTCCATGTTCTCTAGGATGACCCTGCCTGAGAAGGGAGGTTGGGCCAGGTGGACCACTGTGGTCCCTTTCAACCTGATCCATTCTGTGATTCTGTGAGGCAAGGCCACACCAGCGTAGTGTAGGGCAGGAGCATCATCTTGCTTGGCTGGCTGGACATTCTGTGTCTGATGCACCCCATGACACAGCTGGCCCTTTTGGCTGTTGAGGAACACTATTGACACATCATCAGCAAACTCCCAGGTATCTCTCCATGGGGTTATTCTCCAGCTGCTTGTTCCACAATTTGTATATATTTGTATGTATTTTCAGAGAATCAAGTATTAGTTGCAGCTGTATGTAGCTTATCGGTGAAACAGAACTCTGGAGGAACGCAGATGATGAATCTAAAATCAAATGTACAATTAAATATAATTGATTCCAGAGCATTTAATCAGGGAACTCATATGTCTCACAAAGAAAATAAAGAACACATGTAATAAAATTCTTAATATCAAATTTGAAAGATTAAAACCAAGCAGATTTCTCTTTCATTTTTTTCTCTCCAAAGTTTCATATCATTTCAACTAGAAAAATAAACTCTAGATGTATCAGTTTAATCACTATACTCATTATTCAGTGCAACTATATTATTCAATTAAATTGAAATGAAAATTAAATTGAAATTACAATCTGAATAAACTACTGCAGGAAACTATAAGTAATATTATATTTGTACTACACTTCTGCTGCATTTCATTTAAAATTCACATGAAAATATAATTAAATCAGTATTAGTAACTTACTTTAGTTTAGGTTAATCATATTTTAATGGAAACCCAAGAAGAAACAGGAAAATCACAATTAATCAGCATTTTATTTGCAGGTCTAAAGGCAAGTCCTTAGAGTCAGGGTTTCTTCAAAGACTATGTTTTCCACGTGTCTTGCCTGTTATAATGAAAATGAAGAAGGTAAGTAATATATACAAGGACAAGCTTTGGATGTTTATCGATGGCTTGGAATGCTCTCATCTCTCATTACCAGATGATTGCAAAGCAAACTGTTCCTCCGTGTAATATCAAAATTTGATATAAAAAGATATCCAAATGGTTGTTGGGATGTCTTCAGTTTTATGGAATATAACTTCTCTCATTATTCCCTGTTCAGAGGGCTTATTTCTTGATTGTTAGCATTATAGGAAAGTATTAATATACATATATGTGTCTATATATATATATACATACATATATACACATACATCACATCTCCAGGTTTATCACAAGGCAGTGCCCATAAGGCCATATATTGACACTGTGCTTCTTATTTATAATCAGCCTGACATGCAGTTTATTTTACAGTTATGAATCAAACATTAAATACATGTTTTGCTGGAAATTGTGTTGAAAATATTTATTTAAACTAAATTGAAAAAAAAAAGTATTTATGATTATGTTTAAAACCAGTTTTATTAATGAAAGCTAACTTAAAATGTATTGTTAATGTTTGAGGGTGAAGATTATAGAGTTTTTATGGAGTTATAAGGCTACCTAATAGTGATTTAATATAATTAGATAGATACTATAACTGCTCAAGAATATTTCCAGTGGTTTTCTTCATGTATGGAGGTGATGAACAACCAGTATTCAAAACTAGTTTTAATATAACTTCTTTCAATGAAAATTTCATGTTTAACAGAATGCATTCAATGTAATATATTGTAGTTTTTGTTTAAATTTCTGAGAAGAAAAAGAAGTTAGGTGTATCTTAAACTGGCAAATTACTTTAACAGTAAATGAAACAAGACAAAGACAAATATACAGCTTTTTTATGCTAGCAGAAAAAACAAACTGCTGAACTGATGGACTTCTCTGAAGAACTGTTGTTTACCACATGCAAAAGTTCAATTTTCATTGCTTTTATGAGGCATTTTCTTAACCTTCTAAGATTTAAGAATAAGCAGACAGCTGTTCTGAAAGCTGGGACTATTGATTTATTGCCATGAACCCCAGAGTCTCTTTTAAGAAAATCCCACCATTCCTTTTTTATCTGATCATTTAAGTGATCTTTGATGACAATGCAGAATATGCAAGAAAAAACATGTATTGCAAACATAAAAAAAAAAACTCCAGAGAGTATGCCAGGCAGCATTTATTATCAAAGCAAAAGAAAACATGAATGCAAGAGAATAACTACTGAAAGTGTATGATCTGTGTTTTTTAAAATACCTTACAATTCTAAACCAGAACAGCATTGCTAACACCTTCCATTATTAATGAGCATGCAGCTCAGAAAAATTTTCTATTGTTGCTTTTAAATACAGGTTTAAAAAAAAAATGTCTAGCAGGCACTTTTGAATATCTGAAGGAGAGCATTACTCCAGGGAGTTATATATGGGATGGATATATTTATCCACAAGGAAAGGATGATCCTCTTAGATACAAATACAACTTTAGGAAACAGTTTCTTCTCTTACACAGCAAAATTATTTAAAGACAAATACATCTGAAACCCTCTGTCTCAAGCTTAAGTGCCTGATTTAATACTAAATCTATTCAGTCAAAACTTCCCCTGTTCCTACTGTTGGTAATCAGTACTTTTTTTTTTTTTTGTACTTGTATAGCAGCTTTTTTTCTGATGACTAAGAGGAAATAATACCTTTTCTCTCAAAGCAGTTGTCAATAGCATTTCACTGAGACACTGGTAACTTAATTCTTACAATTCTTGTAATCATTGGCAATTGTTAATGAACGACAGAACAATTATTTAAATAAAACTGCTGAGTACTTTAGTTGAGTGTTAGAAAAATTCAGTTACAGAAAACGCTTGCTTGGAAAATATGCCACCACTTTCCTCAAATCAATAATTTTAATTAAATTACTATAAAGTGATCCAGAGCCAGTCTTTCTCTTCCATCAGTTAGCTTAAACTAATGGGAAAAAGTTACTTCTAAATAATAACAGATTAAGGAAATAACCTTTATACTTAAATAATTTATATCTGTTTTCATATTCCAACAGTTCAGTAAGTAAATTATGCTGTATTGTAAGACAATTACTTTTGCTGATGTGTATTGTAAGACAATTACTTTTGCTGCTGATGTGTAGGAGATTGCTCGTTAGTACAAATATCAGTTTCTATGAGTTGTTAAGGTTAAAATCAGAATAAAATGGAGAAAGCAAGTAGGATAGAAGCCCTGCTTATTAGAGAGTGATTCCTTCAAGTGCTGGGGTTTTTTTTGTAATTGGCTCTGAACACCTTCTAGCAAAAATGGTTACAGCAACCAGTAGGCTTAATAAATTATAATTCTTCCTGGAGTACTGTCACAGCTAATACCATCAGTGGGACTACTAACCTATCAGCCTGTGGAGGTCAGGCAGACTCTTATCCATGAGATTCTATTAATTTTTTCTTTTGAACATCTGATCATTATTGGGTGCCATCACATTTATTCGAGGTGTGACTGCAGTCGTATCCTTTCTATTTCAAAAAAGTATGAGGTAAAAAGCATATGAAAAATGAAATTCTACAGATTCTATTTATTGATATAACAATTTCTGTGTTATAAGGGATTTATATTTTGGCATCAGACTACTCTTGTGAAGATATTAAGTCATTTACTATGTAAATGACTATGATTATGTTGATTTTGCAACACATAAAAAATATCTTTCTGAAAATACATGTTTCCTTTACTATGAGATTGTTTCTGAATGTTGCTAGTATATCTTGCAAAAGCAATTGCCTGAAGACAAGTTAAATAAACACTATCCTACTGGAAAAACCCACAATTATAATGTACTTGGAGACTTAGGACAGGGAGAAACTGATAAACTACCTCAGATGTTCTTCTTAGTGGATTTCCATCAGTTTCTTTTTAAGCATGAATAATATTATTTTAATCCCTCACTTGCAAGATTGTTAGATTTTTTGCTATTTTAACAGAATAGAGAGTAGTGTGAAAAGAGATTTTTTTCTATTTTAAGAGAATTAGAAAGTAGTGTGCAAAGGTGAACATTATTTTAAAAGTTCTTTTCAGAAGTCAGATGAATATTGCTTAATGGAGTTATTGCATAAATGGTTCATGAAAGAAATAAATGGTTGCAGTTAAAAAAAAACAACAAAACAAACTAAAGGAATTGTGACAAACATAGAAACCCCTATAGGCACAGAAGAAATGCTGTACTGATGCTGCACATTTCCTTCTTTTTTGCTCCCATGCCCTAAGGGTAACATCCCAGAGGGTCCAATTAACTAATTCCTGGGAAAGGTGGAATTTTGCATCCTAAAATTCAGGCTCCTGACTTTACTATTCACCTGACCCATATTCTCCATGATCATTCTACACCTCAAGCAGCCTCAAATGATCAATAACTTCAAATAGAGAGGATTGATTATATGTTCATAGTAGAAACGAGACCTAGGGTTTGTACCTAACAGAGGGTAACTACTGAGCCCCAGTCTCACAGAAAGTACATTTAGTCTGCCTAAGATTGGGTGTTGAGCCTACACAACTGTGTCTGGTCTAGTTACCACTGTTCTCTGACAGCTCAGTGTTCACCAGACCCATTACTATTCATGATGAAATCTTATAAACTTTCATGAGAAGATAATAAGAATATTCATTACTTATTATATTCTGAGGTTTTTTTTCTCCTTCTGAGACCTTTCAGATTATTAAGATGGCAGTCTGCCTATGAACAGAGACAGACATATGCAAGTGAAATCTTTCTACTTTATCCTACCCTAGTTTGACCTTAGAAATACCCTAGAATGACAAGTATTTTCTTCAATATAAAATATGGCTATCATAGAGAAACCTTCAATAATATTTATTAAGGCAGTTCTATTTTTTCTTATTGGTTAATGTAAAAATTATTCAAACATCTCAGATATCTCTGAGTCCTGAAGAGTCATAAATTTTATCTCTAAGTTTTTCAGAATAAATCAGTCATTATACTATTATGTTATTTCAGTATTTCAAAATAAGAAGCACTATTTTTTAATATATTTTAATATCATAGTATTAATGTTGAGAGAATTGCTTTTGAAAGAAAAGAACAGGACGAATGAGGTGGGAGAAAATGGTCAGTTCTGTGATAATTCCTGCAAGATACTTCCTTTGATGTACTTTCAGATGGATAAGTTTAATATTATAGAGATAAATATAGAGAAGATACTTTTATGGATATCTGCATATGTATATGTGTTTACTGGATGCATAATTTAAATAGGCTCATATATATGTGTCTTATATGGGAAGATATACTAATATCAGTATATATCCCATCTTACCTTAAGGACGATACCTATTGGAACTTTATGGAAAAGTAGCTTTCTATATGGTCATTGCAGAGAAAATCTCCACAGAAAAAGTCAGATATTTAATGCATTTTCTTTCTACTAACTTTATTGGGAGCTTAGGGCAACCCTGCTGCTTGTTTTAAGTGTCTTATTTTTATACTTAAATGGGTTTCACTGTACATATGGCAGACAGGTCAAGGCTATAAAAAAAAGTAAAATAAGTAGTTTTGGCCACATCAGCTTTTCTGTGACAGCTTATTTCAGTGTAGGGAAAAAATCCTTTTACTTCTCCATGCCTTTTTCATCCTTTCCTTTTCTATACCCTTTGATTAAAGCCTTAATCAGTGAAGGCTCAACAATTCAGGAATTTCAGTTTTATACTGCTGCAAAGTCCTGAGGATTTAGAAAAGACTTTTGATGGGAATCACTCATGAATATTTGTCACATTCTACTGATTCCCATAAAAAGATGTCAGCATTGCTTGATGCTTTTGGAAAGACAGTGAACACGGGATCATTAGTAATGGTAAACAGTAGAACATGTGACAGTCATGGGAAACAGGTTATGCTTGTTAAGATAATCTCACTAACAAAAATCTATTGGAAAATAAAAAGATATGAAAATAAACACACGTGCTCTCTTTTCTGTATTAGCTCAGGATAATGTAAATAAATATAAGTTACATTTTCCTTACTGAGGCCATCTGTGTTCAGGAAAGATTTGCCCCAGGAAAAGGTGGTAGAAATTTCTCCAGGATCAAGTACCTTAGAGATGTTTCTTCCTTATAACAATATCTAACATTACACATGAATTCCCAAGAGTTCTGACATTAATAAGCTGCTTAGAGAGTGTGTTGAATCAGTGGACTCTTTGACAGTCTTAGTTGCAATCACTTCCTCTTCACTTTTAAGTCTGTTTTGGCTTCTGGAAGTTTCCTTAATAAAAAGGAAGAAATGAAAGTTGATCAAAGGTAAGCATTCAAGGAAAGCTTTTCAAAAGCAGATAGTCTGTGTGTGCTTGTTCCTGTGTAAGGAACATTAGGCTGAGCATGAAAACCTTTGAAAATATCTACTTCTCTCAGAAACTGATGTCTTCTAAGTAGTCAGTATGATTATATATCCAAAGGATAACAAAGGCCACTGGCATACCATTATTAATATTCAAACTTAGGTGCTGGAAGATGCTATAATAAAAATAATAAATCATGAAAATGGGGAAGTAATTACAGATAATGTGATTATCTATTTCTCCAACTTATCAATATGTTCATCTTCCACAAATAAGGAAAGTAAAATGTTAATTTATTATTTAATCTATATATCTGCTTTAAATGGCCATCATTTCCAACCAAGGCAGCACCACAGAAAAATTTTTGTTCTGATCGACATGAAAGCAGCAGGAAAAGGAGGGAAATTAATGACAGAGAGCAAGTACAATCAAATTAATTGAGAGGGATAACTAAAAAAATAGTTGGTAATGTATATAAATAGAAGAGTATTACCAAAATTATATTACACTAGAATTGCCATTATATTACATTAGTATTACCAAAAATATATTACACCAGAAGAGTATTACCAAAATTTTATTCCAATAACAGAATATATTTGGGTATTGAAAAGGCTGAGATGTATTCTGATATAATCCTAACTCTGAGAGAGGCTTGTGGCTGTTAATGACCTCTCATGAGGAACAAGAAGAAGCAAAATGGAGACTGTGAAAATGCATTTAACTCAGGATCCTTAAACTGCTATTAACTTAAAAGTTAATAAAATATAAACAAATATTTATTAAATATTAATGTCAATAATATAAATATTAATATGACTTGCTAAATGGGAAATGGATTACACTTCTGACCCTCTTCTTCAATGAAGGGAGGTTTTGTGTAGGGTTTTTTTCCTGCAAGACTGTCAGGTAAGCAGGATTCTCTGAATTTATACACTGTGACATCATTATTCTCAGGAGAAAAGGTTTGACCTAAGCAAAGTAATGGATGTTATACCACTGCATGAACTTTAAGGTAATTAAACCCCATTAGGGATTAGGTAAATGCTAAACTTTTGAAATGCTTGGCTGTAACTTTTCACTTGACTAGAGACTCAAGATATAGATTCACTGGAAGTTTTATGGCATCATTACCCAATAGACTGCTGAAAGTACATTTCAGCAGACACAGTTTCTAGTGTAGTTTTTACCCATAGCTATCAAAAAGATGCCAACATGTCTACAGATCTAGCCTCTATGAACTTGTATTAAATATTCATTGGATAAAACATAAAACTGATATAGAGGCATAGAAGAAAACATCATCTCATTCTGTCCAAGAATTGTCCTAGCCACCAGATCATAAAGGTCATAACTAGTCTTCTTAATTACTCTTTTCTAAAACAATTAATCCTTAAGTCTCATTATATACTTAAGATTAAGAAAATTAAGTATATATAGTGAGAAACAGATGCACAGGAATATGTCAATCATAAAAGAATAATCTGTCAAAACCCTGAGAGAACACAGGTTTGACTGTGAGTACAGGAGTACACAATACCTTAAATACATATTAAGTAAAATAAATATTGTTTCATTTTTGTTACAGGTTGATTTCTTTTGTTTAGTTCGATTTTCTTTTCTTTTTGAGGGGGTGGTGTGCTTTTTAACAAAATGAGGTAAAACAAAGAACAATTATGTGGTGTTAATTCTGGCCAAAGATATCGAGTAATTTTTAAGATTAAGATGAATAAATTCTGGGTAATAGGTTTTTAGTATATGTATTTCTGGTTTTGGAGAGTCTGCTGATCAGATTAGGGATATTTCTATTCATGGTACTGATTTTTGAGAGTCCCTTTCCTGCATGTTTAACCATTTCATAAAATCATAGAATGTTTAGGATGGGACAGGACCTTAAAGATCATCTAGTTCCAACCATCCCTGCCATGGGCAGGGAAACCTTCCACTAGATCAGGTTGCTCAAAGTTCCATCTATCTGGCCTTGAACATTTCCAGGGATATGGGCATGCACAACTTCTCTGGGCAACCTGTTCCAGTGCCTCACCATCCTCACAGTAAAAAATTTCTTGCTCAAGTCCAATTTAAATTTACCCTTTTTCAGTTAAAAACCATTGTCCCTTGCCCTGTCATTATACACCCTGTTAAAATATTTTACTTTTTCTTATAATCTTCCTCTAAAGTATTGGAAACCTTCATGAAAGTGTCCCTAGAACCTTCTCCAGGTTAAACAATCTCAACTGCCTGAACATTTCTTCAAATGAGAGGTGCTCCCATCATCTGACCATATTCATGTCTGTCTACACTACAACAGATTGTTATTTTTCCTGTAAGCCCCCAAAGCTGAATGTGGTACTCCAGGTGGGGTCTCATGAGAGTGAAACCTGCTGGCTGCACTTCTTTTTATGCAGTTCATGGTACAATTGTGTTTCTGGGTTGCAGGAGCACAGAATGCCTTTGCAAGGCTTTTGGATTCTTCACTGGTAGTCAGGTACTTAAAAATGGTTATGTTGGTACTAAATGTTGAAATATTTAGAAGCATGTCTACATATCTAAGTTTTGCTTCTTACCCATGAGATGTATTGGCTGTAGTGGATATGCTCAAAAGTGGTTTGAATGAGGATGTGTATACTGAATTATTCACCTTAAGCAAAACAAAATACTGAGATTATGAGCACACTGCAGATAACACCAAGGTTATATCTACAGTAGCAACATATTTTTCATAAAAATCTGCTGTTTTTCAGCAGGAACTGATCAGCAAATCAAAACCATCTTTATGAGGCTTCTATGTCTACAGTGTTGGTTGCTTGCTTGCTTTTCCTTTGGAATAGATTTTTTTGATGGCTTAGATGGAACATCAGGCATGCTGTTTGAAGAGCTACGGTAGATCAAGCACTTCTGCATTAGGTATTGGAGAGCATTTGATGAGCACTGGAACTATTTCCAGTTCAGTTTTCTCTATAGGAAGGGTTGGGCCTTTTTTTTTTTTTTTTTTTTTTTGTTGGGGGGGGGGAAATCCTCTTTAAAACTGTGTCTAAAATATGACAACGATTGGCATGGCATGATCAGGAAAATTTGTTAAAAGTATATATTTATGTTCCAAAATACAATTTAAACTAGATGTGGCCTAAGGCAATGTATCTTTGGCTAAAGCTTTATGCAACAAATACAAGTGTTTTGCAGATGTTATTTTCTGAAATTCAGTTCAAAACTGCTATGAACTAATGTTGCTATGGAACTTAAATTCATGATTTTTTTAAGTCTCTCCCTAAGAACTGCCTTTCTCTTTTTCTTTTTTCTCAAACAGTTTATTTTATTATTCTATTCAAGCAATTAAAAATGCTAGTAGAGAAGGTGCCAAATCCTAAGTGTGATTTCTGTATCCACCGATAAACCTGTTTTTGCCTTTCATGTGACAAGATCAAGTTCAAAAATATACTACATCTGATAATGAAAAAAGGGTATGTGAACTAACCATAGCTATGTTAAATTTTCCATGCCCAGAAACAATTAATCAAATCAATTACAGTGTTAGAGATTTTTCTACATTATAGTAAGTACGATTCCAAGAATAATTTTACTTGAAAACAAAATATTCCAATAGTTGGCAAAAAGAAGATATTGAATCAAAAGTAGAGAAATTATGTTTGTGTGTTCAGTGATTTACAAGGGTGTAGGTCTTCATGTATTGATATAATTGTTTGATACTTGTGTAATGGAAGGTTTGAGGTTTTGTTTTATCAGGTTTTTTTTCCCTAATCTTAATTAATACATTTAAAAGTTTGAAAATCCTGGCAATTATTTATCTCTGCAAAAGAATTTTGTCAAGAATGCTATAGAATATTTATCGTATCTCTCTAAAATATTGCTTAGTAACTAAGGCTGTGTGTATGCAATATTTAAAAGTTCTTTCTTTTTTTGTAAATGGAGAAAAGTGTTAATATTTTTTCTTACCCCGGAGGAAATTTTATCTCAATAAATAATGATTTGATGCCATACATATGCCAAGTACTGGTTAATCTGAATTCACTTTCAGTTTCTAATTAGACATCTGTTAAAGTCTATAACAGGAAATCTAATAGAGTTGTGTTGTAATTTGTCAAAGAGATTAATGATTCACAGTGTTAAAGTGTCTGTAAATGGAGTTCTTATGTGAGTCATTATATAAGTTGAAATTAAACTCTTTTGCTTTTATGGAAAATGTTTCCAACTCATGTTATTACCAGCAATTATAACATCAAAACATCCCAAAAAAGAAAGAAAATAAATTATAAAGCTATTTTTTGGCCACCATTCCTTAATTGGAACACTTATGCTTAAAGTAACTGCCAAAACTAATGAAAACCATATTCTCTCTCCCTTTTCTCTTTACCATTTTGACATTCCAAGATTTTAATGAAAATATGTATAGAACTCTTAGCTGCACATTTTCCAAATTGATGGCAAAAATTATGAAAAAACATTAATTATTTGGGCCTTACAGAATGTATTGCACAAAAAAAAATCTCATATATTGAGCTTATTTATGCTAAGAATTGCAAGTACAGGATGCATATTATGTTCCATAGTCTTTTGCCATCCTTCAGAAGTCAGCAGAAACTCAGTATGTCAGTTAAGTATCACAGCTGAGTTAAGCATGTTTTTTTTACTGCCTTCAAATTTGAAGTGTTTTTCAGTGTTTGGTAAATTTGTGCCTTATTTTTCTTTGGATTTTATATTTGAAGAAACATTTTGGAAGATAAGGACAGAACACTTACTTTGCCAAAATAAATAAGCAAGTAAATTAATAAATAACTCTTATATGTCAGAGAAGTTACCACTGGCTTTGAGAGTCCAGTGACTTAACAACAAGTTATTGGGTGAAAAAACTGTTGACAATCTGTTTCCTCACTTTGCAGAGGAAGTAATTAATGTTCTATTATGTGAAATTCCCTTTGCATGTCTTAGAAGGCAGAAGGTAGTAAAGATTTTCTTCTGATGACCTCAAAAGTAATATCTTTTTCCTACACTGTCTAGCTTGTATGTGGCAAAACCTTGTCCTGCTTGACATGCAGATGGATAGTGCCAAGTAAAACAACTCTGCTTATAGTCCTTATGTATGTTTTTTAAATGTAGCGAACTTCAGAATTGTGTCTTTTTAAATTACAAGAGTTCCTTATTAGCAAAAACACGGAACAATTCACAATTGTTTCCAATTCTGAAAGAATGTGGTGAATCAGAGAGAACACAATGTACAAGGTCAAAATTCCATCTGTTCTGTTGGAACAAACTCGGTGGTATTCAGCAGGAGCTCAACAAGTTCTATTTCATATGGATTGTGCTTCAGAAGTGTCATATTTAGAGTAGTTTATAAAAATTATGGACTTATAAAGGTTCATGCATTATTTCCAACATGTTTTACTTAAAATAAACTAGAAAACATGATATTTAGAAGTAATAGTTTCTTTTTTTAATAGAGATCAAGAAGTCATGAATCCAATGTCAAATTAAAAAACACCAACTTGTACTTTAATAATGCCAGGGAACAACTTAAATCCCATATCTGCCTGCAAAATCAGCAAGAAATCTAAAAGTAGAATGTGAAAATTGCAATCCTAACACAGATAAATATAATAATGTGTAATATATAGAAAAAAATTGATATATAGTGAATAAAAAGTTAACTCACAGAATAGTAATATATTCAAACACTTAAATATATGGAATTTCATTTTGGAAACAAATATAGAAAAATATTATCTTTGGTAGAATATTTCAAACATTAATTTATTGCTAAAAAAAGGATACTAATTAAAGATATTATTTTTAAATCTTTAAACTCAGGATCCAATACTACTGTGAACACCTCTCATCTCTCACTAAGTTACATGATTAGCAAGAAATGGATGTTGAGACATTTTCTATATCATTACAAATTACTGGAGCTGAAGGAACTGAAATGTGAATTCCTCTCTTCATTTCAAATGTCTGAGTTAAATCAGTTTGGCTTTTTTCTACTCATTCAACTCAATAATGCAATTTAAAATTATTTTAAGCATTAAAAAAAGAGAAGACAAAACCAAAAAAATCAAAATGCATTGCTTACAAATCAAAGCTAAACTGTGAAATTGTCATGAGGAAATGAAGGACATTCCTGACTTTTGAACATCATTAATACTTGATTTGGCATACTTGATTTTCCACAACTCTTCTTGTTCTAACTGGACTCTCATAGAAATATTAATATACTGCTTTTCTTTTTGTGCAATATTTGCTTCTCACATACTGTATTTCAAGTAGTTAGGTACTCACAGACTTAAGCTTGTGTAACAGCTCAGAAGTACTCAAGTCACCCCAACCTTGAAAAAAAGATTTAACTGCATGAATAAATTTCATGTTAACCAAGGACAAGTCATCCAACTGAAAAGTTACACTTGAAAAGGGATTGTAAAACCTAATTGGATGTACTAGACTATCCAAAACTGCTACTCCCTGGACAATTTCAGAATGCATTGCCAAGAGTTTCTGAAATGCAACTACAAAATGTAGAGGGGAAAGGGCAAAACTCGTCTATCTGCCTCGGGTGTGGTATCAGGGGAAAGTAATCCCCTTTGAAAATACTATTTGGAAATTGTTGACAAAACTACAGAAAAGTGAAAAAATGCCTAAGACTTATCCATCATATTCTCACAAGCATATTTACCATTTCTATTTAGAAACTTGGAAATCAGCTTTTTAGGTGCTACAGGTAGACCATGTTGAAGTACTAGTAATTTGCTGTATCTTGTTCTTTTACAAAGACCTGTTACACCTGTGTCTACACTGTCAAATTTTAATCTGAAGGGCTGATAGTCACCAGCTAGTGGCTAGTGATGTATTTTCTGACACATTCCTTATTAGGTCAAGCACACTGAATTTCCATCAGGGATAGATTATGTCCAAATGTCTTCAGTGCTATTAAAACTGTGTGGTACTTTTTTTGAGCAAATACACTTGCAGATCTGCATGTGGTTCTTGAATCTACTTTTAATTTTCTATAACATTAATCAAATTATGTCTCTTTCCGTCTGCAAATTACAAAAATTTCCTAAATTCTTTCTTTCCATGTGAAGAGTGTAAAAAGTTTGAGTAAGGGGTTGTCTTCTGAAAGAATATATACTGAGATAAAAATTAATAACAACTACTTTCAAAGTTGTCATAGCAAAATGGCTTTTCACATATTAGATAGATCTGGAATTGATTATTAAAAACTACAGTATAACTTATTGTTAAAAGTAGCTATAATTAACTGTAAAGATGGGGCTCTTAAACAAAACTAGTCCTTGATAGAATTTTATTTTGTGTGTGCAAATATTATCTGGCATTATTTTCAGTATAACCAAGAGTAACCAAATTGCAGATCTAACATAGGTATAAGCCCTCAGAATACCTCTAAACCACAAATTACTTGTTGAAATTACAAACTTTTGTTTTAACAGAATAAATATACAGGAAACCAAATAAAACATAGTAAATGAAATAACATTTCCATTAAGACAGCTACAGAGCATCAGCAAAACATTGGTCACTTCAGCCCAGTCTTCCCCTCACCTTCACATCCCTACCAGCCCCTTCTTGTTGGTGAGAATAAAGTGCAGCATAGCATCTCTCCTTACTGGCACCTCTATCTATATCTCAACATACTCCAGGAGCCCTCTGGATTGCTTATGACCCACTGTGTTGTCCCTCCACCAGATACCAGTGTGAATGAATTGCCCCACAAGTACCACAAGTTCATGAATGTGAGCCTACCCCTGTCTGTAGTGGGGCACGTACATTCGGTCTTCCTGGACGGGCTATTTGTAACATTCCCTCTCTAAGGTCACCTGTGCCTGCTCTCCCTTTATTTCTCACCCATAAACTCTCTATAAGCTCTTCATCCATCTTCAGGTGAAGCTCCATGTTCTCCAGCTGCTCACTGACATGGAGGGCAACACCATCTCCTCAACTCCCCTGTCTTTAGGTCCTTCTTAAAGAACCTGTACCCTTCCATTCAAACATTTCAGTCACAGGAGACATCCCACTGCATCTCTGTGATGACAGTAAGATTCTAGCCCCACAGACATGTGCGTGGCTATGCTCCCTTTGTTTACTCTCCATGCTCCTTTGATGAAGCTGATTTCCATGAACCCCCAGCAGAGCAAGTTTCTCAAAGCAAGTCTCATCCTCTAAGTAGCTGAACCCCTGACTGTGACACCAATCTTGTAGCCATTTGTCGATTCTCAAAATGTGACTGGCTCTTTCAAACAACTTCTCTTTGGCTGGGAGGTTTGTTAAAAAAAACAGTGTGTGTTCTGGAGTCCTTTACCACCTCTCTCAGGGCTCTGTAATCTTTTTCTAACTTAATTTTTTGCTCCTTAGGCTTTTATGCATTTCCATGGCAAAGATTTTTATCTTGAATACTGGAAAAGTTATGACTATCAGAACAGCTATACTTCTAACTTTGTTTTTAATTATTCTGAAACGCTTTAGCTCACTTATGTTCCCATATATTAATAATTCCTTTTCGTATTAAAATTAGCCATGGTCACACAGCTGTGCTGCATAAGATGACTCTGAATCACAGGTGGATAAAACTCTTTGGACAAGAGTGAATGATAGAGCTCAGTATAAGTGCCAAAATATAGGTTTCTAGTGTCATTTGAAGATGAGTAATTTTAGATTCATGCCTGGCCTCTATCTACAGCAGAGGTGTCTCATAAATCAAGTGTCACATCTGACAGTGTCATGGGGATGTCTAGGATGCCTTAGAGAATTTTAGGTCACCCTAGGCACATGTGTTTAAGCAATCCGTTTGTGTCCATGGTATCAGAAGCTTGCTGCAGTATTTGGCTAGTCTACTGTAATGAATCTGTACTGGAAGATACTTGAAATGTGCATTTTGATCTACAATGTTTTAAAATATGTACTTAGTGTTGCAGCCCTGGATTAGTTACTTCAGAGCCCTGGTTGCATGCCTTCCACAGAAAAGAGATTCCAGAACAGGAAAACAAAAGTCCTAAAACTCTTTAGTTCCATGTGCTCTTCTAGAAATTTGAGCATACGATGGGCCATATCTGAAATTCTCTGTTTTAAGCTCAGTGACCTTATCATGTGAGAGTATCTGTAGCAGTCCTGAGGCACTTTTGGACTCCTACTAGGCAGGAAGAAATCATTTGATGTTGGGAAGCCCCCTAGAGGTATAATGGATCTCGAAGGTTTAATGCCTTCTCTCAAAGTAATTCCTTAGTTCTGGGAGGACATTTATTTGATTTGGTCTGAATGTAACATTTTCCATGAGTTTATAGTTTCATTGCTTAAAAGAGACAGTAATTTATTCTATTATACTTTGCAAAATTGTTGAGACAAAAGCAACTGTGAAAAAGCAACTAAGTTTTCTTTACATTAAGGGTGGCAGAGCTGGAACAGGCTGTCAAGGGTGGGTCATGAAATATCCCACTCTGGAAATATTCAAAACACTTCTGGACGCATACCAGTGTCACCTGCTCTAGGGTTGACCTAGATGGTCTCCAGAGGTGCCTTCCAACTATTCTGTGATTCTGTAAATGATCTGTTATTAACTAAATTTCAGTTTAATCATTGCCGTGGGAGTAGGGTGGCACTGTGAGTAAGGTGGGAGATACATTTTCTGTCAAAATCTTCAAGGTATCACCATCTAGAATCTCCAGAGTGATACTGTATGTATTCAGAACTATCCTGTGTTTCTTAACATATACACTTAAGTGGGTGGGTATCACACTTTTCTTTCCAAATAGACCCTAAACTTTTTGTGAGGTTAACATTGAATTTTTATTTCAGCCAACCTGTTGAATAGGCTGAACTCCAAATCTAGGTGATGGCATTAGTTACCATGTTGTATCAGTTTTGCTGTTAACAGGAACAGTTTGTTTGATGAGGCTAGCTTGCTATTCTAGACATTTTTTTTTCCAGCAAGGCAGGATTATTCATCTCCTCAGGTCCTAGCCTCTCCATATCATGATTAACTCTTTCAGAGAGGGAGCTAACATTGTTAGCAGTCATTTAGTTCAAGGTGAGCAACAACAGAGCAAAATATCTTAGTCCTCATGGTCAGAGAATGACAAGAGCCATACCTAGATGTCCATAAATCCCCTTTTTACACTTTCCCCTCAGAAAATTGAAGCAGAATAGCTAACTAAGCCCTTTCCAAATTCTGCTATCAGAAATGAATCCCTTCTATACACACACACAGAGTAAAACAAGTACACTCAATCTCTTTTCCACATACATATAAATTAGATAGTTGGCTTAGTTTCTGCAGTTCCATTAACCTTTGTGAGTGTATTTTCCTACACCAATTAATTCAAGAATATAGTGGTTTGGTCCTGACTGGCAGCTAAGCAGTACACAGCCATCCACTAACTTCCTTTGTTACCAACATTATGGGGAGAAATAATAGGAAGAGCAAAACACCCCAGAAGTTATGGACAAGATAAAAAGTAGCTTAACAAATGAGGGAAAGAGGAAGAGGAAAGAAAGGAGAAATATGAATGAAAGAAGTGGTGCAAACACAATTATTTGTCTCTTCCACAGAAAATCTATGCCTAGTCAGTCCCTAAGCAATGGCTACCTATCCAAAATACTCCCCCCTTTGGATTTTAGTGGCTGAAGATTGCTTTGTATGGAGTAGTCCTTTGTTCATTTGGGTCAGTTGTCCTGGTAATGTCCCCTCACCTCTTATTTTACACCCTCATCTCTTACCAGGGGGACAGTATGGGAAGCAGGGAAGGGGCTGCTGCAGTGTGGATGCTGCTCAGCAACAGTTAAATCACAGTGTGCTATCAACATCATTCTGGCACACAGCCAAAGCATTGCACCTTAACACACTGCTATGAACAAAATTCACTCCAATCCAGCCAGACCCAGCACAAAGAAGGAAAGGTAGATGTGCAACTCTGTACAACTAACAGAAGCATCCTGTTCCAAGGTCCTTATTCTCTTGGGTGACTTGAAGAAATATTGAGGGTGGGACTAAATCAGTGTGTGAAAATTCCTGATAGATTGGAGTAAAGAAGACAAATTCAAACACTTCTCAGGGGTATTCAGTGACAGGACAAGGGGAAATAGTAATAAATTGATTTACATGACATTCAGAATAAATGTAAAAGAAAAAATCATAATAGGATTAACCCAGGAACAGATTTGTCTGAGATTGGGTAGAATTTCTATCCTCTGAGCCAGTGAAAACCTGCACATGGTAGATGTCCGGCAACATGAACAACCTGCCCTAGCAAAACCTTTTCTGACCAGAGCAGTTTGACTAAATGATCTCCAGGGGTCCCTTTCAACCTCAATAATTGTATGACTTTAATTAGTTCAAAAGAGAGTCCATAAGAAGCAATTTGCCTTGAAATAAATTACAGTTTTTTTGGATCTGTTGTCTTCCCACCCCTTCTCGAGATTTCCACCACTTCAGACAGGAGTCCTTCAGTCCTCATACATCTATCCTGAGAAGACCCATACTTGTCCCCAGACAAAGGAAAAGTGTGCAAAGGGCTCCATAAATATCTGTAAAGAAAAGGAACAACACTGCTTAAAATATAACTATAAATATATATATATACACAGCACACAAAAAATTACAAGCTGGTACTTCTTCCCTCTCCAAAAGACTGAATGGTAAAAACATTGAGATAAAGTGAGTGGGATTTATCCATAGATTCTTGTGACTAAATTTAAGCAAGTTTAGGATATCTGCCAATGTAAGGGTCTATAGATTGAGTCAGGTGCCCAAACTCCTAGAAGCTAGCACAGCTGAGATAAGTATGTGAATGTATGATGATATGGATCAGAAAACCACATTTAATTGTGAGCCTTCATATGTGCCCATTAGGGATTTTTCACAGTTAAATAAACATTTTTTTGCCACTGGGTTCTGACTGTGATCCAAGCACGCCTCGTTTTTTAGAGTCCTAGTCATATCTCTGGGCTTTTCAGTCATTATCACATTTTTATAGATGTTAACAGCAGGTCAACAAACTAACCAGCTAGCTGAATAACAAATAGGATTCTCTGCAGCCTGCAGGAATAAAAGTTTTACAGAATGCATAGAGACAAATCCATAGATACAGTGTTTGAGGTATGTTCATGGGGTGTTGTATGAAAGAAGGGAAGTGTCCTGTGATGCCTTAGATGTTGGAATATGGGGAGGGTAGTTAAACCAGCTGTCCATTTGTTTGGAGGGCGCAAACAATTTTCTTAAGTGCTTTCTGATTTTCTCCTAAGGGAAACTTTCTGGTTTACTAAAAATAGTACGGGAAGTAACTAGCGTAAGCCTAGAGAGAAGGGTCTAGGGACCAGAGCTCTAGGGTGAAACACAGGAGTCAGCAACAGAGCAGTTCAACATTATAAACATGCCAAAAGTCATGGCACATCAGCAGAGCATGTCATTTGTGGGGGCAGGGCGTGGGGAGGGTGGGTCGTGGCATGTCAGGAAGGGTAGGGCGCGGCAGTGAGTGCACGGCACAGCAATTTGCAGGGCAGTTTGCCCGGGCAGGGTGAATGGGAAGGGTTCCTTTCCAAGAGGGCCCAATAAAGGCAGATAAACAGACTCAGTATCTGGTGCAGAAGAGCACAAAAAGATCCTTTTAATGATACAGAGTCCCTGTATCATTGGCGCACAAGTAAAGGGCTCCTCAGTCATGGTGCTGACACATACTGTGGAGCTCATTCCCCTGCATCTGCTGTAGTCACTGCCCAGCCATGCCAGAGGCCTCCAGCCACACTGATCTCCTGATGGCAGACGGAGCTCTCCAGGTCACAGGTTGCCAGAAGTGCCTAATGCTTCTCTGTGAGGCTGGGGCAGAAAAAAACAGTTCTTTTGCTGAAGTTGTACTGTGGTTGAGGAGCTGTATCACTAGGCAAGAGAGTTCCTTTTCTGGTAAAGAAGTTTTACTTTTACCTTGTTTGTAAGCATTCTCAAACTAAGTGTAACTGCTCCCATAATTCTGCTGGCCCCCATCAAACACCCCAGGACTGTGAGAGGAAATATTTATGTGAAGGAGAAGGGAAACTATGGAGGCACTCAGATGCCCCCCCTTGTTGAATGGTTCCCTCAGCAGCAGCTAAGTATGTGAGTGTAACCAAGGGGTGTGCACGGGACACACAAAACTGTCTGAGAGGCGTTGAGAAGAATATGACCATCATCAGGATTAAACATCTACCAGGAAATTACAGACACTTCAGAAGAGGTCAATCTTAAAAGAAACATGAGGGGAGAGAGGCATTTGTGACATAGGGAGAGACAGTGAAGAGGAAGCAGTAGCTATCACAGGGACTCTGTCCTTGCCAAAAGTGACCCTGGGGCACCCTGACCCTTGTCCAAACCACATAGGGCAGCCTGCCACGGGGCACTGGGAGCAGCCAGCAGCCAGGGGTAGGCTGGCAGAGGGGGGACAGTACATGGGACCCCCATCTCAGGGCACAGGACACTTCTCATGTCACCTCACCAGGTGCAGTCACCTGAGCAGGCGCACCAGAAGTGGCAGTGACATGCAAAAATGGGGAAGGAGTAATGGCAACTCTACATCCAGGAGATGTATGTGTCTATATGTAGGTGTAAATACTTGGATTAGCCCTACAAGGCTTTTTTTATATATTTGCAGGTGCTATTTAGCATTTTCTTCTGGACCTATAACTGATTTTTCTGTTACATTAAGGTTACTGATTCTGAATATATAGCTAATGGATACATAGTTACATTCCATTAATAAATCAATAAACTGCCTCAATTCTCAGATTTCATCAAAACACCTAGAGTTAATTAATTTCTGTCAGGCATTCTTGCAGCTTTTGGAACTTGGTGAGGTTCTAGAATTATGAATTCTCAGAAATAATCCCCACCCAATTCAACAGAGCTTTGAAAATGTCTGCTTTTGTTTCAGTCTTTGTAGCTTTCCACCTTTCATGTTGGGATACGGGTACTGGGTAGAATGTACACACCTACCTTCTGCCTTGTTTTCCCTGACCTCTCCAGGGAAGACTGCTGTAGATGCCTGTGATATGCTCCTCTTAGGCATACTTTGTATGGAGCAGTACATGCATTAGCAAATTGTATGCATCTCAAATACAGCTGCTGGCTCAAAGGGGGTTTTTGACCTCAAGTCTGTAACTTCTACAATTCTTAGGAAAGATTAAAAAACTGACAAATCTATAAGATTATTTATTCTAGAGGACTGGAATGTCTGGAGAGAAGTATGTAACCTATCTGACTAATAATAGAAAAATCCTTGTTTGCTGAAAAAGAACATACTCAAAAAGACAATAAAAGTGAAGATGACATTCAGAAGAACAAGATTTCAGACAACAGTATTCTGGGGCTGTTAAAAGATACACTTTTCCCAGTATACAATCTTTTATTGTGCTTACCTGTATTCTGTCTAGTACATGGAGTTCTTTTTCAGCATGACTAGATGAACAACAGTATAATAAGTGATTTACAGCATGATATGATCTTTTTGTAATGCAAGTTGGCACTTAAATTACATTATATCCAATGCAATGACATTTGGCACATCACATGCACTACCCTTATGCAATTTTCCCACTGTCTTCACCTGGCATATAACACTTTCAACTACAGGGGCAAAAATAGCAAGGTCTAACTTCAAGAGACAAAAATATCCTGATGTTAAGGCCTCAGACATGTCTCAGAATTGATTCTTATTTCTTTTTCTCACCCAGGAATGAACATGCCATACCACCATTGGTTTTAGCTGGAATTAATATCAAATATCTTTACAAACAGTGGGAAAAAACCTCATGTACTATCTACCTAAGACTGTTGGATGTTTTCCAAGCCTTTTAACTTAAAGAGGTAGGTTGCCTTATTCATTTTTTAAATTGCGCTTTGGAGGTGCCAGTCACTTTATTTTGACTGAAATGGAACTTTGACTAATAAGCTGCTGCCATGCTTGCCTGTTTCACGTAGCTAAAGTGAGATGGAATCTAGGACAAAGATTTTAATTATACAAATTTATCTATGGTTAAGTTTAAACTGAAAACTTTCATAAATCAATTGATATTTACTTTCATGCTTTAACTGTATCTTAAGTGTTTTTATTTAGTGTTTTAATTAAAATAGTCACATATTTAAATAATAAACCTTTTAGAAGTTGTCATTGGGATATGACATGGCATAACATTGTTCCTCTTTCTAGCAGTTAAAATGACCTAAATTCTCTTAGCCACTTAGCATGATTGTATATAGCTTTAAATCCTGAGACTTGGCAATTTGTGTCGCTGAAGCAGTAGGGTAATAATGAAATAAGTCACATTGTACTTTTATGTCATTACTTTCAATAGATGAAGTCAGACAATTAGGGGGAAGAAATCTAAGCTAATTGAGATCTTAGCTTCTTGTTTCTAAGAGTTGTGTTCATGAAACTAGTAATGGCAATGAAAAATATCTACTACTTTCCCTTATAGTGGCTATGTGGAAAATGTTCATCAGAGGATTAGGGATGACCTTTTATACCCCTAAAAACATGTCTCTTTGTTTATTTCCACCATATTTAGTTGATGCCACATGTAAAATGATATCATCAAATGAAAACTCATCTAAAGAGTGCTCTGTGGGCATATTAGAGGGAATCTAGTGAAAGGCCATTGGTCAGAGGACTAGGACAAATGGGATATGAGAAGACTATATGAGAATTGAGTTTGTTTAGCCTACAGAAAACAAGATTCCAGAAAGACCTTATTTTTTGCCATCTACAACTCTTTAGTGTTTGACAGAGGAATAGAGAAAAATCCAGCCAGACTCTTTCAGATAAGCACAGTTGAAGCACAAGAGGCCATGACTCAAGCTTGATCACAGGACAATTTGAATGTTTGAGGAAACAGTTCTGCAGGTGGGTAGTCAAATGCTCCTGAGGCTTTCCTAGAGAGGCTGTGGAGTATCCATCCTTGTAGATATTCAAAACTCAAATGTTTTCGGCCCTGAGCTGTCTCAATGTCTGCATCATCTTAGAGCAAGAGGTCCCTTCCAACTGAGACTATCCTGTGATTCTGTGATCAGTTTTCATATAAGCTATGCTTACCTGAATGCACTACTCACATGCAGCTTCCACAATGCTTTTACAAAGTGATGTATAGCTGACCTCTACATTATTTATTATGTATTATGATTACCTCAGACCTATAAATAGAGATAGGGGTAGCAGAGCAATCACAGTTTGGTTGCATATTCAGACTGAAATTTAAGATTTTCTTTTCATTCCCAAGTTCATGACCAGACATTTGACTAATTAGTATCTTCACACAGAGAAGATGTAGGTGAATTGGTTAGTTCTTTCAGATATTCAACAAGATTTTTCTTTGGGGTTTTTTTGTGGTTTTTTTTTTCTTATTTGTGGTTTTTCAAAATCAGTCTCTTGGCAGTCTTCCAGAAGGATTTAATCTCCATTTCAAAAATTACTTAACAGTTTGACTGATATTGAAGTAAGTATTTCAAAGTTCAGTATGAAGAAATATACTAAAGGAGAAAAATCAGAGTGGTCTTGAATTTGGAATATATTTTGTAAACCTCTTTTTTCAAGTGCACATTATAACTCATTTGGAATTGCTACTAGTAACATTTAAGCATTTTTGCCTTATTGGATAAAATAATTCTATGTGTTTTAAATCTGAATTTTATTTAGACATAGTCACTCGATATAAAAAGGCAAAATGAATTTTACACAGGACAGTTGACATTTTGGTTTTGTATTGTTTTGTTATTTTGGACTGTGTCAGTTTCATCGGTCTGCTGAAACCTTCATAATCCACCAAACCTCCTACCTGAGCTCTTTGGACTGTGACTCTTCACTTTCTCGTTCTATAGAAGCCAAGTCTACACCTAACTTTGACAGAGAAAGAGGCAGATCCTGTGGTGTCCTAATTCTTGTCAGAATAGTATTCACTAATCCTTATCCATCCTCTCAAATAACAGTACTTGTTGAACTTCAGTTTTATTTGTCCTTTCTAAATTTCACTTAGAGCTTACTTAATCATACTTCACAAGGTGGCCTTCATATTTCCTTTCATAAAAATAGCTAATAATTTTTCTGTTTTAAACATCTACTGAACACTAAGCTGATGTTTCCTTAGAACTATCTGTCACGACTAACACAAACTTCTTCAAAATGAAAATGATCAGTTTAAATCACATAACTTTATGTGCAAAAGATGAATTTCCCATATTTATATAATTCTGTGTGCCTTTCATGAATTTTTTTTGTTGTTACTCAATCAGTCTAACAAAAGATCCCTCTTTTGATCCCAACATTGTTTTTTTTACTGTTCTGAAACCCTTCATGTCTATGCCAAACTACTTTTCCTTGGTACTCAGTGCTCTTAACTATAGGAAAATCACTCTGCTTTCCCCTTCCTGCTTCTTGCATGTGAGGGATGATACCACTGAGAAGAGATAATCTCATCCCTTTACTCTCAGTTCCTGAACTTATCTAGAAAGTTGTCTCTCATATCAGTATCTCAAGTCTATAAGTATTGCTCCACAAGATGGTTGTAATAATGTTCTGTAGTAGAAAAGGAGAAATATTCTTAAAACTGTATGAGCTGTTAGCACTGTCAAATGAAGTTTTCTAGAAAAGAATCAGTATGAGACATATGATGGAATGTAAATATTCAAAGATCTGGCAAATCAAAAGGGTTCTTTTTTTTGGAAGAATTTTATATAGCCGCACTACAGCTGTCCTATATTATGTATAATACAGATATAAATATATAAATATTTTTCATGCAAAAGAAAGCTATGGCTCTATTTTTCTTCTTTAAAGATATTATTACTGCTAGTCAAAAATATTGTTGTACCTGAAGTGCTATAACTGCCTGGGGGCAAACCCCAAATAAAACATTACTAGACTATGAAAATATTCAGAAATTGAATAATTTGCCTAATATTACCACATTATCTTCCTGTTGTATTTTCTGCCAGTACACAGCTTGTTTTCACAGAAGATGAAACTGGATATTATCACATGTTAAAAAATCATAATTACAAATATAATTTGTCCAATGAAACTAACTAATTTTCTATTTAGTTGAAATAAGTCAGGCATTGTTAAGTCAGGAATTGCTATTTCTTTTTTCAAATAAAAAGAACTCAGTGGAGTTCTGGTTTTAATGTTGTTCTTAATTAGTTTAATTTTGTTTTGAAAATAATTACAAAATTATCATAGAAGGTAAAGAACTTATTCTTTAATATGTAAGAGCAGCTTTCTTCATGCTTTTTTTAGTATGTTTCACTCCCCAAAGGGAAAAGAATATTCTCTGCTTCCTCACTGGTGAGGTATTTTTTTGCAAAGACTGTGAGAAAACATGATTTTTTTCACATCTCAAGTAAATGCAGCCAGACTTCTTCCCCTCCTTTCCACCTTTCCTCTTGGCTTTTCATGATCAGTCTTGGAATTCCTCCATCTGGAAGCACAAAGTGACTAATTCATTATTCTTACAGCAGCGAAAATGTTGTATTCCAAGAAATATGAATGACATATTTCTGTGAAACATATTTCATTCTTGGCTCTAGGAAGATAGGGAAGTTAGATTTATTTTTCTTTATATTAGAAATACCATGCCCTGTGTTGGTTGTTTATTTCTCGGTGTCTGTTTTTACCTAAGTGAAACCTTTCTCATCTTTGAAGTCTTGACTGAAAAAGCTGAGAAAAAAAACTCATAGCTTAATCAAGTTGTTAATCATAACTAAAAGAGATTTTTAGGTAAATGGTAGCAAAATATTTCACACAAAGATAGAAAAGCAAAAGAGAGGGTTATCTGTTTGATTTAGGGTTTTTAAAATATGCTTTTAAAGAGTTATTTAAACCCTAAAGCCAACTTAAACTCTTGCAAGTGCAAGTAAATATCTGTGGACACAAAAGGACAGAGTGAAACCATTGTCTCAAGTGGTAGTCTAAGTGTAAACAGAATCCATTTACCCCTTTTGAAAAAAAAAATCAAAACGTTATATTCCCTATAGATTGACAGTTTCAAAATAAAATTTCTACTACTATTTCTCATATACTGGTATGCAATATTAATCTTGCAATGACACTAGGTCATTTACACTGTATAAGGTGAATCTTACTTTCTTAATAGATAACGCATTTTGCAGAACAAGGAAATCAAATTGTAATTTGGTTTTTTTTTTTATGTTTCAGAGACTCAAAATTTTGAAGAAAAATGAAAAGAAATACTATCTCAGGGTCAAAGTTAAAAATGGTGGTGTTAGTAATGAGGTGCTTCTTGAAGGCTATCAGTACCATTAGTGGCTTTTAAGTCCATTAAATCAAATCTCTAGAGCTTCTTTGCTCTTTGTCAAATTAACACTATGATAATACCTATATCAACACTTCTTGTGAATTGACCATGTACATTATTATATAATTAATAAGATTTTGGAAGCCATATAAGGTAGTAGTAGCAGTTATTTCTTATGTATTATTCCTTGGCATAAGAAAAAAGTAAGAGGAAAAAACCCAAACAAACACAATAACCAATACAGACACATCAGACTGAATTGTTCCATATTTCTCTCTAAGACATTAGTGGCAGAGGAAACAGGAGATTTCAATCCTCTATTACAACAGTCAGCTTCCACAGCCTCAAGAACAAATAGTTTTGCTCCTGCTCTTTTTATTCATCTTCTGAGATCTACAGCTATTTTACTGACAAAATTGATTTAAAACAGTTTCCTAGAAACCTGAATACACACTTTTAACTTATTGAATAGCTGGTATAAGATAACGATGCTATAGTAAAAATTATATGACTAAAGGCTGTATTGCTACAAAGGAGCTGAAGTAATATTGGCAAGATTGAATCTGGGCTCTTCTATGTTTTGATTTGGCAACCATACATTCTTTTAATAAAAATTTATGCTGCAGTTATTGAATATTTAATTTGAATTATACAAGCATTTACTGATATAATAGAATATATTACTATCCTCTCTTGTATGTTTTAATAATCTACTAAAGAGGAAAATAACCAGAAGTTTTCATTATTGTTGTTCAAGTATTACTAATACAAAAAAATATTTTCCTGTAAGATACATTGCAAAGTCTAAAGTTTAATCTACACATCAGAATAGTAAAAAGTTTCCAAAAATACCCATTTGAAATTGATCATTTGATCATTTGAATTTCTGTTAGCTTTGCTGTCTTCCACTTTTTGAATCAAAATACTGTATGCTGTTACTTCAGTGCAATATTACAAAGTGGTAGATATGTGGGTAGGAGAAGTGGTGATGTAAATTATTTCTCATATTTTAATAATTTCTAAATCTTTATTTTTTGTGGGGTATTTTTGTGTTTCTTGTGATGTTTTTGCTTTGTTTTGTTGTTGCTTTTTGATTATTTGTTTAGTTTCTAGTATTTACACTATGAAGAGAACATAAGTTCCTGAATCTTTCTGGTGGTCCACTGAAGTGGGGATGTGGCCAAGCCAAGGCTACTCCAGGATAGGGCTTCAGGTTCAGGCTCAGTGACTGGAAGCAGGGTCAGACAGAACAGCGGGGCCATGGAGATGGGACGGGGCCATGTTGGGATGTCAGCCAGTGGATGTGACCCCAATCCAGGCAGATCCTTCTGGGCAAGGCAGAGCTGGGGTGGAGCTGGGCATCAGTGCTGCTGCAGAACTGCTGGAACATACAGGCCTGGATGGACTGAAAATGGGTCCTGGGCCCATGGCCACTTTCAATTGTAAAAAGCAAGACATTAAAATTCAGTTATTGATTTATTTTTAACAGATGCTTTCTTTGCTGCATTGGTGTCTTAGCATGGGATGTGAGTCTCTTAGCCAAGCCATTTCCTCTGTAATTGATATTGATCTCACCGGCTAGTCCCTGAACTTTTAACTTCCTTTTTTTTTTTTTTTTTTTTTTTTTTACCCTAACAGAACAAATGGGCATACCCAAGTCAGCTTCTCATGGGTATAGCTTTTCTGTTGCTTTGTTTCTTTCTCCCTAGGCTTGCAATCTGTTTCTTAACTTGTTTGATTTGATCTATTTCTGTTATTGATTCTTCACAAGTGCATGCTTTTATGCTCCTCAGGATTACTCCAGAAGGACATTCATGCTGAGGCAGAATGAGGTATTTCCTCTTTGTTCTTGTTACCAATATATATTACCATTTTATTTCCATGACATTCCCTGACATGATGTTACAGTTAATTGGTTTATTATAACATTGATAGACTTCAGTAACCATATATCATGATTTGTACACATAAATAATTAGATTAATAGCTTTCATTTCAGACTGTACAGCACCCACAACTATGACTTATTAGCATAGATGATAGCTTTGAAATTCGCTTTCTAATAATCTGTTCAAAGGGTTATATCAATGCTTTACTCTGGCAAAAGACACTAAAAATATTTTTATAAATGCATGAGCAACAAAAGGAGCACTAAGGAGAATCTCCATCCTTCATTGCATGTGGGATGAAACACAGTGACAATGGATAAAGCAATAAATGCCTTATTTGCCTCAGTTTCTAACAATAAGGAAAATGGTTCCTGGGGTATCCAGCCCCTTGAGCTAGAAGATAGGGATGGAGACCAGAATGAAACCCTCAATCAAAAATCTCTGTAAAAGAATATGCAGCAGTAACAGGAAATTGAAATCCTCTCAAAAATAGCCCATTTCATCTGACATAAAATAGTAAAATACGCATCATCTTCTGCATCAGAAGGTTTTTATGAACATATGTAAGATGTCCTTAAATATAAATCTCAACACATCTAAGCCATAAAGCTATACTCATGAACACTTAGTTCCAGAGCAAGATTTTAACAGAAATTTTTTATTGTTTGTCATAAAATACATGTTTTAAGAAATTTACTAAAATAATTCTTTAAAATATTATGTACAAGGTTTTCCACTAATCCAAAGCAAAATAGATGTTTATCCTCAGCGTTAAATATTTAGCATATAGATAAGTATTTGGGGAGATGAAAAGGTAAGCTCTATTTATGCTTGATTTCTTTTGAAGATCTAATCTAACTCCAGGACCATGATACCCTTTAAAGGGAAGCAGATACTATAAAAGGTAAAGTTGAGGTGGCTTTCTCCTTAGCTTGCAAAAAGTATAATGCAATATTAAGGACATAATAGTAAAGGAAAAACCATAACTGTATCCTTACACTTAAATACTACTACTACTACTAATAGTAATAATAATAATTTTTTCCCCAAAAAATCATATATGCATATTTAATGTGTATGAAATTCATATAGGAATTTCATACATATTAAGAGTTTAGGGTGAAAATTACATTGTTTTAAATTAGCAGTAGGGCATTAATGTCTTTTACATGAAAAAATTGTTAAGGGTTGTAGTGAAAAGAGAATATTAAAATAAGATGGATAAAGGAAATAAATAATTCTAATATTTAAGAAACAAACCTTACCAAAAACATATTACTCTAAATATTTGGTTTAATTAAATTAATGTCAAATGAATTTTGCTTTTCTTAAAGGGAACATGATTATCAGTCCAGTATTATCTGACCATGTAATTTTAGATATTTCACAAAGGGTATAACACCAAATCTACTTATTTGAAAATAATCATTGCTTCACTTGAATTAGCAGAGTGATACAGCAATGTAGTAAAAGACAACATAAACACCTCATGGAAATTGCTCTATGCAGTTAGATCACAACCTAAGCACGATTCCTATGACCAATTTCTACATGCTGTCTATCACATCAATGGGCAGCCTCAGTCACTGGGAAGGAACACAAGAGATTCGAATTTGTTGGTCTTTCAAAATATATCTTGTTGGTCACTCATTTTTTTTATACTTTAGGTTTGGTTGAGACGTGTATACATCTCTCCCATATTGGTCTGCCTCAATCAGGAAGACATCCACAGCTTCTCTTGATTTAATTAGCAAAGGGTGTTTACACAGAGCTGCTCCATCCAGCTGATAAAGAGAGAGCTGATGCATCTATTTAAAGTCTTCTGGCCACTCTGTTCTTTCTTTACAACAGCTGTGCTCACTCCCCATATTCTACCCTGAGCTTCACAAGAACTTGTACTCATCTCCTTCCATGCTAGGGATTTTTTGATCAGTTGCACACACGCACACACTCATGTACATAAATGCAAAGTAAATAAAATTTTGACAGGATTTTGTTGGTATCAGATATTTGTAGAATTAATTTGTGCTGCTGAAGAGTGTGAATCATGAAAGTGTAAGACCAACACAATGAATTGGGCATTGCAGTTATTGAGATGAGGAAAATGTTGCTTTTAACTGGGTATAGGCAGACTGATGAATTTAAAATATGAACTACATTATTTTAGTCATGTCAGATATTCAAGTTTATGAACTGTATAAATTAATGTGGTTGTAAATTATTCTGCTTTCCATCACTCTTTGCATAAGACTTTCCCTTCCATCTCTCTAGATTACATGAAGTGATTAAAAAGCCTAAAATTTAATTACTTAGATTAATTCCTGGCTTGAATACCCCATGTTATGCACCATAAACAGCTTGCTAAATTTTCTTCCAACACACTTCTTTTTGTGATTCCTGTAGTCAAAATTTTCTGCAATTTTCTACATCTGCCTCCATAAAAGCAAGCTTTTCAATTGTACTTCTGAATAAAGGGAAATTAATTCCCTATCATAGAACCAAGGAAGTCACACACTTTACTGTACTGTTGTAGTTATCTCTCGGTTATCAATTATTTAAATAAGATGTAAAGAGATTAGTCATCTAGACAGTTATTATAAGCTTAGCAGGATAGTAGCAGGAAAAGAAAAATAAATAGAAGGGTATGATGGGTTGCCGAGGGATTTGACTGGATGCCATGTGCCCACCAAGGCACTATATCACTTCCATTTATCAATATGAGAGGGGGAGAAAAATTTAAAAATGCATGGGTCAAGGTAAAAGATCACTCAGTAATTGTCATCATAGGCAAAAATAGATTCCACTTGGATAAATTAATGTAAGTTACTGCAATTAATAACAAAGAAGGATATTGAGAAATAGAAGCCAAGAAAGTACAAAGAAACCCCAACACATTAACATGTTAGAAATACCTGTTACAGATTTATTTTTTGTTAATATTTTTTATTGTAACGCTGTTACCACAGAGTGCACAAACACACGAACATGTGTGCCCTCCTGCATGCCTTCCTGCTGCCCTCCTTCCTTTTCTTTAACTCAGTTCCTTCCTTCCTTCCTTCCTTCCTTCCTTCCTTCCTTCCTTCCTTC
>QUSF01000007.1:40710425-40761730 GCA_003676055.1 Chloebia gouldiae
TTCCTTCCTTCCTTCCTTCCTTCCTTCCTTCCTTCCTTCCTTCCTTCCTTCCTTCCTTCCTTCCTTCTTTCCTTCCTTCCTTCCTTCCTTCCTTCCTTCCTTCCTCCTTCCTTCCTTCCTTCCTTCCTTCCACATACATAGTGTACAAAACAGTCAAAGGTAGTTTTGCTACCTTGAGTTAATCCAGAATTTTGGAAAGCTGTCTTACCGTAGGGAGAGGTAATTTATATTTCGTGTTTTAATTTACTTTAGAAATTGGAACAGAAACATATTGATAATTATTGCTAAGTTATGCAAAATGTATTTTTCATTTACTGATCATTTTTTGTAAATCTCAGCTGCTGTTTATCTTGTCCATAGTGAATGAAATACTTTAGTCAGTAAGGTCCCAAATTTGAGTTAACATAAGTTCTCTACATAGTTATAGAAGGAGAGAAAGAAAAAGGGAGATAACAAACCTTCATTATTCCTAAGGTAAATATCTTTCTGTGTGGAAATGTAACCTAGACTAAGATCCTAAACATAACCAAACAAAATCACCTTATGACAGGTGAGATTACACTAAAGAGAAGGCAATTTAATAGATAGATTGTCTCTGATGTCTGTTTGTTCCTAATGTAGAATTCAGATCTTTTTAAAGCTACTAATATTTGAAGAAATATCTGGGGGAAAAACAACTTCATGCAACAGTGTTCCATGATAGAAATAGAGAATATAATGCAAAATTATATCTTGACATTTATAAAATATAATATTTAAAGTGAATATGAAGAATAATCACCTGTCCAAAACAATTGCTTGATGAAGGAGCAACTGCGTAAAGGAAAAGCCTCAATACCTAGTTAAATCCAAATTATATTAAAAATGTTATAGTAAACAAAAGAATTTATACTAAATGGTTAGCAGAGCCATAAATACCTGAAGTGTCTATCATTCACAACTTTTTGGCACATAATTCTGCTTCAGGGTTTGATAAATATCAATAAGTAGGAGCAAAACCTGGATTTGCTTCCTGAAAAAAAAAAAATCAACAATTCTTCTCAAAATTTTAAGTAATGTAACTATCCTCAGCTGTAATGCAAGCAGATTGAAATACTGAAATACTGAATTACTGTTTACAGTCATCATACATTAAAATAATGTAACTATGTCACTGAGCATATTAAGTATATCAGTAATTTGCATTTCAATATAATTAAAATCAAATCTCTGTCATGGGAACTGCCCTTCAGGTAGTTATAGAATAATACTATATGATGTCTTAGGTTTCTCTATGCAAGGTTGAAGAATGCCAGCTCTCTCAATATCTGTTTTTATTTTGGTCCTCTAGGCTGCTGACCATCCTGGTAGCCTTCTCCAGTTTCTCCACATTCTTTTTTATCAGGGTGACCCCAAACTGGACACAGTGTTCCAGGTGCAACCTCACCAGCACTGAGTACAGAGGAATAACAATGTTCTTCATTTGCCTGATCATACTTCTCCTACTATATCACAGAGGGGCAAGATTTTATTTTTTTTTTAATGTAAAAGCACAATTATGAGCTCATATTCAGCCTAGTATTCCCCTTTTTCTTTCTATCAAGACTGCTTTTCAGCCAGATGCTTCCCAGATCCCCCTGGTGTTATGTGCCTTTGCATTTCTGATCCTTGAACACCATGAAGTTTCTATTGGCCCAATGCTAAAATATCTCTGCTCCAAACTCAAGGTCTTCATTTAAATTCCTAATGTTAGGGTGGCTTCAAGGACAAGTTTCTGTATAGAGAATTCACAAATTCCTGATCTGAAATAAATTTCTTGATAACTTTAGCAAAATAATGTCCCCAAACCTACAACCAATGCTGCTCTTAGAACAGTCATGAGAAAGGGTATTTTATAGACATCAAAGCAGAATGAAGAAGACCTACAAGAAGTACAGAGTAGAACTGAAGGGAAATGTGTCCTACAAACTCATGCTGGTCAGATGTCTGTGAAATAATTAGAATTTAAGCCTCTGAATCATGCATGTCTAAGACAAGGCCACTGATGTTAAGATTCAGTCTTTTATGTTTGTTATTATCACTATCTTTTGTCACTTTCATTGACCCTTTTTATTTTTGTCCAATTGCAAGTTATGGAAAGAATAGTTTCTTGTATCCATAACAAGCAAAAAAATGCAATAAATGCTGTTTATTTTCCTCAGGCATGCCTGTAAAATGAAAATGCTCACCTTGTAGTTCCCGGGTCATCTATCTCTTTAAAGTCATGCATCTCCATGTTTTGAAAGTACTTGTATAGCAGATAGGTGTGAATATTTCTCAAACATGCCACACAGCAGTGTGACTTTGGAATTTTCTCCTTAAGCTCCCAGTAGTTATACTGGGTTAATCAACTTTCTTCATATGCCAATACATGGTTGTGCTTTGCATTTGTCACAAAAATAAAGCTGATGACACACCAATGCTTTAGCTATTGCTGAAGAGTTCTTACACAGCATCAAGGACCTTCTTCTTATCTCTCTACCCTGCAATGAGCAGGCCAGGGTTGCACAAGATGCTGGGAGGAACCAGCCTGGAGAGCAGACTCCTACTGACCAGAGGGATGGGCCACACCCTATGGCATCGTGCTCAGCTATAAAAGCTCAGGAGGAAGTGATTGTGTTCACGGTTATGGGATTTGTGCCTGCTACACAAGCTGAAGCGCTGCCTTCCAAGTGGTGGCTGGACATTTGCTGGCTGATAAGAAGTAGTGAGTTAATTCTCTCTTTGATTTGTCTGTGGAACTTTGCTTCACTTATTAAACTGTCTTTATCTCTACTTGTGAGTTTTCAGCTCATGGTCCTCTAGGGAAGCCTGTACTCTAGCTAGTAAAGCAAGCAAGCAACTGGCTGGGAGCTTAGCCTCTGGCGAAGTATTTCAGGGTAGCTCCTTTAATTTTTTAAATGCATTTAATTAAGGATATTATAGTAATACATAGACTCCCCTGATACTATAGAATAGATAAAATACCTATTTCTAACAAATTTTGTTTGATGCAGAATTCAGTGGAAGTATTGCTGAAGATTTCTAGTAATTCTTGAAAACAGAATTTAGTATTTCAAATATAAAATGTAAGTGCTTTAGGGTATGTATTGTAGGGTTGAAATTAAGGCATTTATAAAATGATTTGATGTCATTTTAAGAGGTATTTAGATTCAGTTTCTGACATGTTTTTTTACAGAAATTTGGCTATTTTCATCCAGTTTACTCATTACAGTCCCTTTACTGATGTGCATGCTTTCTGTTTATAATTTATTTTTCATGTGATTAGTATATTTTCTTTTTTATGTCTCTCTTCTATCAATTCATTTTCTTACACATATTTTTAAATATACATGTTTCTCACCATTAAACTTTCTCTATTTGTGTCATTACCTCTGTATTTAAATCCTAACTACTACTAGTTAACAAAAATAATAGAGTCCAAAATAAACATTGAATCATCAGTGAGGAGTAGGATCAAAAGTAAAATATGGAACCACTTAAGGTAATGGGAAAAGAATGAATTATTGTAATGATGTTATTAAATTTCCATATTAATACGATATCAATAGTAAGGAATTATATAATACAGAGCAATTGTAGTGTCTACATATTGGATTATGAGATGAATTATGAGACATCATGGAGAAGGCCAAAGGTCTTTTTTTAAGCGGGACTCATGATTTCTTTTAGAGGGCAATGTCCTGTTGTTCCTCAGATACCCAGTGTAGTCAGGGTTGAAAGACTAACATCCTAATGTCCCTAATACTGAAACCAGAACTATTGTCTCAGAGAAGCAATAAATATTTGGCAAACTTTTTAAAGGACATGAACAGTATCCTCCTGTTGTTCCAGCTGATAAGGTTTTATTTACATATTTATTAGTTTCATTTGGAAATTACACATTTGAGTTTGTGTGGATATTTCCCTTTTGTTTAGCACAAACAGGGAAAAATTTGCCATCCTTCCTCACTGAAATCCAGAGCTATTAGTTCCTAGTTCAAATAAAACTGAAATTCTCATAATCTGAGACCATTATTTGGTCCACCCACTTGTTTCACCCCCTGCTTGCCCAGAGAAAATTAAATCATAACTTAATGAGATTCATTAATATTGTACTCATTCGCTGTGCCCAAAAGTACTTCTAAATAATGGAATTTTTTCTGCCACCATAGTTCTTCGTCACCTCCCCTTATGCTGCTCTGCTGATGCATTATCACACCATCACAATTTGGAAGAAAGAAACACACATAGCACTTAGCTTCAGCTGTCTGTGTTGATTTATGGGACCTGGCACGATTTGACAAGTCTCTCCCTAATCCCAGTTTTTGTGTGGTTCTCCTCTATGAGGAGTCAGCTTCTGTACATTTGTAAATGTGAGTTTACATGTGTGTGGGCAGGCAGAGGTGAACACACCTGCACACATATCACAGTCACAGAACAGGTCAGGTTAGAAGGCACCACAGGCGATTATCTGGTCCAACCTTCCCTGCTCCTGCAGGGCCATCCTGGAGCACATTGCACATCATTGTGTCCAAATGGTTCATGAATTTCTCCAGTGGAGTGAGACTCTCCATCCCTGGACAAACTGTTCCAGTACTCAGTAATTTGGAAGTTATTGGTTTTAGATTGCTTAAAAGTAATGTAATAGCAAAATTCCCATATCCAATATTTCTATGTATTTTTTTCTGTGTATTCAAAGTTATAATGAGAAAAAATAATGAGTGAGAAGAACACAGCCACTCAGCTGTACAAAGAGATCTCCTGTAGACCTCATTACACTGCCTGCACTGAACAAATCAAACACACACATGAACGCTAGTTGCCTTTTATTATACTCGTAAAGCAGAGCTTGGGCTCATAAAAATTGTAGCAGGCAACTTTATAAAAACATAACAGCTTGGTTTTAGTGGTTCCTTCACAGCTATCAAACAAAGCAGGTTTTTCTAAAAAAAAAAACAAAAAAACACAACCTAGTAGATACTTCTGAAAAAACTGCCTTTTTTGGCATTGTGAAATGAGTATTTTCACTGTATACTAGTACATAAAAGAGGGAGACTGTTCTTTCCTATCTACTGTTCAAAATCAAATGCAAAAAAATCCTATTAACTTGTTGGATGTATTCTAAGCATTAAGGATTATAGCCATGTAAATAATAGAGAAGTCATCTTTAGATGGATTCATTCAATTTCAGCTTAGACAATTGTGTACATTTTATTGTTCATTTTCTGGATAGTCCTATATAAATACCCTATTCTCACAAATATTTAAGGAATTAATATATTCATTAAAAGTTTTCATTTTTCATGTGGGCATGGATAAGATGTCTTATTTTCTCATTTGATACTCATCATCCATTTGCTTATTTTCCCATTTAAGAGCTTCAGTTATGCAATCACAAAAAAAGATTGTTTCACCTAGATGAGCTCTCCTGCACTCAGATGAAGAACAGCAATAAGAAATAAAACCAGAAGTTTAAAGACACTCACAGACTGCATTTTATTTCAGTTTTTCATGGGAACTATTCACAGCTAAATAGCACATTTGTATAAATCTTTACTGGCTCACAAATAATCTGCTATCAGAAAAATAGCTTGTTTGTCAAATAGTTTATAGGAAAAATATCTTGACAGTTTCTTGCTGTATTGTGCCTTCAGTTATGAAAAGCTGCAAAGGTTGACTGTCAGAATTCACTCTACTTTTGCCATAAAAAAAAAATCTTGTTTATTTCAGATGGATTACATTTAAAATCAAAACAAAACCCTGCAAAAACTCCCATGCAAACTCAAATTAGCTTTAATTATAATCTGGTCTGCAGTAAATTATGACTGATTTATTTACAGTCAGATCTGTTAGAATTAAAGTTGGGTCACAGCTTCTGTCATCATTTACAAAAGTATTCTTTCTCTCGAATAGAATTCTTCCCCATCACCATTAGGAAATGAAATAAGAAACTAGATTATGCAAATGTTAGAGATAATTTTTTTCCTTCCATTTCCAATCTAAATGTAATGCCCTGATTTAGGCATTACTACAGCACAAACAAAAGAAACAAAGCAACAACAGCATCAAAAGTTCTCTTTTGAGGGCTCTCTGCACGTTACTGTAACGGGAAATTTTAGCAAGAACCTCTGGTTATATCAAAGAATTTGGATTTCCAAAGGAATAAATTCAGTTTAATGAATTCTTACCCCAGATGGTGGTATGCATTAGATATGGCTGTTGAATAGAGGAATCATCTTGCCTGATTGTCATTTTCCAGAAGCTGGAGAGGCCTGAGGAAGTTTTAGCACACACAACCAAAACACAAAAGGCCTTTACAAATGTTATCCTTCTTCCAAAATTTTCCATTCAAGGACTACCTTGAAAACTCTCCACTGTCAAACTGTCATGAAATTTAGCACACTAATGGATTTATGGAGCAGTTTATGTAAACTAAACCAAAGTATTCAAAGCCTGTATCTGCTCAGGAATTTTCTTCTGATTCTGAAATACGAGTATAACGGGGCTGGTTGCTGATGTTATTTAGGTCTTTTCTACCCTAGAGAACCTCTGGCATTATAAATATGAGCCCCCTAGTATAGTCATAACATCTACTGTCTGAAGGAATTTTCTGCTGGTTTAGTGGTATTACTTCACTAAAGCATGCAAAATGAATGAACAATTTTTAAAAAAAAAATTTATATCTATTTTTAGCAAAACAACCTTCAGGCCTGGAGATTTGCCAGTAATTGCTGCTTTTTAATTTAGTCAATTCATCTGCCTTCAGGTTTTGCTTTTCCAGGCCATACTTCCTTAGCTTCCTAAAACTCCAGTCTGTTTTATAAGCTTTGGTAAACTCAAGTTATATATTGGGCTTACAGCACTTCACAAAGGCACTCAGTTCCTTTTCACTGGCATTCAGCTTGCTCAGGCATCATTTTGTCTTGGTAAATTCGTGTCAATTGCTCCTGATGACCTTCTTGTTCTTTCAATACTTGAAAGGCTATTCCCAGAGGCCATGTTTCATGTCCTTTCCATAGCTTTTCATTGCTTATAAGCATCCAGGGTCCTCCTTCTTGCCTTTCTGAAAGAAAGGGATTTATAACCTTTATCTCCAAGTGTCTCTCCTTATCTCCAAAAGTTTTTACATAAAGTGAGGGAATGGAAGGGGAGTGGAAGGGGAAGCAGTTCTGAAAAGCCAGTTGAGAATAGAATCAGTAGCTCTTCCTACAGATTGTTTTTTTCCTTCATAAAAGAAAAATACATAATGATGGCTATGAGAATTTTTACTGGGAGTTAGTGACAGTCATATACTAAAATAAGTATTTTTGTTCTACAGGATTTGCAAAGTTTAAAAGGAGAAATTATTTTGGTGAAGAGATACAAATAGGTTATGAGCTGGAACAAAAGAATAAGTCTAATTATGCAGAATCCAAGACGGAAAAGTGTGAACCAGAACCAAGATTCCACCATAAAGGCAGAGATTCAGTAAAAGCTTCAAAAAAGGGTAAGCAATTTAGGGCAATAGGTCTCTCTGTGTTTTGATTTACTGATGCTGCTGTAACTGGGACGGTTTTACATAGTTACGGAAATTTTCAGCTACTTTTGCAAGAGATACAAGAAAATGTATTTAAATAGGCCATTCAGTTCTTGATTGAGAAAAACACAAGGAAAATACTTCATCTAGTAGTGCATGGTCCATTGCAATGAAATAAAAATTATAATTAAACTGAGAACATATTAAAATTAATGCAACAATGTGATGACATTGATTAAGATGATAAATAGATCTATAGAAGACTTTACACATGGAATAAAGTTTATCAAGGAGTAAGCGTTAAAGTGAAAACTGAAAAAAGCATACTGTGGATAAAAATATCTCCATAGCAGTAACAATTTTAGTTTTCAAAGAGATTCAAGACATAGTATAAAAAGGTAAGATAGTTTTCCTTATGTTTCTGTTAGTGCAAAAGTAAAACAAGTATTAAAACTACTCAAAGACCACATGTAATTTTAATGAGTAATTTTGCTGCTGTTCTTGGACAAAACCTGAGAATTTGGCAATAATTACAAAGGGGTTTTTTTACCCCTGGAAATTATTACTCAGAGGCAAATTCCATTTTGGTGGGATTTTTAAAACTACTTTGATGGCCTAAATCACAATAGTCCATGTGAACAGAGATAGGTTAAAACTCAATCTTTTGAAAAGGTTAATTACTTAATAAGTTTTTAGAAAGCCCACAATGAGACAGTGAAGGAAAACATCAATATGCCCATATTTTTCTAATATGATGAAAGTAAAGCAAGACAACTGGGAGCAGCAATAGAATTTTTGTCAGGTCTGTATTAAAAATCAAATAGCATTCATATTTGAGTTAATGTAATTAGACTTTACTGTTGATTTCAATATTCTGTTCATTTTCAGCTTGTGCAAGGCAGCTGTGAAAAAGAGATCCAAAGGACTTCTGAAGCTAGACACAACTTCTGCCACCATAAAAACTGAGTAAAATTTTATCTGTAATATTATTGAATTTACGGATTGAAACAGACATTTAGTTTTCTACTTTTATATAGAGGAGCAATATCAGTGGATGCACATCATCTACTTAAAAAATTAGTCATAATCCTTACCCCAGCCAATTAATATCAGAAATATGATTTAGTTATATAATTTTTGAAAATAGAATATTTCCTTCCAGCATACACTGAATAATAGGAAAATTGAAATAATGCCTGGATATTTCCAGGATAATCCTATCCAGTGTAGGATTGGTCCAATGTGCATGTGTGAAGGAAAGAGACAGAGAATATCTAATTATTTAAATATGTGTGAAACTGCGAGGAAATACTCTAAGGAAAAAATGTATGTGGGACCTCAACATCTAAATGCAACTGATAACATACATTGTAGAAGATATTATTTAGTGCAGATTTTTTAATGTCAGGTCAAGTCTTTTCAACTCGCAGAGAAATATGAAATTTACTGTCCTCAGTGGTTAGCGGGCTTTTTTTTTCTATAGAAAATCTGCTGAGAAATCTTAAAGTTAATGCACAACCATTGTTAGAGTAAATAGAAATGAGAGAAGGAAGGCCAAGGTCTTCTGGAATTAAATCTGGCTAAGTGTGTCAAGAATAAAAAGAAGAACATCTTTACTACACCGGGGACCATGCAGTGGAACAGACTGACCAGAGAGGTTGTGGAGTCTCCCTCACTGGAGGCACTCAAGGATTGCCTGGGCACAATCCTGTGCCATGCGCTCCAGGATAACCCTGCTCAAGAAGAGAAATTGGACCAGATATCCCACTGCTGTTCCTTCCAATCTTACCCATTCTGTGACTCTATGAATTGCTTTGAATAGCTTATCATTTATTCAATATTCTACCATGAAAACCTCATTCAAATAATTCCTCCAGAATGTAAAGGTCCCTGTATAATACAAATATGTTATATAATATTAAGTATATCTGAAATGAGGATATTCAAACTTATGGTCTTGAAATATATCCTCAGAGATCAATTGCAGCCTCTCAGGACTGCAGCTGCCAGCTTGGATGAAAACCTAGTTGTATCTAGAACCAAACATGAAGTAGTTCAAAAATATAAGCCTGTACTCAGATCCTTTGATATCAATTTTAAGGAATTTCTTTCATCATGAGAAAGAGAAATGGAAGGAGAGCCAAGCTGTTCATTTGAAAGGTATTCTAAAACCAAAAACAATACAATTTATATATCTAGTCTGTTCTCCCCACCACAAAATTTACTGTGTCAAACGTAATGTAGTGATTAGATATAACAAAATTGAATAGATAGACCTAATAATTATTAGCCAGTGTTATCATTAATAACTCTGGTAATTATGGCCAACAACTCTGGTAATTATGGCCAATTTCTTATTTACTTGATTTGAGAATAACAGAGCCTAAAAATTGCCTGGAATTTCAGGAACACAGTCTGGCTCTTAGAGAGATTGGTGATATTAACACTGCTTGAGTGGTCTGGGTTTCAAGGCTCTCCTAAGATGAGGAATCAGACAGTTGTAAGAGCCTTTGCAGAGATCACTGAAGTTGCCTCAGAGAATTACGTTGGCTATCTGCTCTTCCTCTGTCATGTAAGATCTGGTGTAAGATCAGTGAAAAGACAGTGCAGGAGCTTCCTAGAGCCAGCATTCCAGCAACAACTGCAGCACGGGTTTTAGCCTGGAAGTCACTCTCTGACCCAGTGCGTTCTGTGTAGATGCATTTACAACTTATAATGATACACAGAAGATCCACAAAGTGGGAAATGTTCAAAACCCACTATCAATGCTTTGTAAATCTTCAGTTTTATTTCTCCTCAATTACTGGTTTGTCATTGTCCTTGTTTTAATTTGATTTATTTCTATCAACAATACACGATGGGTGACACTGTGATAAAATATTGCTGAAACCATTATTGGCTCCTAATGAAAGAGTTGTGAGAGTAAATAGTAATTCCCTTTCCTTCCTGTCTATTTCCTTTTTCTTTCTCTTTTCCTAAAATAAACAAAAGAAAATAGAAAATAGAATTTATGATCCTATGATTCTTTTCCCCTTCCCATTTTCCTTTTTCTTTTCCTTGTATCTGTTTTAACAAGAGTTTGTCCTCATTCTCTAGATAGATGTTGTCCTTTTGATATTATATAAGATATGGATGAATGATATTTGCTGTGCATTTATTTGGGACTAAGAGAGTCTTGGTTACAGCAACAATGGAAAAAAACTAGCCAAAAACAAAGGCAGAATTGACTGTCGTCTACATAGGCTTTTTCTATGCATAATACTTATATAATATGTAGACATACAGAGATGTATATGCTATATATCTTTTATCTACATATCTACAGACTACATATGTATGCAGAATGTGCATATAGATCATCTAATACATAATGTGTACATGCAGTATGTATGTATTTTATATGTATGATACATAGTCTACATCTATACTATAGGAATACTAAAAATGTTTTTCTCCTTAAGACATTAAATTGTCTAGCTTTTAAAAGCATTAAATTGTTTTTGTATTACTTCAGTTAATTTTTTCTAATTCAGTGAGATTTAGTGAAGTTGCATGAATTCTAAATCAGCATGAAAGAAAAAAGAACTCTTTGCAGTGAAATATTGTAATAAAACAAGATTCTGTGTCAATTCATCTCCCTTTTTTTTCTTTCAGTTCCGCACCTGCTATTCCCTTTTCTGTGTTTTTTCTTTATTTTTTAATCTGTCTTTTTTCATGTAATTTATTTTTATCATCTTACAGTTCTGTTGCACCAACAGCTTCCTTCAAATTAGTAATTTTATTAAAATTCTTTCTCATCTCAACTGAAGCACACAAGACTCACATCCTTTCTAACAGAATCTTTTGGATGTGACCTTTATATTCCAGCCTGTTTTCACTTTTGTGGTGAGTTGGCCTCAATTAACAATTAAGCATCCACCAGCTGCTGGCTCACTCCTGGCCCGCAGAGAAAAATAGAGGGAAACTGTAAGAACAAAAATAAGAAAAACATTTGGGTTAGGATAATGACAGTTTAAAAGGAAGAAGAAGGACAGAACAAATCACCAAAAGACAATCAAGTGAGGAAGAGGCAAGCACTTATCACCTCCATCAGAAGAATGGTCAGACTTGTTGGGTATATTGGAAACCCTGCACCCTGCTTTTATTGAGCAAGATGAGTATGAGATTGAGTAAGATGAGTACGGGATATTCCTTTGGTAGCTAAGGTCAGTGTCTTGCTGTGTCTGGTATCAGACTCTTGCCCACCTCTAGCTGCCATGCTGGGGGGTGGCAGAGTGAGAAATAGAGGTGGTCTTGATGCTGTGCCAGCACTGCTTAGCAGTCAATAAAACATTCCTGTGCTACTCAGACTGCTTTAGCCACAAGTGTAAAATGTGGTGCAAGTTGAACTGCTGTTAAGAAAAGAACTGCCATCCTAGGTAGATCCAGTACAATGTTTACCTCTAAACTTGGGGAACATATGGTGTCTTACACTTGCCATAAATTTTTTGTTAAGTGTCACCATGGCATTTTCCAGTGAGAATTCTGATTTACTCTATTTTGATTCTACTAGAAGAAGGGTGTCTCTTGGTATGTTTTATCTATTTTTTTCCACTTCTTTTGGTGGAACTCATTATAGACCCAAATTTCACTCCCTGCTTGTATTCCATTATTGTAGCCTCCCCTCCTCCTTTGACTCTTGATTGCTCCTCCAGAGAAAGTTGGGTCTGTTAGCTATAGCAAAAGTTCTGCCTCTCGTACAGAAGCAGTGTGTATCTGTATTGTATGTCCTACTTCTCATATGCTGTGTTGTGTAGTTTGTACTAGATGTCAGAAAGTGAAACTCATTAGCATTGAGAAGTTTATCTATTGCACAAGAATAATAGCAGGAAGACACCAAAACTCCTCATTCTCAGATGAGTGTCCCTACCCCATGTTGCCTATGTTACCTCATGCACATATCTATCTTTCATCTCTTCCTGTGACTTCACATTTTTTGAAACTGTGTTAGTGATCAGAGGAAAATAAAGTCTGGAAAAGATTCCCTGTCTTTCATCAGGACAAACCTATACCCCGAGGAATCAAGAAATTCTCAGGGACATTTGGAACTACTTTTTTAACTTATGAGGAAGAAACTGAAATTAACTTTGTTCCTCTTGAGAGAGTCTTTCCTTCCTTAGAATTATTGTTGTGTTACTAAAAATGTACAATGCATAAATTTCCAGTTACTCCTCTCACATGAATAATGGCAACCTGAGAGAGGGCTGTAGGAGTTCTAGTCCTCTGTATAAAAGTGAATTTAATCTAAAGCCATCTGACTCAAAACTGTTATTGAATTCAAAACAGATAATACAAGGAGGTATACTTACACTATTTTCATGACTTTTCAGTATTCAGAAGTAGAGCTATGAGAAATGCACTGTCCACACATCATCATGCTCTAATCTTAGAGAGAGCATCAAAAAATTAATGCATTATTCCAATGAACTGAAGAGAGGCACTGTAGTATGAAAGACTTTAAATTCTGTAATGCAAATTAGACAAAGGCAAGCCAGATTTAAACGTGCCTCTGAAACAGACAGTAAGCTATTCTTTCCAGAATCTGCAGTGTATTTCTGTGTATTTTTATTGTTTTGATTATGAGAAACCAAAATACTACATAGACATGGGCGACAGCTTGCAACATCTCCTGTCCTCTTTTCAGACATTGAAGGCTTTGTTTTGTTTTACTCTTTGTTTAGCAGTCCTTACCACAAAAGTGACATTTCTGCTTTCAATAGCAAGAGTTCTTTCATCTCATGTGCACTAAAATCTTAATATTGTTTCTCTCTCAGCCTCAGTTCCATGCACTGATGGTGTATAAAAGTCATTTTGCTTCTGTAATCCACCTTTTTCAGTATAAATTATTTGCTTGGGTAATAAAAGAGTAAGGCAAAGTTTGCTTATTATATTTACACCTGAATCCTGGTCTGATTGATTTAGAAACACACACGTCTGTAATACCGTATTATTGTTGCTAATAACAGGCCATAAGCTTTTTTAGAGAATTTACAAAGCCTCTGGATGAAGGGAGTAAAAGGGTGATCCTACCATAAGGAAAAGTGGTAGGAATAAGGGGTGTGTATAACAATTTTAACTGTGTCATTATGCTTCCTTTTCTGTAGAAGATGAGATCTAGATTTATAGCTATTCTTGAATAAACACAATGTTAGAATAGATGTTTTCTGAAAACTGTGTGAATAATAATAGGGAGAAAAATGTTCCTCAAGTTAAAATTTTGGATAAGACAAATTTTTTCAGTTTTATAGATAATACACTTAAAGATCTTCTGTGAAAATCAGTGCACATGACTTCTGAGTGAGACCCAACAGGATGTGAATTATCTCTATTATATTTTCATGATTATGTAATTATGTTAAGTGAGGTAATTGAACAGTTTTACCTCTTCCCCAAATCATGACAAAAATAAACACTGTTAAGATTAACTCTTTTATAATTTATGTTCTCATAAAAAAATTTTCATGCGATATCAAGATCAACCATGAAACTAGGAAGCTTGTTAGCTTTCAACGATTTTACTTTGCTATAAAGCATATTTCAATACCATCACTTTCCCTTTAAAGATATTTATAAATCATAAGAAATCTTTTTTGCTATTTTACCCAGAACCCTGCACTTTTCCATAGAATGAAGAGCAGTTAATCAACCAAACAAAATTTGTTAAATGATTGAGTTCTGAACAATCAAGGTTAAATCAATTTTAAAGGAAAGTAATTAGCTAAAATATTGAAATGAAAGCAAACAAAACAAATAAAATTGCTGCAAACCTTAACCTCAGGAATTAATCCAGAAAAAATACAAAATATACTTCAGATTTCAATGTCAAGGATGTAAATTATGCAACTTGATTAAAAACTGCTATGGACTGTCTGGTTATAAAATATTATCTCATAAATAGAAAGTTTACAAAACCATGGAAGCAAATTAAAAAAAAAAAGGATTAAATGGCTGATGTATTTTGCTTTTCAGTTTTTGTTGTTCATTTCTTTGTACATTTCATTTATTTAGTACAAAACGTTGAGAAAAAAGGATAGACAGAAGAAAAAAAGAAACACAAAGTTCTTGTCTTTGGTGAACACTTCAACATAAAATCAATTTTACAAATGAGACAACCATAACTGAAGTAAAGCTCTAAGAGGAAATAAAAAGCTAAAATCCTTTTTTTCAAAAGAAAAGACAATTTTTGTCAAAAATAACAGTTTCAAGTGACTCTCAGCCCTTGTATGTTCACAGTTGAAATGCATAATTTCAGTTACTTCTTTAACCTTCATCTTATATTCTTCAATATGTGTACACTGGAGCAAAGGGTGGAGTCTGTGGCAGAAATGTGTGTAAGAAGTTGTGGCATGTGTGGGAGGGAAACACCATGAGCTGCAGTGTGTCTGTTCAAATGGGGTCCAGGCTGCCTCAAGACGAGAGAAAACCACAGTGGAAAATATTACTTGTGCATCAAAATTTCACTATACTACACCAAACTTGATCCAAACAGAGAAACACTAAGGGCCCCTACCTAAATCTATCTAACAAAGATGCTGGCAGCTATTCGAGGCTGAAGAGCAACATTTTAGGAAGGCAATCCCTGAAGTCCCTAAAGGTCTCTGGGGAGCTTGTGCCAATGCAGGGACACCCCTGAGGGCCACAGTCCATGGATGGCCGATGCTGGGCTGTGGCTCTGGGTGACCCATGCCAGGCAAGAGCACAAAGGACTGGAGAAGCAGAAGTCATTAAAGGCTGGGACACCACCTCAGCCTCCTAAGTCACTCAACACCTGGCTGGATGAACTGGACAGACTGAGTATAAGACATGGTGAAAATATGTAAAATTGAAAAAAGAGAGAAAAGACAATATTTATGTAGATGCAGGGGTGTATGTGTGTTTGAAAGTGTGCTGCAATATATTTGTGGGTTGGTTTTTTTTGTGTTCTTTTTTTCCCCTCAATATTTTAAAAAAGAGATCAGCCATTTGTGCTGTGTGTCAACAAATTAAGATAGATAAAATTCACACTTCTAGAGGTTTTTTCTTGCCTATGATAGTAATATATAGGAAATATATGGTAAAGTCTGTATGAAAATTCCATACTGTTATACTAATGTACACCTCAGTTTAGAAACTATCTATCTTCACTTTATTAGCTTAAAGTAAATACAGAAATATCTTAAAACTGTATTTGGAGTTACAAGTACAGAAATATACAGAGTAACTATACCCCTGTATTTCCTTCTTTGAGGTAAATGTTTAAATAAGTTACTTGTGGTAGGCTGGAAGCTAACGAACAGGCAAGAAAATTTCAATGTAGAATTTATTTTTACACACTTTGTTACTCAACTAATGGTCCTAGATAGTGAACAGTGTTTGATTACTCCTTCTAAGAGATCTGCTTCAGGATAAGAAAAACATTATTTTAATTTTTGCTGTAATGTAAGCCACTAAAAAGTTTTGAAATTTAGTGTGCTGGTTTATAAGCAGAGCCACTCATTGTCAGTCCATTCATTAACCAAAATGAATGACTAGATCATTAACAATACATTACAGGACTGAACTCTGTAATAAATTTTATATTATTTAATCATATGCTATGAGATATTTAGAGAACATATAATTTTACATATATTTTATAGAATTGTTGCTGTATTTTAAGCCCACTGGTAACCAAGCATCATGAATCTGCTTGTTCATTTTCCTCTAATGGGGTGAGAGAGAAAACTAGAAGAATAAATGTAAGAAAACTCATGGCTTAAGGTAAAGGAAGGTTAATAGGTAAAGCAAAAGCTGCAGGTGCAAGCAAAGCAAACAAAGAATTCATTCACCACTTCCCATGGTCAGGCAGGTGAAAGAAAAGCCAGGCTTCATCCCATGTAGTTGGGAAGACAAAGCACCATTACTCAGACTGTGCCCCTCTTCAGTTAGCTTTTATTACTGAACATGATGCTGCATGGTACAGAACATCCCTTTAGCCAGCTGGGGTCACCAGCCCTGGCTGTGTCCCCTCCCAGCTTTTCATGCACCCCCAGCCTACTCACTCGTGCCGTGATGTGAGAAGCAGAAAAGTCCTTGACTTTCTGTGTTAAACCAATTTTATTATACAATTTTAATAGTAAGTTTTATTTGGCAAAAACAGAGCCTTCAGAATGCGAAATATTGAGCATATTTTAATTAAATTAGCATAGTGGATTTCTTGCATTGTTCTGTGTGTAAAGAACTGTTTTCTTTAGAGCTACACTTGTTATCATTTTGTCCTCTCTTTGTATTACAACAACAACAAGGTAACCTCATGTACAGGCACAGCAGGAGCAGGCTGTATTTACTGTTTTTCCTGCAGGGCGAAATATTCTTATTGCTGACCTTGTTTTTAACTGAGTATAGAGGAATAATATTGCAGTAGTGTACTGATGTCAAAAAAAGTCCATTGCTATGTAGCATATTCTATGGGTTTTTTTTGCTGTGTAGCTCTTTTGTCAATGAAACTGCTAGTAAGTGTTTTAACCCTGGTTTAAGACAGGCAGTAGCCTCTTTCAGCTAAGATCCTTCCCACATGATGTGAACAGTGGAATGTTATTAAAGGGACAAGTTTGTTAAGCACATCCATGAAAACCCAAATGTGGTCTTAGTGAACTTTAAACAGCATTAGAAAGAATAGCTCTGACCATACATGGCTTTAGCTTTAGCAGTACTCTCTCTCTTGATTTCTGTATTTGTCCTGCTTCTGATTCAAGCTTGCAGCTGGCACTGAAGAGCAAAGAACAGAGTAATTTCATGGTTCCTAATATAAACTTTTGATGATTAGATGATGTTTAAGCTGAAAATAAATTAAGAAATTTCAGCATGATCCAGGAGATGTAAAAATAAATGAATTGACAGATTCACAGATGAACTAGGCCTCATTTTCTTCCTTTTCAAATCCTCTCTCCTTTTCAGGATTTATACCAGTTGCCACATCTCCTTGATTAGTAGAGCAAGCATTATTTAGTGATTTTTTAAAAATCCTTACTAAAAATATATATTTTGTATTTTACAGGATTATTAGTGTACTGCATAACACAATTTTATAATTGTTCATTCAGTTGAAGGCAGACAGTAGCCATCCATATGTCTTAAAAATTTGTCCCATTGTCCTTGTAAGATCTTGCTGTCATATGAGAAAAGAAAGGTATGTGTATAAATATGTATGTGTAGCAAGCTGCTCCTTGAGAGCATTGATGGCAGTTAGTTAGATTATGCTTTGGCAGTACCATATAGCCTAAAGTTATTTTAGCCACATTATCTGTCCATAATCTAATGACTTCTAAAATACTTCTTTCCTTTTATTTGAAAAGCCTAAGTATTGAAACTTCATATTCTGTCTAATATGGGACATATCTAATAAAGGACAGCTTTCGTCCCTGTTAGAAAAGGAGGTGTCAGTTTATTTAACTCACTTAGTGCTTTTCATCTGCATACTAACTTTTATCCTTGTAATATGAGGTTCTGTGTTTTGTCATGTCTGAACATGTAACTCTTAGGTGTATATAAATGTTCAGAAACACCTGTACATAATGGTAGATAAATGTATTTAATTATATTTTTGCATATCTTGAACAGCAAAGAGAAGCAAATCTAAGTTGAAACCTTTCCTTCTTCTTTTCTGAAAAAAGTCATAAATATAAAATTCAGTATTTCCTTCTACACATCGTAGATCATCAGTAATCAGGTCACTTATGCAGGTAAATTTTTCTTAAATAAGAAAAATATAATTGTTTGTAGTAAGACTTGTGCATGCTATTTTCAAATATAAAGACAACTCTGAATAAGGCTCCCTGATATATTTCAGTATTTTACAGTCTATATTAAATTGAAGTAAAACAGGAGGTATTAAATTATCTTCCTTTTACTTGATAGTTTTCTCTAAATTTGAGATGCATTAGACCACAATTCCTTATGGGTAGAAAATTATGTCAGAAAAGTCTTAACGGTGTTTTCTTTTAGCCTCCTTTTCTACTCAGATTCCCTACTGAGGAAGATATTTTCACAGAAAACACCTTACCTCTGTGTAATTATTTCAGGAAAATATTACTAATGTAAGAGATTAAGTATGGTTCACTACCTAATTAGTACTGCATTTCACTGAAGTCCTGTAAGTATTGATTATGAGATTAGTATTATTCAGTTTTTTTTTTATTTGTTTAGCTGACTGATAGAAAGTGCACTTAGGAAAACAGTGTATGATGGCCAGACTGGTAAAGTTAAAATTATACTTAAATGATGATGTCAGAAGCTTATAAAAGTCGTGGACAACTACACCCAGATCAATAGGATTACACTCAATAAAGTATTTGAAAGGAGAAATCAAATACATAGCTACAGAAAGAGGAGCAAATGGCTGGGCAGAGCTGTAGCGAAGAATGTGGAGGTTATAATGGATTAAAAAGTATTTTTGAAAAAATAAATCTAATTCTAAGGCAGACTAACACGATTGCTGTATGTCAGTCAAAAATAGTAATAGCAAATAGAAATAGTTAAAGAAAAGTGGATTGCTAGTATCTGATGTTGGTGAGACTGCAAATGTAGTAAAGTGTGTTTTATAAGGGTGTAAAAAAACCTTATATTTTTATAGTAGTCTCTTTGTCTCCTTTCCTCCCCAATTTCCCTAATGAAGAAAACGTTCAGGAAGGAAGATACCTTATTATGTTGACTTTTATGCGCCAGCTCTTAAGGAAGATATTAGAGACCTGGAGGAAAAAACAAAAAGTACAAGCAGAATTCAGTAGAAAACAAAAAGCATGGCTTTTAAGAGAAGATCTAGGAAGATTCAAACAATTCAGAAAATGTTGCAGCAAAACTGGTGAAGTTATTGTTTTCTTCAGCAATTTGGGTATTAGAAACACTATGGGGCAAGGAGAAAAAAGCAAGTATTTTCTAAATACAAGTTTTTGAGGGCTCCCCCTCTGGAGATTTTTAAAAATGGGTTAAACAAACAAAACAGAAAACAAATCAGGCTTCCTCAAAGTACCTTCATATTTATGGATACATGATTATGATGGGGGGGGGGGTCATATGATATGTCAGTTTACCTGTAGTCTGCATATTAGATTATGGAAACACATCTTAATAGTCAACTGTTTTATGTGTAACTGCCCTTTTGTTATTTCCAAGGATTAAAAAGACAGTGAAATCTCATCTGATTTCAGAAGGGTTTGAGTCCTTTCATTGCCATTTAGGTAACTTTTATTTACTTTTTGTTTACAAGTAAAGAAATAATAAATTCTTCTATGGATTCAAAATTTTTCTATATATTGATATTGACCTAGGATACATTAATTGTAGGATTGAATTTCTGAAAAGCATCTACAGGTTTTAGGACTGCAAATTGCAGTGAAAATTAATATTCACTCAAGTTATCCAAGAGCTTTTCCAATGAATGTATATCTCTTAGGGATAAATAGACAGGACAGGTAAGGGGAGGGGTAGTGCTTCATGTAGAGGAGGGATTACACTGAGCAGTGCTTGCAATTGGATGCAACATGGTTGAGATGCTCTGGGCTTAGTTTAGGGGAAAAGCTAATAAAGTAGATGCTGTTATGGGAATCTACAGTAGATCATCCATCCAGTATGATGACATCAGTGTATTACTACATAAGAGAAATTTCTTATGAGATTTCTAAGAGAAATTAATTAAGAGAAATCTCTCAATCAATTGCTATTGGCCTTACACATGAATTCAAATTCCTAGATCTTAATTTGGGACTATCATTTGACATACACAAACATGTCCAGGAAATTCCTGAAGCGTGTTGAAGGCAATGTCCTGATACAGATACTAGGACAGCAAAACAGAAAAGGGGAAACACCTGTTTGACAGGTAGTCACTAGTGATCCTTAGGATTCAGTTATAGGACCAGTTCTCTTCAATGTTTTTATCAATAACCTGGACAAAGGAGTTGTATGCACACAAAATAAGTTTGCTGACAATACTAAGATAGGAGAAGCTGTTGATTCTGTGAAGGATAGAGAGGCCTTACAGAGAGATCCTGACACACCAGAGCATTGGACATTTACTCATCATATGAAATTTACATAACAAGCACTGGTTTCTTCATCTGAGAATGTAATCCTGGATAGATGTATAGACTGGGGAACAAGAGCCTGGAGTGCAGACCTGCAGAAAGAGATCTGGAGAGTTTATTTGATGACCAGCTCAATCTGAGTCAACAATATGGGCTCGAGCCAAAAGAGTCAACTGTATTCTGGGGGTCATTAGGCACAGAGTAATTTACTGGTGGAAAGGATTGTCCAGCTGCACTGGTGCATCCTCACCTCATGTTCTGTGCGCAATTTTGCCTTTCTAAATGCAAGAAGGACGTAAAAAATATTAGAATGTGCCCAGAGGATGACAGCAAGGATGGTGAAAGGTCTAGAGTGCACAATTTATGCAGAATGGCTGAACATAGTATGTTTGTTCAGCTTTGAGGGGGCAGAGGGGTGATCTCATTGCTGTCTACAGCTTCCTCATGGGACGAATCAGAGAAGGAGGTGATGACCTCATCTCTTTAGGGTCCGGCGACAGAACACAAGGGAATGCCTTTCAGCTGCATCACTAATAGCTCAGATTAAATACTGGGGAAGAGTTCATTGATCAAGCAGTGGAACAAGCTCCCCAAGAAAGCAGTCATGGCTCCAAGCCTGTTACTGCTCAATAAGCATCTGGGGAATGCTCTTAGCTATTTGATTTAGCTTTTAGCTTGCCCTGTCTGGAGTCAGGAGTTGAACTCAGTGAACCTTGTGGGTGCCTTTCAACACAGGATATTCTATCATTCTAAATTAGGTATCTCAGAATACTTCTATAGAAAAAACAAAAAAAGAGATGAGCTCTTCTAAGGCATGACTAATCTCATTCTGAATTAGATTTGTACTAGATTTGTACATATGGCCATCCAAATTGTTTCTTAAAATGACATGCACCTCCCCATTTACTATGATAGCATTTTGGAATTCCAGACAGCTCCTTTAGGCATGCCTGAAGTTATCCTATTTGAACTGTATCCTTAATGACCTTAGTTCTTCAGCATTGCTAAAAACCTTCCAAAAGGAAAAATAAATAAGTGCAAAAATAAAGAAATAAAGTTCTAATCTCCTCTATTAAATTCAAGGAGTTTGTATTTTTCCTTTGGGAATATGATTTGAAAATAATTTGTGCTATGATAATATTTTTTTTAATCATCCATTCATTAAAAGTTGTTAGAAGGTTTTTTCATAAACTATAATCACTTACATGGAAAAGCTCATTTAGTTAGTAGCTCACAATAAATGAGATAAATGTAATGTTCTGAATTTAGGCTATAAATAGTGCAATGAATTTCATAAACATTTTCAGGAAATTGTATTAGAAACAGAGTAGGGATAGAAATAGGCTAAAACAAACCAAAAACCCCTCTAGCCTCTATTTTGTTTTCTTCTTTTACCATTTTCTTGTACATATGGGAAGTGCATTACATTATCACATTCTGCAACTGCCCGCATGATGTGACAACCTTTCTTCTTGATACGAATACAAATACATACACACAGATGCCTGGAGCATAATCTGCTAATTTTTTCCTTATTTAAAGAAATCTCCCTAATGGTCTATCACTAGCCATGTATGTTTTTTTCATTTTAAATGTACATCAGATATTGGTGAGAAAAATCACATTTTATAAAAACAAACATATCTAATTTGGTGCAAAGACTCTGAATGAAATCTAATGAAGCAGAAAAAAAACCCAATAATGTTTCATTCATCTCTTTGCTCTGAAAAAAAAAATGGGTACTTTGAAAGGGAACAGTTCCCATCAATTACAGACACACAAAAAAAATCAGCACTTTATTAATATAAGAAAGATAAGCAAAATAGAGCCCAAAATTGGGCCCTCTGCTGAATGGAGCAGTTACAAAAACACATGGAAAATGCTAAAGTAGAGAATGTTTTTGTTATCTTTATAGTAAGACTGGCCTTCAGGAGTCTCAGGACCCTAAAACATGAGGGAAAGTCTAAAGCAGATTCACACTCAGTAGAGGATGACCAAGCTGAGGAACATTTTAAAAGACTGGATACACACAAATCCATGGGACTTGATGTGATATACCTACAAGTGCTGAGCAAGTTGCTCAATTTAATTGTAAGACAATTCTTAATTGTCTTTGAAAGGTCATGGTAAATGTGAGAGGTACCTAAAGGATAGAAGAAAGCAAATTTCTCTCATTTCTTCCAGAAACCTTCTGCATAGAAGAGGTCTGTGTCCAGATCGAGGGTGCTCTCTCCTTCCTTTATATCTTTACAGTATTTTTCAGGTCTATTTAAGTACAACACACATTATGAAAGCATTTTTTTGCAAGTTTGCTTCTTTATTCCCATAGGAAAGATGATATGCATATATTGAAAGGGACTGCAGTATTCATGAGCCAGGTTCTAACTCTTGGTGACTGAGTGATAAAAAAATAAACACACCTCCCCATCAGTCTGCCTCTAGGCTGGAAGGCCTTCATGCTAATGTAATTTTTTCTAGCAACCTTCACTGGACTGAGAGAATACCAGAAGGGAGATTTTAAAAGTCTCTTCATAATCTAGAATCATTAATAATAATGGACAGTGAACAGAGGTGCTCAAAATGGAGGGGACAAGAGCTTGAGACTTCTGGCAAGAAGTAACAAGTACAAGTTGCTATGTTTCAATATAAGAAAATTTTCTCTTTATGAGGAGGAGGAAACACAAGGAGGTTGCAGAAACAGTTTGTAGAATCTCCACCCTTGGAGACCTTTAAATGTTAACTGGACAAAACAACATAGTCAAACAGAATTTGCTTTGAATTGAAGGTTTTGCTAGGTAGCCTCTAGAGTCCCTTTCCAACCTACATGGTTCTTTAGTTCTATGATTGTTTGAAGAAGATTTTGTTTCATAACCTCAGTACTAAATGTATTCATATTTTATTCTTCTTTATAATTTGCTTTAGTTCAGTCTCACCACTGTAGTGAAGTGAAACTCATCCTTCTTTTGTCCCTTTCTTTCATCCTTTTTTTTTTTTTTTTTTTTTTTTTTATTTTTGAAATGGCACAAAATCTTTATACGACTTTCATTCACTTCTCAAGACTACCTTCAAAGTACTTTCCAAGAAACTCTGGTAAAATTACAGGGCAGAATCTTCCCTTGTTAATACAGCTTATGTTATTATAGCAAGGAATAGAATCTGAATATTTCATTTATGTGAAACAGAATAAAAGACATGCTTATATAACACTTAGAATTCCTTCTTTATAAATATTTTTGCTAAAAACTTAAAGTTTTATCTCTGCCTTGTTGTCCAGTATTCTGCTATTTATTAGGAAGTAGCATCTACATCTTTGCACACATTTTATTTGAAGTTGTTTCTTCTTTAAAACTATTTATTATAAAAGGGAATTGGTTTTTTAACTCATATGTACTTCTGAATTTTAATGGTGGCTGTTTTCTTAAAGTTTTCTTAAAGTTTTCTCAATAGAGACGAAGCATTCTATATCAAGAATTTTGCCCTTGGTATCTACTTATGAATATCATGTAAAAGTATTTATAAAGTGTTCATTCACATACCTTGCTGTTATAGTCAAGAGATGTGATGTGATTCATTTTATACAAAGCTATAAAAGGAGAGGACTCTGTCACTATTATTTATTAATAAATAGAAATGTTTTTTCAGGTAGTTTTTTTTGCTTATCATTTGAAGTAATCAGAGTTTCAAACTTCGTTTCAATGTAGATTTGGAGTACGTGGTCATTTATTCATTGCCATATAACACCAGTTGTATTGGTGCTCATCACTGCAAAGATTTTGATTTAGAGGTATGCAGTTTTTGATAATCTTTCTGTAAGCTATTGCTGTTCTGCTAATGGTTGGCTACAACTTAAAATTCTCTTGTGCATAAATAAAAGAGCTTTGAAGGTCACAGGCAACCTGAATTCAGCACTGTAACAACTAGAGAACTACATAACTGTATTTAAGGAAAAAAGAAAAAACTTTTAAAGGCATTTAGAATTCCAATAAAAATCTCTCTTCAGACTCTCACAGAATGCTCATAAATATTAATACTATAGTTGAAAGAAAGTGAGATCAGTTTTAAAGACCCCATCCTGTTCACCATCAGTTTAACCCTTCAGTTAAGTTTTAAGCTGTTAAACATTCAATGGAACAAGAAGAGGAAGATGGGTTTCTTTCTGTGTAAGTGCTGTCAACCTCACCCAGAATTATTCTGACAGTTTCTTGTACTCAGTTAAGGTTTAATTAATGCAATAATGAGAAGCTTTTAACAAATTACAGAAAAAAGGGAAAATATTTTCTCCAACATTTAATATCAAAATAAGTATTTACATGACTAATGAAACATCTGTGTAATTAAAATGCACATCTTTTGCAATATTCATTGAATTATAGAATGGTTTGCATTGGGAGGGACATTAATGATCCATCCAGATCCAATCCCCTGCCATCAGCAGGGGCAGCTTCCACTAGACCATGTTGATCAAAGCCCTAATCAACACTTCCAGGGAGTGGTAATCTACAGCTTCTTTGGGCAACTTGTCCCAGTGCCACACCATTCTCACAGTAAAGAAATTCTTTTTCATGACTAATCTAAATCCTCTTTCTATTTAAAGCCCTTATTCCTTGTCCTTTCACTTCAAGTCTTCGAAAAATGCATTTCTCCGGCTTTCTTGCAGACCCCCATTAAATACTGAAAGATGACAGTAAAGACTTCTCCTCCAGGCTTCAAGCCCCTAACTTTTTCAGCCTTTTCTCATAGGGAAGCTTCTCTAGACCACTGACCATCTTGGTGGCTCTCCTCTGGACTATCTCCAACAGTTCTATTCCCTTCATATGCTGAGGACCCCAGAGTTGAATGCAATCCTGCAGGTGGGGTCTTGCAAGAGCAGAGCAGAAGGAAGAATCCCCTCCCTCAAGCTGCAGGTCACATCATTTTTGATGCAGCTTAAATATAATTTAAATTGTTAAATTGTTTAAGTCTACTCAGGCATCTGCTTGCAAAATCAAAACCTGGGCATTTATTCTAGTAATGTAATGCTCCAAAGATGACACTACTCTGTTATTTTCTTTTGACATGTGGAATTAATTTATGCATGTAAAGAGGAGGACAGAGCTCTTGTCTGGGAATTCAAATAAAATCCCAAACATAGTAAAAACTGTAGCAATAGTTTCCTCAGGCCACAGCTGTTCCTAGGTATTTTTATGCAGTAGCTAAGGTTTCACCTCTCATTTGGTACATTGTGGTTTGGGGTTTGGTTGTGTATTTCTCAGGCTGGTGTTTGCTTATTTTGAAGAAAATACTTATAACTGTCAAATATTCCTTTTACTGCATAAACCTTCTGAAATGAAGGTTGAAATTCTGACTTGAAATTCTTCAGTCCGAGTCTGCAATGTGTCTATCACCCAAATATGAATAAGAGACATAAGCTTTAGAGCAGTTAGAACAACAATATCAATGAGTTACACACTCCATTTTAGGAGCATAAGTGATAATGCACAATTGGTAAATAAATTGTCATTGATTGAAGAAGGAATTAAAACACATGACATTTCTAACATCTAATGTATATGGACATCTAAACTGAGCAAAACAAAATAACAAAGGCATGGTTAAATGCAGAATTCTTCCTTTTGCCGGTGTTTGATGCTTTATCTCAGGAGCAACATATGTTTACCTTTAAAGATAAAAGCATCTAGGCCAAAAGAACTTTGCCATTACTCAATTAGAACTGTCCTTAACTTAGCAGACATCAACCTTCTGTACTATGTAGTTAAGTCCTCTTGGAATAATGTGAGACCAATATACCATTATTCTATACTGTTATTCTAGGCTACTGTTACCTATAGTGGTAGGTAAAATTTTTGTATTGAACTGTCAATTCTACTGACATGGTGGCTATAGCTTTCCAAAATCTCACCTATCTTCTGTGTCCAAAAGGCCCAGATAGACTGTGGAACTTCTTTTTCTCACTTGTATTAACTCCAGCATCTCTGTTCTATGATAGCTCTGTTCTGGATAGTTTTAGCCTTTCTGTCAGTAGTCCTCAAAGGCTTCTGAAGTGTTCACATGTCTTTTTGAAGCACATTTAATCTTTGAAATTCCATAATCATAGTTATATAAAAAGCTACTTTAGGACACAAAGGTAGATTGAATTAGAACACACCAAAATTGTGTCCTCTCAGAGCCCATATTCCTCTGTCAAACACAGAGCTAACAATATTTTCACCTTAAGAGTTTGTCAGCCAAAGCTTTCTTTTAGGTTCCTTCTAGAATTTAAATAATAATTTATCTGGATATCTTAATCTGAAAGGAATCTTCAAGAAGATTCAAATTTCTTAAAGAGCCTTTCCAAGATGAACTGCATCAAGGTATCTTCTAAGTACCACTATTGAAAAAAAAAACAAATACAACCAACCAACCAAAAAAAGACCCTAAAAACCCTCAAAACCTCAACCCACAGAGTTTAAGTCATTGTCATTTTAAAATAGAACAACAAAACTGGTAAACTCTATCTGGTATCACAGTATGCTGGCTAGGGGACTTTCCTAGCAATGAATATACATGAATTTGAGCTTTTTGTTACTTTGAAAAAAATTCAATGATAAATTAATTTCTTTCAAAAAGCTCAAAATATGTGAAGATGAACATTTTTGTATCTCCCCAGCGACATGTATCTGAATGTCAGTGGTGTTAAGTGTTTTGCTTTCCCTTTTGTTTCCAGCATTTCTGCAGCAGCAGCAGAAATTATTCCAAATCTGAAGAAAAATAATTTCAGCTTTCTTTATTTGAATGTGGAAACATCACACCTTTGCTGAAAATATAGATGAAGAGTATGAAAAGTTAGAATCAAATATAGATGTATGCTTCTATTCTTGTTGGTTTTACTGTATTTCAACTTTTCATTCCTTGTCTCTCAGCTTTATCAGACATGAATTGTGAAGAAATGGGTACAAAGTGTTCTTTGCTCTGTTCAAAAATATCAATAACTCTACAAGTGACTTTTTAATGACCTCTGGCTCATTCTCTTTAGTAAGGCTTGATCTACACAGTTTCTGAATATAGACATGTCGAGGTAATTTAAAGTGTACCATCATTTATTCCCCACAGACAGGGAAAAGTATGTACAGTCTTAACCAATACAGATTTTCTTTTGCTGAAAGAGTGGATGACTTAATACTTTGCAGGTTTTCCCAGAGGTTCTCAGTAGTCTTTTGAGGCACTATTTTGAAAAATAAAGCAATTTCCCCCAATAATCCAGATCTTGTATTGAGGACATTACTTCCTTCAAGATCATATTTGGTTTGTTTATAGAAATTTCTGACCCTGTCTGTCCAGTGAATGGGGCTCAGTTTCTTGACTCAGGCTAAACAATTTCAAACCCAATGCCATTTTGACTGGAATTTAAAAACAAACCCTAAACTTGCCCACCTCTATGGTGCATTTCGTCATCCCACAGATCTTACCTGTTGCTAAGGATAGGAGGAGTAACAAAGTCTGTAACTCTGGGTCTTAAAGGCCTTCAGAGGCAACTGTATTAAGTAGACATTAACTAGAACTGCTCCATTGGCTGCTTCAATTTATGTTGGAGGCCACATTAGATTGAAAAAACTGTAAAAAACAAGAACGTGTGTTTTAAAAGCATTTTGCAATCCCAAAGGGCAGGTTTCCTGTACTCTGGCTCCTGAGTCATATGCATTGATAATTCAACAAAAATATGTATGCCAAGGAATCTGTCTCATGTCAAGTCACACAACAAAGGTGACCCAATGGTAAATGGCTTCAGTCATCAAGTCTGTATTTGTGATTTTTCTTTGTCTCCTGCTTCCTTTGATGGAACATTATCACAATATGCTCATTATGACACAGTAATTTCTCTATGGAGAAGAGAAAACTCTGATGGAAAATGGGATGGATCTGTATGAACGATCAAAAAGCTTTTACAGTGGAAAAAGGCATGGAGGAGGTGGGCCAAGGTAATGTGCTCAAGAAGTTCAGGATAGGATACAAGGAGTGAACACAGGTGTTGTAGAGAAAGCTGAACTTACCTGAACACTAAAGGGACCAGCAGGTGGCCACTGTGTTACTTACATGGCTATATCAGTCAAGTGTGTCAGCTGATTGTCTAAATGGTTTTCCCTGAGTTAATAAAAAAAAGTTAATCTCTTCCTGATTTAGTCAGTCCAGCCTGAAGGAAGTGGCTCCCAAAAACTGAGCAACTGTCAAAATGAACATTGGAGAGAGAAGCAGCCTTGAGCTTGATTTATTAAAAAAATATGGATATTGATCTAGTACCGATATCCAACTATGACGGACAAAAACTCTCTCTAACAGTATAAAGTTAGAAAGTGTGTGTTTATTCGACGCCAGGCAGCGTGCGGGATAGCTCCCAAAAACACACTGCACCTTCCAGGTGATTACATAGTCTTTTTATCCATACAAGTACTGAATACCCAAAATACAAACACATATTCATAATTTTGGTACATCCCATTCCTCGCTTCGCATGCTAATCATTTCAAAAGCTATTAAGCATGTGTGGTTTGTTCCTTGAAATGGGTCGGTGGTCCCTTTCATGGGGAGGGGTCCCAAAATGAGGAAGTAAATGAAGTCTTCCTCGTTCTGACCTTTCTTCCTTTTCAATAAAAATATGACAAATGAACTCTTGGTGTAACTCCCATTCCTTGTCTTCAATTGGTTTCAGAACAGAGGAGGCCCACAATTGTCTTATGTTCCTAAAAGTTATTTGTCAGTTTCTATATTCTTCATTATAAACCTAGCTAACTAAACATTGTGCTGACAAGCAATCAATTATTAGTTAACTACTAACTCTTAACTTCATCAAGGCCTACTCATTTATTTTAATTAACTCTAGTAAGGCTTATCTCTAACTAAAATCTTTGCTCCTCTAAAATCTATAAATTCCTTATAATTTATGTTTCAAGCTGACTTCAAGCTACGTAATGTGTCCCAGCAATTAGGAATGCCATTGTGGCAGTGAACTTAAAAAGACCAGTAATAGTAATCGTGGTTGCATTGTGATCCAACTGCACGCTGAAATTGCTATATTGTGCTTGTCTTGTGATATCAATACATTGTATTATGCTAAATCAAAATATTTTGTTATGTCAATTATCTTCAAGTAAATTTTATATTGAAACATTAAACCTCCTCCATGTGGAAAACCTAAATGAACGGGGTCAGAGAGTACTGGGCTGACAGGGTGATATCAATGCCAGGCCAGTGGATAAAGTGATATATAAGGAGAGAATAAATACTTCTCAGCCTCTTGGTTGTCTTGAGATTTCTTCTAAGATCAATATTTTCAGGGCTGTAAGAGATTTCTATAAATCAGATTATACCAACAGTCAGTTAGAGAACTGGGACTACAATATCCAATTTACTCCATATCTTTTGCCACTGTAAGGTTTGATTTAAACAACAGAGGAGGTGCCAAACATAAAGAAAAGTTCTTACTTCTAATGGCTGAGATTTGATAAGAGTGGTTTATCATAGGACTCATTTCTGACCCCAGTACCTCTGGTCAAATGGTGACATTCAAAAGAATCCTGTCATTCTAGAATAAAAAAACTCCATGCCTATATGCAAATTAAAAAGTGTGCTGGAAGCATGGAGTTCAAAGTGGAAAAATGAGGGTAAGTTTATTTTTTCACATGACACTAAATGACAAATATTCCAGAGATTTAAAGGGCTCATGTTCAAATGATAAAGGTGGAAATAATACAAAGCCCACAGAGTTTTAAGAAAATTATTGAGAGAGATAATCAAGTGATCTAATCAGATTTTGTAAATATAACTCCTTATAATGATGTCTTCAGTACAGCAAAAAAATGCATAACAAGAGCCAAGACTGACAAATGCAAATCGAAAATAAGAGACAACAAGAACAGTTCATTAACAGTTGGTGCTCAGAAAGATTATATTCAGTGATGCTGCTACACAAAAAAGCTGTTGGGAAAGGGATTAAACAGGGGATCAGCTGTGTCAAAACCATACCTCCTAGAACAGGTAAATTGTTATATGCAACATTCCAGACCTACTGCAATTCACTTCTGCATATTTGAGATCAAGTAGTACAGTCCTGAGAGTTTCCACTGTGTGACTTCTGGCCTGAAGAGAGAGATGAATACCTATGTTTGTATAAAATAACCGAATTAAATTCTATAATTTATAAAACACAGGAGATTATATTAAATTACAGATTTTTTTGTCATTGTGATGTAATGCTTTTGGAAACATATGGTGGAAATTCATGGTAGAAATACATTATTTCATGCAATAAAAGGTGTAGGTATGTTTTTCTGGTTTTAGTAACCTTAGGCAGCTAATAATGACAAAAAATTCCAACAGGGAATTCTGCTTCTGTACAGGTCAGATCCTCCAGTCTAAACCCTCTGCCGTGAGCAGACTGTGCAAAGATCCATCCAAACTGACTCTGAGCACATCCTATTGTGGGGTACCCACAACTTCTCTCGGCAACCTGTTCCACGGTGTTTAAAAAAAAATTAAAAAGTTCTTCCTGATGCCCAATGTAAATTTACACGCTTTCACTTTAAAACTGTTAACCCTTGCCTCGTCATTTCAGGCCTTGGCAAAAAGTTCTTTCCATCTTTCTTAAGCCTCCTTTAACTATTGAAAGGCCACTATAATTCTGTCTGAAACCTTCTCTTCTCCAGGCTAAACACATTTTTCTTAGCAATTTCTCATAGAAAAAGTGTTCCAGTCCCCCAATGATTTCTGCGACCATCCTTTGGACCTGCTCAAACAGGTCCAGGTCTTTCTCTTGCAGGGAACTCCAGAGGTGGACACAGTATTACTCCAGGTGCAGTCTCCATGAACAGGGATATAGCCTTCCCCATGGGCACTGATGTTCAGTGCCACCTCAACGCTTTTTTTCAGCAACACATTTTGGAGCTGCAGCTCAAAAGGATGAGTGGGGGAAGGATGACATTAACGGATGGAGTACCCACGGCTGATGCCAATAGCTTTTCACTCGAGAGAATGAGGCAAACAGGTCCTCTTCGCAAGGTTTTATCACATTCTTAAAATTAGGCTCCCCAGCATGAAGTCAGTGGTGTAGGACAACACCTCAGTCATGTCCACACTGTGGTACACTCTACCCTCTCACTGCAGCTAGGACAGAAGAGTCTGCTGTTGTGAGAGTTGAAGAATGCTGAGACCAGCTTGACTGACCTATCAGACTCACCATAAGGACATGCAATACAGATGTTCGCTGAATGAGGCTGGGAGCAGCAAGGATGTGCAGGGCTGGATACAAAAATGAGTTAAAAGTGTTGAGTAGAAGAAACCAAAGAGTTGATAACACTTTTTTCACCACAAAGTCTATTTGGCTGAAGAAATCTGAAAATACATAATCTAAAAAATATGTATGACTGGCAACCAATCACTTTATCCAGTAATAGGCCAGTCCCAATTTTGCACAGTGAAGACTTTTAGTATATCTCCTGGAGATGTGTGAGGATCCTTGCCCTGAATGGGAACACCCCTCAAGGTTTCTCCTTGCAGCTGAGCAACAGATTTGCCCACAGTCATTGGTATGGGTGAGTAACACCAATCTCAACTTAATAATTGTTTTGCTAGCTTTAATATAATTGCCTCAATATAATTGCTTAAATATAATAGCTTCAATATTGCTTCCAAAATAGTACATTACGCTAGCAGCTATAACTATCCATGCTTTATAGCAAATAATTCTGATTAAGCTATTTTTGTCTAATTATTATCATCATTATAATCATTAAATAATTTGAATAAATCCTTTGGTTTATTTATATAATTGTATTTGCTTTGTCATCCTTAATCCTGCAGGACAAAGAGTTCTATAAAATTTCAATTACAGCTATATTATTCGTTAGATATAAACCATTGACTAAGTCTGTGATTAGGATTGGATTGAGCCACACTCAGATTTCTCTATGAGAAGTAGTTAAAAAGCAAGGGGGTCCTTTCTGTGCCCTGTGACTCATTGGGAGGTCTTCTTTAATAAACTTTGTCTGAAGATCCCATTCTACCTATGACAATCTCATAGGACAAGAACAGACAAGGAATCACCTCCCTTGACCTGCTGGCTATACTTTTTTTATGCAGCCCAAGATACAATTGAGTTTATGGCTGCAAGCAGACGTTGCTGGCTCATGTCCAAAATGCCCAGTGGAAATATAGATTTGTATTTTCCTTGGGCAGTAGAAAAAATGTATTACAGTTTTCAGTGTAATGGATTTTTCTTAAAAGAGTATTTCGGATGTGACAGGTTTCTGCTGGGTCGTTTAGGCAATACCTCTGCATTAGAGGAGGAAATGTTTTATTATTTTTAAGCCAGGTCTCACACAGCGGTGTAAATCAGCTTTGAATCTTTCACTGAGGCTGACTGTATACCTGCCCTTGGCAAACTCTTCCAACATTCATCTGCTATAACTGAAGGATTTCCTTTTCCACCATACTATTCCCCTGTCAATGTTGATTTTCCAGGCTGAAGTTTCAGACAAGTATTCTTTGTTTTCAGCTCACTGTCTCATCAAAATGAAAATATGAATTATCTAATATCTGAATGGCACTTATTAAATTAAAAAAAAAAAAACTAGAGTAACTTACTTTTCTTTCTAATAGTTGTATGGTTTTGGTTTTGGGCTGGGTTCTTTTGATGACAAACCATTTATTTTCTTTAAAAGAAAACACCAGTTAATGAACTCTGTCTTAGTAAGCACCTAATTCAAATTAATGCAGCTAATCCCAAATAGGTCACTCAGGGGAGAAATTCAGACAACCAATAAAAGCTTTTAACTAAAGAACATTGTTCTTTACAAGAGCCAAAACTAAACTCAGCATTATAATGGTGCTTTATGAAAATTAAAAATGTTGAATCAGAAATATTACCTAAAAGAGATTTCTTCCCAAAACACTATTTTTAGCAGGAAAATGATTCCCTTCTGATTCCTGTGCCACTGTCCATCAGTTCCTTTTAATAAAAGCCTTATTCATTTATTTTAAGAAAAAAAAAATGAGTTGTCATATACCTAAATATTCTAGAAATGAAAGTGCTTTTTCTACATGAGCTATTATTATCATCTATAAAGAACATTTGTTTTCTGCAGCTTAAAGTAAACTTTCTCCTTTGCTAGTACAAAAGCTGTCTTCTGAGTAATTGGCTTCAGACATGCTATTTCATCACTGCCTAAATTTTTTACCTGTGTTATTTTCTCTTCCATCAATCTCTAAATGTCAAAACTCAAATTGGTTACTGCTTTCAGACAAGATAGCTCAATTTAATCCTGTGTCCCTAGGAGGAGGAGAGATTCTTCTACAAAAGAAATACAAGTAAACAGGAGAAAAAAAAAAGGCAAAAAACTATCAACCCTTCAAGACAGAAACCACAGGATCTTAATATTCAGGACAAAAAGTCAGCAAGGTCTTATTTCTCTATCTCTTTCTTCTGTACTTTATGATCTCAGAATATACCAGCACATTAATGGAAGACAACTGATGAGCAGACTTCCTTGCAGCAGGTACTCTGATATTTCCTAACTTTTCTAAATTAAATCAGTGTCTAAAAAGAAAAAGTTTTGTGAGACATAAGAATTTGAAACCTGATACAGCTGACTATTATTTGCACTCTATGAATCTAAGTAGATTTTCTCTAATTATCACTGTTAGCTAGAATAAGTCATTTGCTTACCTATTATGATGACTCTTTTCACTGTAAGGAATCAAGGAAATTGTCTTTTTTATAGCTTTTAATCAATATTAACAGTTGCAGATATTAGCAAAATAAAAAAGTCTAACTATAAAAATATTAGATTTTTTTAGAAGTTGTGTTGCGATCTCTATAGAGACTGCTTATACAGTCTCAGGAAACACTGAAGGTGTAGACAAAAACAATCTGAGAATAAATCAGTGTAACAAAAGTTATATGTGAATAGAGTCACTGTCATGTGAAAAGGGAGGATTTTCTCAAACACTTAGTATTTGTCTGTCAGCCCTTCAGGAAAGCCAAGATTCTTGTGCCCAACCAGTCTACAGTGTCCTGCTCCACCCTTGTTTAGTCCCTTTTAGAGTGTATTGTGCATAGGAGGTCAGGTATGCTGACCGAGGTCTGTCCATGGAGTAGCAACTATATTTTTCCCAGACTTCTGTATCGTTATCCTTTCACCCTCAATCATCTTCCTTCAGTCACACAGATCAGATATCATATTTGAGATAGGAATCTCCTGTGCTTTAAATTTCTCTAATGTTTCCTTCAGAAATCATAGAAACATAGAATCAAAAAGTGACTTTGATTGAAAGGGATCTTAAAAATCTTCTAGTTCCAATCCCCTGCTGCGGGCAGGTATACCTTTTACTAGACAAGGTTGTTTAAAGCCTCATCTATACTGACCTCAAAACTTTTATGTTCACATGGAAGCAAATAATTTCTTCAGTAAGGAAGTTGTTCCTAATATCCAGTTTAAGTTTAAACTCTTGAAGTTTAAAACCATTGCCCCTTGTTTCATCATTACATGTCCTGCTGAATACTCCCTCTCCAGCTTTCTTGTAGTTCTCCTTCACATACTGGAAGGCTACTATGAAGTCTCCCTGGAGCCTTTTTTTATCCAGGCTGAACAGACCCCAGTCTCTCAGTCTGTTTTCATAGCAGAGGTTCTGCATCCCCAAATGAAGCATCATCTTTGTGTCCCTCCTATGGAATCACCGCAACAAGTCCATATCCTCCTTTAGAGGTGCCAAAACTGAACACGGCTCTCAAGATGCAGTCTCAAGAGAGTAGAGGGGAGAATGAGCTCCTTTGACCTACTGGCCACACTTGTTTTGATGCAGCCCAGGACAGAGTTCACTTTCTGTGCTGCAAATGCACATAGCCAGGTCATGCTGAGCTTTTTGCTAACTCCCAATTCCTTCTTCTCAGTGATGCTTTCAATGCAATCTCTGTCCAGCCTCTGAAATAAGGTGAACTTGTATGAATCATGGTTCAAACTTAACATGAAGATTGTTTGATGTTTTTCACAGCATAATACTGTTTTGTACTTCTACATCTTTTTATTAATTAAATCAAGATTTTATTTTTTTAGTGCTCAGTATCTACTCTTTAAGTGATGATTCAATTAAAAATTAAAGATTATTATTCTTTATTCAAAAATGAAATCATTATGTATTTTTCTGATTCATATGGAATCATATGGAGCCAAATATTTAACAGAAAGTAGTGTAATAAGAAGCAAAAATGCAAGAAAGGGTCTTCTCAGAGTTGATCATTCATGACTGAAGCATTATGCAAAACATGTAACGGATGAACAAAAATAAACAAGCAAACAAAATATAAACAAGAAACCTGTCAGAATTACTTTTTTTCCTGTGACTCTATGTAAAAAATGAGTCACAGCTTCCTAAGTTTGAGTAAAATAAAACGCAGTGTTCTATGCAGAACAAATACTATTCAGAACATCTCTTTTTGGCATTAAAGAAAAAAAAATCCTTTTCTACACAGACAATCTTTAGTAGAGTAAAGAAACACAGAGCAATAGAGCTGGTCTCCATAGCTTTATCCAAATCAACTGAAGGATAAAGCAATCCAAAATATATAATTTTAAATACATAAATTGACCTCTCTTTGAAGAACATTAGCAAAATTTATGGTAAAGTGCTTGGAGATTGAAGATATATATATAGAATTTACTTCATATGGCTGGTATTTTATTAAATATTCAAATAGATAACTGTCTGAAGGTTTCCACACTGAAATCAGAAATTTGGTTCTGGGTTGGAAAGAAAGATAGGTAGGAGAAAAGAAGTGATTACATCAATTTTTAGTCCCCTTTTTTCTCAGACTTTTGACTTCCTGAAGTGTTTTAGATATTGCTATAAATTCACCCTGGGTACTTTATTTCCCACCTTCTATTAAAAATATAGGAAATACTAATGAACTGATAAATCAGTGAACCAACATATGAAAGGTGGTCACAAAAACCTTGTGCTTGTAGATAAACTCTGAGTGATAAATATCCATGCTAAGTGTTTATGGAAATGTGTCAGTATATAAAGTTTGTCATTACAAAATACATCTGCTAAATACAAAAGTATATTTTGAAATGGAGTTTTGAGAGGGTTAAACAGCATAGAAATTACGCAGAATTAGGACTGGGTGACAAAATTAAATTAGGAAGGCTTCCTAATTTTAAGTGGGCTTCCTTTATTGCCCAAAGATTCTAAAATATATATACACACACCTACAGTTATGCATAAATTTGAGGTTATAGCTCTTGAACACTAAGCTGCTTTTGGCTTTTATAGACATAGGAACAATGTGAGCATTTTCCTTTTTAGCAAACCTCTCTTTAATACCCTCTTCCCTTACTTTTTACTTTTGATGGCATAACCTCTGTAGCTGTATCAGAATTTACCGGATTTCTGTTTGCAGCAGAGTTGGCTTACTGAAGATGTAAAATATTTCAGAAAGAGCTGGTATCTGGTACAAGGCTCTGGTGGTTCAGGCTACTGACAATGAAGTGCAACTACGCAGTATGAATAGTAACTCAAGGAGAAATTTTAATATAGTAAAAATATTTTTTAAATATCCTAAATATATGGTTGCCTTAAGAATCTCTACATTATATAATCTTCAGGATTACTCCATTCATCCTAAAATATTTCATGAACTACAGGTTCATGTTATAGTTAGAAGCAAGCTAAGAAGAAGCAACTAATCTTCCTTTCCTTGTTATTGTCACCATGATTATTCTGTTTCTTCAAGTTCTCACAAAACATTATCTACATTCAGTGGAATTGTGTTTACTTTTTTTAATGGGTTTTGGTTACACTACTCTAGTCCCATTGCCATGGTAGGTAAGTAACTATGAAAATTGCAAAATTAAAACCCAGAGGTGGAAGTGGTTTGTTTCTTTCAGTACTTTTTCCTATTAAGTTGCCATAGTGCATGCCTGCACAGGTGGTTTTCTGTCATGTACTTTTTTAATGTTATGCATTAAAACCTGAAATGTTGGGAAAAAAAGAAAATAGGAATCTAAATGAAGAATTTGGTTTGAGGAAAGGAAAGTTATTGTTTTAGTCTCACTTTAAGCCAAACACAATCTTGAAATGTGTTTAAAAGCATCAGATTTACACTGTGTGATGAATGAGACAAATTTGACCCGCAGTTTAGGCTTGTCAGGGAACATCAGGATATTGAGAGACTGGTAAGCTTAATAGAGTCTTCATTTCCCCATGGGTAACTAACCATCATCCTATTTCTGGGTAGTAGTAGTTGTTTCAGTATTTTGTGCAGTTGATTAATGAGTTTCAAATCCTGACCTCTACTGTTTCTCTCCAAGTCTCCCCAGCTGGAGACAGAAGACATGAGAAGAAAACTCTGTTGGGATGGGTAAATCACACAAAATATATTATAGAAATGACAGAATTTATATAAGGATCTGGAATCTATCTCCGCCTGGATTATTTTTTTAAGGAATGGTAGTACATGGGAAGTCAAATAATAGCAAGGAAACATTTCACTATATATACTTTACATGAATACACACAGTCATTAAAACTTAGAGCTAATACAATCCTGAAATGGCAAGAATAACAGCCTGAATCTCATCAATACCCATTTCAGATACCTGTTGTGGCTGATATATTTAATTTTAAATTTAAATTTCATCTGGATGACTTATTTGTTTTTGGGATTTTTTTTACAAAGTTATTCACAATTAGTATCCTTGGACATACCTATGAACTTATATAATATTTTCAACTACTTTTTATTATTTTAGGCTCATTGAAACTGATAAATATTAAAACAGTTGTCTTACAGAGCATGAAAATGTTATAATTGCATATACAAAAATTTCATTAACAGTTGCTATAGTAATTATAATCACTATCCAGGGTAAAAACATACTCATTAGACTGAGATGAAACCTTACTTCCAAAAGTGATATGCATGGCTCCGTTGTGTGATTTATATTTTTGCAGCTATAAACCAAATGGTTACTACATGCTACCATATCTTCCTGATGAAAAAGCATTCCTTTGATCAATTCACTTTATGTGTAATAGTTAACACACTCTAACATCTAGTGAAAACATAGTACTTAGTAAGGAAGAACTTCATTTCACTGATCACCAGCTCATCTTCCGAAAATGAGATTGTAAATTAAAATTTAAAGCTTGCTTGAATCCTGTATAGAAAAACTTCAAGACACAAATAATTCCTTTTTTCTTAGGCTGCATAACTCCTCTCCTTCTGTCTCCTTCCTCTGTCCCCTATTTTCTGTCTTTCTCTCTCCTCACTTCCAATTAAAATAACTCCCTTGTCACAGATGCCAGCTACGAGTGTTTTCAAAGAATGCTCAATTTATGCATATTAAACTAAAGAGACATTTTTTCCTCTGTTTGTATTTAGACCAAAGTAAAGAATTTTGTACCTAAATTTTGCCAAATTCTTCCCAGCTACAATTGTTGGTCCGGTAAATGATGATATCTTTATCTACAGCCTTGACTGTCTTCCAATGTTAGAATAAAATTATTTTAATGGTGTATCAGATACATTTCTATTAAGTCCAATAGGGTTCTAAAGTATAAATACTGCTAAGAAGATATGTCTCCATAACCAATATGTAAAATTATCTAACCAAGGCATAATCTAAAGAAGCCTCTGAGAAGAATGCTAAAGTATTACAATAACAGTGAACATTTATGGCAAGTGCCTTATACAGGTATTCAAAATAAACAAAGGTTTTCTAACTCTTGTAATTTTCAAAGAAGATAATTTTCTATCTGTAAAGATAAATTCTCCCTCAGAACATTCTGCATACTTTGATGAAAACAGCAATAAGACTTTTCCTATTATAAATTTTTGAATGGGTCAATATGCATCCAACATTTAAAGATCAACTTAATTAATTATTGCAAATAAATGTTTGATTCGAGTTACTGATATAATCTATTTATTATATAAGAAGGTTAAAGACAGATTTCCACAGTGCCATTTAGCATTAATTGTGAATTTTTCAAGCCTAAAAATATCTTTTTTTTGATCAGGAAGATAGATGAACATTTACTAAAATTTCAATTTCATTAGTCATTAGTTAATATTTGCAAAGCGCTTAGAAAAAGTCAAGAATCAGATATGGACATATACAGTTAGGAACTTGAAATTTCACTCATTGTTTTCATTTCTCATTGTTCATCTCACTGAACCACTGAACCACAAATTTCTCTCAAACCTTCTATCTCTAATCAATGGCATTTTACAAATTAAAGAATTTGTAAAATTATTTATGAATTACAGGGAAGAATTTTGGCAGTTTTAATTTTTTTTTTGTTTCAAAACAGAAAGACAAATTATTTAAATCAAACTTTAATGTAAAATACACTTACTGGAATGGAAAAAGTGGGACAGAGAACTTCTGAGGCTCCAGATGCTGTTTGAGTCTTAAAGTTTTTGGAAACTGAAAAATTAGATCAAACTAAAACCTTAAATATGTATTCTAATAATATTAATTGTGAAACCTCTAGCTTTAAGTTAGTAAGTTAATAGGGTTTTCACTGATCGATCCCATGAACTCCTTCATTTGCCTCAGTAATTAAAACAAACTGTATCTTCCATGTAGTTTTCTGGAAAGTTACATCAAAGAGCAGTTTAGTTTGAAGTCTACACACCTCCTGCTGTTACATAAAATTATTCTGGAATATTGAAGCTAAAAAACCTTCCAGTTGTTCCAAGTACAATAAATGTAGAGACTTTTTGCATCACTTTATTTATTCTGGCTGTTGACCAAATTAACTTGTAATTCTAAAAAACCCCACAGCTGCCAATGCAAAATTATTCAAAGTGGCAACATATCACTCTAAATTGTAATCACAGCACAAGGTGCTACAATTTGTAAACTCAAACTTATTCTATCATTTGTTTTTATAAATTCATTTTTTTAATGAAGCAAAATTTGATTATAGACAACCAAGGTATATCCCAAGCATTCAGTTTAGAGAAGATGAAATAAAATTATTTCCAGTTTACATTAGTCTAAATACTTTCAAAACTGTCTTGGAATTTCTGCTTTATTCTGTAAGAAAAAGAGAGACAAGGGAAAGAGTTGCAGCTACTCCTAGGTCATGGTGGCTCTTAGAAACTGGATATCTGCATATTAATACAATACAAGAAAATAGTAAAGACAGTAAATAATTACAGAGTAATTTGTAAGTACAAAATTCTGTAAGTAGAACCGGTATTTCTACTGGAGTAATAATTTGCAAAGAGCATTAAATCATAGAACTGTGCATTCTCTTATTGCAACTGTGAGTTAATAGAACTCTAACTCTGTTTTTTATTTATTACTTTTAAAGGTATAGTTTGCAATTTTTTTGCGTCCTGATGACCAGGTGGCTACCATGTAGCTTTGCATGTGTATATGTTGAATCATATATTTCTGGCAATTATATCATCTGCATTGAATGATATATCAATCACTAAAAAGCTAGCAATGGTCAGGCATTGCTACTAGGCTGCCCAGGGAAACGGTTGAACCACCATGCCTGGAAGTGTTCAGAAGGCATGTGGATGTGGCACTTGGGGATACACTTTAGTGGTGAACATGGCAGTGCCAGGTTAATGGTTGGACTCAATGATCTTAGAGGTCTTTTCTAACCTTAAATATTCTAAGATTCATTCGCCTTAAAATATTTAATGGGAATAGTCAAACTGACAAAAAAAGTATTTAGAAATAAAAGTATTTAGAAATACTCTCTACCGCAAACACAAACCCAGAAAATCTTCTCGTATCATGAGATCCTGATAGGATTTGCTTGTTTGTCTATGGTAGCTGATCCTGAATAAAACTGCCATGTGGACACAGTCACTTGAGTATGGGATGTTGTGGGGAGACAAAAGTGACCAGGTGAGTGGGCTTGCTGAACTGTACTAGATGACCCTACTTCAGCTAGGACCTGAATTAAGAGATTCTTAATGTTGTTGTGCTTAACAGGCAGCTTTCTCCTCCCACTGTCATAAAGTCTTCTCTGTGGAGCAGAGAAGACCTCAAGACTTACTTTTTCAGAGAAGCAAAAATTAAGAATGCTTCTTTAGTCCAGGAGGACTCTAAAGAGTATATACTTGCTCAAATTACTGATTCATGTGCTTGCATGGGTTATGCTCCCTGCCCTCAGCAGTGTTTTTACATAACTAACTAAACAAATTAAAGGAGCCCTAGCAACAAGGGTCAGAATCCTCTTTCACCACTCTTTTGTAAGAATCTCACATTGGAGGCTACAGCATCATGTTCCCACTGTCTCCCTCTAACTGCCATTTAATGTTTTTTTTGGAAAAGAATGGAATTCACTGGCAGTGGAGAGTGGAGTGCAGCTGAAGACTGGAATAGCTGATGATTATTTTTTAGCAAGTCAGGAGTTTGAGTGACCCCAGCTAATGTGACAAGTAGGTAGTAGAGAAGCTCACGTTTTGGATTGTTGTGTGTTTCCTGAATCTTACAAAAAGTGTGTAGCTCCCTTTACACTGTCAGTAATGTCATATTCAGGCAATGAACTTTGAAGGCTCTCTGCAGCTTTTATGCTGTGCATTCCTTAAATGTTTGTCCAGCAAGAGCCAGATTTGGTGAATGTAAATTTTCATCCTTAGCTACAGCAGAAAAACTCTAGCATAAATTAAAAAAATTTCTCCAGATTATTCTGCATATATATTGATGTCAGATTTAATTGAAGCAAACAAATGCATGCCAAAATGTATCTATGTGGTCATGAAGGGTAAGGAAGTGATAGATAGTCTTTCAAATGATCTGTAATTTTAAATATGCTTTTTATTTTTCCCATTGACTATGTGATTGACTAAACACAAATATTTTGAAAAGGCTTATCATTTATTTGATTGAAAGTAATGGATTCTTTGCAATCAACCTAGTCAAGTGCATCAATATATACATAATTTGGAATTTATTGAAGTAACTGGTGAAATTAGATAGCTGCATATATATATATATATATATATATATATATATATACATACACACACACCATTTGAACCAGAGGAGACTTTTAATACAGTAGCAATCATCCTAATAAGCAGGCATGCTGTTTTCCGTGTTTGTAGGGTTCTGTGCCCAAAATGCTTTTAACAACTTACTCCTCTTTTTTTTTTTTTCTTCTGTTTGCATTAGTAAATTAGCTATCAAACACTATAAGGACAAGAAAGGTGTATGTCAAAGAAATCAAGAATCCAAATTGTCAGAAAAGTGCTTGGAACATATGTTCATTAATCTGTCTTTGGTCTGTTCCCAGAACAGTCAGCATATGTAGAGTTGGATCCAGATTAAATAAGAATCAAATAGTACACAGAAAATATACGCACCCCATGTCAGTCTAATCTCATATGTGGTTCTGTAGAAGGACTGTGTCCTGACTGGACTTGAAAGAAGAAGTCACATGGATCTTTTCAACAAGAATATGCTGTGTTTGTAAATAATATGAAAAAAAAAGTAATTTGCTATAATTCACCCTGATGTAAAGACTGACAAAAAACTGCTCATTTATTTGCCTGACATTTAACATGGCTAATTCTGTCTTAATTTATTTTTCTTATTAAAAACAAAAACAAAAAACAAACAAACAAACAAAAACCTCAAAAAACTATTGGATCCAGAAGAAAGATCATTCTGACATGTTATATTTGAAATGGCAAGTCATGGATTTTCAGAGCTTGTAACAATTAATTTGAAAGAATACTAACACAAGTGCCATGAGATCAATCTATTCATTTGTAAGTGATCAGCAAAGCCCAGCAATATAGGAAGACTCAGATAAAATAGGCAAGCATGATGTGCTCATGAAGCTTCAAAAAAACTTAGGAATGGGATCACAGCTTTGTAAAGGAAGCCGAATTTCTCTCAACAAGAGGACCAGAAGGTGGACTTATCTGCAAATACACATATACATCAGTTAAAGGGGGTCAAACAAAATTTTAAATGGTCTTCCATAATTAATCATTTGAATGCATTATATTCCTAATCCAGACAGATCTACATGGCAGAAGCTTTTAAGTGTCTCAGCCCAGTATACACTATAAAAAACAAGCCAGCAACAGAGAGAACTTTGAAGAGAGCAAAGGGGTTGAACTGTTATTAACCCACGCAGCCCTTTCCAGTGCCTGGGGATGCTTAATTGTGACAGTGAGCATGGCAACAGGAATCATGTCTGTATTGTGATCCAAGTGTACATTGCAATTGCTGCATTGTGCTTGCATTTGCAATTCAGTCTTCTGCTGTGGTGCCGGATTTCTTTGGCCTGACTAGCTCCCAGCACTGTTGGTGAGAGTGGGCCACCCCCAGAGAGTTGAATCCAGAGTGCGGCTGTAGGGCACAGCTGCTCTATGGCCCAGACAGACTGCGTTGGGGTTGGACTGCGCCAAGGGTTGGGACAAGGAACAGGGAGAGTTCTTCTGTATGTTTTCCAAAGGCATTTACTAGCCCGAGGGTCAGGAACAGAAAAGACCCCAAACAAAGGCAGACATCAACTTATAAATGGGCAAGGTCCCAGGGAAAGATACACTCTTTAACCAGTTGGGAGAAACTGGGGGTGGAGCAAAAGGTGAGGAATACAATGTTTAAATCAATAGAGTACAGGGGAGGAGAACAACTTAAACAAACCAATGGGGCTTCGAAGGATACAAAATTGATAGGGAAATTTCTAGAGAAAGGAGCAGGCATGGGAAGGGATTGACACTGAATGGGAGGAGGAAGAGAGAACAAAAGTTCTCTCCATCTCTCTCATCTCTAGGGAGATGGACAACTAGGGCAAATCCAACAACACGGGGGAAAGGAACAATCCATTGGTAATAAAATATGCTATAATGATTCAAAATGGGGGGGTGGGGGGGTGGGTATAAAAACTGACTACGAGGACTGAATTACAATCAAAACCACATACCACAAGAGTCCCTTGCTGTATCACTTTTATAAATCAAAACTCCATGTAATGTCAATTATCTTCATAGAAATAAATTTAGTACTAAAACTCTAAATCTTCTTCATGTGAAAAAATGAAAAGTATCAGAGAGTATTGAACTATGACACCCAGAGGTTATATTTGTGAAATAAACCTAGTTTTATGAAATTATATTTTAAAAGTTTTTGTATTAAAGCCAACATTGGTTATGTTTCAGGAAATGCAGCAAATATGGCTAAAAGTAGAGATAACATGAAGTTCAGGAAAATAAGCTATGGTCAAAGTATAATTTCTTTTTCCACTTCAATGATAGCAAGTTCTAATATCTGCATCACTTTTTGTTTAAATTCCCTTTTAATTTTGAAATTTCACATTTCTTAAAAGTTGAAAAGAATTTATATGTTCAAAATAAATAAAATCCTTTTTTTCAGAAGAATTCATTCTGTTAAAGCATTTGTCTCTCTCATCACTAAAAATTATGCTTTTATTTTAGCTAGCACTTTGACATTTGTTTTTGCAACCAAAACTTTATTTTAAAATCAGTTATATTCTTATCTTTGGTTAATATATATTTTTATTTGGCTTTATGTCTATTTAAATTGAATTTAGTGAAATAGTGAGGCTGTTCTATATCATCTGATGTAGCATTAAAAACGATTATCCTTTACTTGTTTTTCAGACAAGAAAGGTGGAAAGGAGAAGCTGCAGAGGGCTCCTTGAACACTTCTTGGCATTTTCATTTTTGTGTAGTGAGCAAAGATGGTATAAAATACTGTAGCAACATATGTTAAGTTCGGAATCATTGAAGGACTTTGGAATAGTCCTATGATTATCAAGACAAAGCATGCACTTAATTCTGCAAAATAATATCTGTACAATTTAAATATTGTATATATTTGAGTTTACATGAATAATTTTGAAAACCATTTTTGTTTTGTATCTCTTCATAATATGGAATTTTTGCACAATTATGAAGATTTAAAAGGAAAATAGTTGTGGAATTTTCCAAAGGTTGTTTCATAGTGAAAACATAACTGACTGAAGTACTCAGGTTGCACTGTCATAGTCATACTTGCTGGTAATCCATGCCCCATACCCATTAACAAACACATTTAGCACAGCATGTTTTCAGTGTGGGTCTAGAAAACTTGTAGATGATATATAATTTTTTAAAAATCCCTAAAGGGTGATTGATGAGAAGTCTCTTTTGTGAAGTCAAACTGCCTACAAAATCATTCCAAACATTTTATTCACATACATCCTCTTATTTCCGAGAGAAGAAACACAGTAGGATATAGAAGCTGGATATACTTTTAAAATGTCTTCTATTTCCTGTCCAGATATTTTAGCAATTTAGTATCTGCACAAGCACACAGAGTAAGAATTTTCTATTTACTTTGGTCCTCTTTAAGACCCCATGCATTTTAAAAATAGTGGTATTGCTAAATTTTTATACTTTTTTTTGTGATTTTTTCCCCCTATTTAATTATATCTTATTCCTCTTGGTGACATCTTTTAATTTCATTTGGCTGTGCAATGTGATTACCGTTACCCAATTTCTTAATGATTACATTGTGAATAATTAATACTTTTTTATTCTGTTTCATTGCCAGGAAAACATTTATCTAAATTACATAGAAAACCTTTTTACTTAATCAGCCTAACATATAAATGTTTCCTCTTTTGAAATTAATCTTAACTTTAGATTGTAAAAGTTACTTTTGCAAAATTCTATTGTTCCAGCAGTTCTTTTATTAAGTCCCATTGTGCCCAGAACAGTCCAAATAAGAACACACAATCTCTGCTTTAGGTAGTTTTTTTCATGCATCAGGTATAAAGAAGTTACTAAAGTGGCACAATTTGCAGAATTGTGCTGAACTGCATTTAAGAGTGATTGTCCTCAGTCTATATTTTCACTGCATTTGTCTTGCAACCTATTGAATAATCTTTTTAGCCATGACCATATTTATTCTACAGCTGATGATCAAGTAGTGAAGAATTCCTTTCTTAAAACTGAGATTTTAAGTAGTTATTAATGCTGTTATATCTTTCCTTCACCTCTAGCACTTATAAATTTACCTTTAGGAAAGAGGAACAGCTCTCAACATCGCGGTCAGTTTTCTGAGAAACAAATCCATATAAAAGATTGAGTTTGATATCAAGAGGGCAGGCAGCAGTGATAAATCCATATTTCTGAGAATCATTAGTCTGATTCAACTGCTTGGAGAGTTTTGATAGGAGTGCCTCAGTGGTCAGAATGGTAGAAACACAAATTCTGCTTATATTAATTTGTTGGAATAGAGAGTACAGTTTAATCAGCTAAAATGCAAGATCTTATTTTGTTTCTGGTCTGTGAAAGCCCTGGAAATTTACAAAATTGCAGTGGCAATTTGGCAGGTTACTACAACAATGAGATGAATTGTCCATTAGGCAGACAGAAAAAAATCACAGCCCGATGCATATTGTTATAGCAAAGTGACACTGAGGAAAACATGTAAATTACAAACCTATATTTTCAGAATCTTTTTCTAGAGTAGACTTTTAACTTTTTATTCAGATTCTATCTCAGCATTACTGAACTAGTATCTAAAATAGGACAATCATTAATGGAAATTCTAAAAGTATGATCTCTTCCTTTTTTCAGCAAATCTACCAAAAAAAGCCCCACATTCCTTCCCTAGAGTAGTCTTCACAATCAGTTGCATAATTTTTATTACTGCAATGCCTGCAGATTGTTTCCATTGTTCCAGTTACAGCAAAAGTATTTTCTTCCAGTTTCTGATTAAGAAAAACAAAAAGGATTATGAAATACATTGGCAAAACCGTGTCTGAAATCCAAATTGAGATGCATTATTATTTCAGGGAGCACTGTTAAAAGACTGAGGAAAATTAAATATAATGGAACAAACTAAGAAAAGAGAAAGTACTTTTGAGGTGTGGGATTAAGAATGTTAGGTATTCAATGAATGGCATATTTCAGTAGCAATGGTGGCACAAGAAAGCTAATTGGAATAAGGACTGCTGTAAATGCACTGCCTGCAATTTGTCTAGTACTGAGCTGTGACCACAGTTGAACAAGGCTCTGTCTGTAGTTAACAGGGAAAGAGAACGACATAGAGTATAGGGAAGAGAAATAAAAGCTATTAGGATCCAGGACTATGTAGTGTTAGAGTTATGACTACTCACCAGCAACCCAGATTATAACATCAGATAACTTTTCCTTTTCTAAAATGATTTAGTGTTACAGATCTGAAATAAAATTAGGATAGTAATGAGCTTTTTTTCTTACACAGATACAAAAGGAATAAAGCTGCACTCACAGTGTAACAGGGACTAGAATCTGTTCCTGGAGTCTTCAAGTGCTTCACACATACATTTGAAGTAGAGACATACATGGATTGATACAAACCCCTTAATTGGCAAGTAATAAAGCTGGATAATCCCCAAGAGGGGAGCAAATTTATTTGGTAACAAAAAAGGGCAACAAATTATTTTCTCTCATCAACTGACACGATTCAAGCTATTCATGCTTCCAGTGTTCCCCAAGACAGTATAACTTCTGGAACCAGCTGTCCTTTGATTCCTCCTATGTGGCACAAAAAAGTGTTAATTCTCCAAATGTGTGGTGGAATGCTTAATGATAAACTCCCACAAAGGCTCTAGGCCACTAAGAAAGGTTTCAGATAAATTGTTTATCACAGTTGTTCTTCCAAACCTTTAGAGGTTTGCCATTCCTAATTTACCATGAGAGTTGTGGGAAAATAATCCTTGCTGCTGACAAAACTCATAGAAGTCATCTTTTTACAGAGAAAATAGGGCCATTTTTTGGGAAACAGAGGATGGTAGGGGGGAATTGAAAAAAATTAACACAAAATGCCTAAAAGTAGCACTTAGACAAAATACCTAAAAGATATGGTTTCTTGAGCTGAGGTACACATTTGCTATTCTGCATGGAACATATCTGTTGCATTTTGTTATTTTCTTAATATTTTTGAGTGTGTACATGATGTCATGATACTTGGAGTTGTGTCTTTTATTTAAATATAAACATAAAAAGATTGTAACTTCACATCACTAATAAATGAAGATTTTTTTCCTTCTGCTCAGAAATAAGACTATGGTGTAATGTATCTCGTCCCAATTCCAGGAAGTCAACCTTCATGATCTTTTTGATTTGAGGCCAGCTTTCATATTTTTCTCATGCTCTATAAAATAGGTACAGAAATAGTCACTTGGCTGACTTCTCATTTTCTTCATTATAAATCATTGTCATGAGTGTATTCTCCCTTGACATTAAAAATCAGAATGTTCCTACTTGAAAACTCTAAATATAACATATTGTGTTCAAAATGCAACTCTGCCAGAACAGTATCAGGCTTCAAAATAGAAAACATCCATACTAGAGAATTTTGGTATTTGAGCTGTTAAGGCACGTTAAGAGTGTCTGCCTCCTCTAGCAGCTTCAGCCCAAGACTCCCTCCCTCCTTGGTTGCTGGAGCCAAACTTGGTACCTGGAGTCCCTGTCCAGACTGAGAGATACATTGATTATTTTCTCTTTTGCAGGGAGACAGAAAGTGAAATTACACAGGAAAATATATTCAAGAAAAAGTGGATTTATTTAATAAAAAGGTAGTATAGACTGGGAGTGTGTTGACTGTCCCTTTTTACATGCAACTGTCCCCTTTTGTCCCATCTGTTCTCTGTCTTCCCACACTCGTTCCTCCTGATGTCACATGGTGCCCCCTTTTGCCCATCTTTGACCCTTACCCTAAACATCCTGTAGTAAATTTTATATATTCCACAAATCCCACTCAAGTAGCCCATAATACTCCTGCTGTTTTTTTCCCTGTGGCAGTTACAGTGTTCAAGGTAAGCATCTTCAAAGCTGTAGCTGAATAGATCCTTTATGTTCTATCCACCATCGGAGCTCAGATCTCCATTATTGTCGCTGTTATTACTTTTAGGTTTGTTATGTTTAATTATAAATTTCTTTATTACTTGTTTCTTTTATGCTGAATAGCCTTTAATCAAGTAGCTTAAGCAAGCACACACCCTCAATTTCCAGATTCTCTTACACAGAATTAAAGCTTGGATCTTTAAGACAAAAAATTAATAAAGGCCAAATTCTTGATCAAATATCTGTTCAAGTTTTCCATCTCTACAAGTATGCCACTCGGTTAACAATATCTGTGATTAGTTTCCCTTTCTTTCCTTATTTCTTTTGATTACTGAAAGATTTTTACAATAAGGATAATAAAATCAAAGCTTTTGATTCATGTGATTTTCCTTCTTTTTCCTTCTAAATTCAAATAGCTCAGTGAATTAAAGTTAGTAGTTACACGGCCCTTGATGTTGATGTTTTTTCCATATGCAACTTTCAATCTACTCCCCAGTACAATTAGAATGCTGTGAGCTCCAGGGACATTTTTAAACCCTGACAAGCTGAATACAGAACTTGGCAATGGGAAACCTGAATAGCATATTTGATCAAGTATTTGATCTTAATTTATTAATTTACAAAACAATGTTTACAGCCAGTCACATACTCAAACATGGCAAAATCTTTTTTCCTCTTTTTTTTTAAATATTAATTTACTTGTATTATTGACAGCACTATTTCATTCTTTCCAAGATCATGCACTGCTTTGCTTGACTGCAAAATATGAAAAATACTTATTTATCATGTCTGGATTCCAGTGTAATTAATCACATAAAAACTATCCTCTTTTTACCCCAGGCAAAAAAAAAAAAAAAGGCCCATACTCCTTACCTGTATAAGTAAATTAAAGTGGTATTTTGCATCTCTACTAAGGTTTTGATCTGCTAAAACCTACCACATCTCTGCCAGTGCAATAAGGATGGGATGCTTTGATGTGTGGCAAGTTAGAATTGATATAAATTTTCTGGTAACCTTTGTTTCACAGGTATAAAAGATGTTGAAAGAAAGATTACAACCTCACACGCAACCAGCTTTTGTTAGTGAAATAGAAGTATCTGATGTGATTTTGCTGTGGGTAAGGAACCATTGTAGTTCCTTCTGACTTCAGAGCCAAAATTACACTTATTATGACAAATCCCTGTCTTTTTCTCCACCATGATCACTTTTTAATAACTCTTCTGTTGTCCCATTCTGGGTTCTCCAGTACAAGGGAAACAATGGCATACAACAGAGCATCCTAAAAAGGGCTGCTAAGGTGATTAAGGGTCTGGAGCATAATCACGAGGAAAGGCTGAGAAAGCTGAGACTGTTAGACCTAAAGAGAAGGCCCAGGAGGGATCTTGTCATTCCATATAAATGCCTAAATGGAGGGTGCAAAACCAATATAGTCAGACTCTTTTCAGTGGTGCACAGTGAGGGGATCAGAGGCAAAGGGCAGAAATTGAAGCACAGGAGGCTCTCTCTGAATATCAGGAAGGAGATTTTTAGTGAAAGCTCTCCTGACAAATCAGAGATCATCAGAACAATTTCTCACCTTTATCGAAAACAGTGGAGAAACTAGTCCAGCTGCCTTAATCAGGTTACAAGTTTCACTCTTTTGTATTTTAAGGTATTTCAGTTTTAGTGTTAGTAAAATATAGAGGAACCTCAAATCAAATAATAAAACTCGGGATTTTCTTTTCTTTTCTTTTCTTTCTTTTCTTTTCTTTTCTTTTCTTTTCTTTTCTTTTCTTTTCTTTTCTTTTCTTTTCTTTTCTTTTCTTTTCTTTTCTTTTCTTTTCTTTTCTTTTCTTTTCTTTTCTTTTCTTTTCTG
>QUSF01000007.1:40762130-40793452 GCA_003676055.1 Chloebia gouldiae
CTTTCTTCTCTTCTCTTCTCTTCTCTTCTCTTCTCTTCTCTTCTCTTCTTTCTCTTCTCTTCTTTCTCTTCTCTTCTTTCTCTTCTCTTTTCTCTTCTCTCTTCTTCTCTTCTCTTCTCTTCTCTTCTTTTCTTTTCTTGTCTTTTCCTTTCTCTTCTTTTATTTTTTTCTTTTCTTTCCCTTGCCCCAAAACAAACAGAATATTATATAGATGCAAATTTTTTGTTTACTGCTAGGGTGAACAAGATCTGTCCCGAGAAGTTGTGGAGTTTCTCTTCTTGGAGGCATTCAAAAGGTGTTTGAACAGTGTCCTGAGCAACCAGGTCTAGTAGGACTTGATTAATCTAATTTAAAAAATGGACAAGTTGATCAGTAAAATAAGTATACATTTTCAGTGAATATATTGAATTTCTGAAAAAGCACAGTATAGCCCTATATAATATTTCCACAATATTGTTTCTTTTCAAAATCAGTCTGATATATTTTCTTGTCTGAGACCTATGGGATGCATAACAACATTACATGAAGTTTATATTCTCTCATATGCTTCTGTAGTCTGAAATTTTTGGTTTTGAATTATAAACATTAAAGATTTCTGGTTTCATAGAAATAAATAAGGGGGCCTAGATTATGAAAAATAAACTCTCTGTGCTCACCTATCTTTCACAGATGCTAAAAGTGAGAGCTTCTTTTGAAAACCTAATTAAATTGTTATAGTTTGCTTCATATCCAGCTTTATTTCAATAACTGAGCTGTTTATTCTCTCTGGAGAGGCTGTAATAGACCACTAAAATATGTTTTGCTCTATTGTCAATTTTGTGCTTATAATGAAAGAAAGTTTGGTTGATGTTATAAATTTGCTTACAAAAAGACTATTCATAGAATATACTACTCATCCCTGGATGTGAAATGTAATTTCTAAGAATCCTATTTGCAGTAGAATTTTTAAAAGCTGATGCCTGATCAAGTGTTTGGAGCAGTAGAGTTGCATTTATCCAGCTGTTTCTTCCTCTTAGAACATGGCATTATAGAAACTCAGCTCCTGTACTTGCCTCTATTAAAGAGTTAATCCATAATCTGGGGTTACTCCCCATGGAAGATTTAGTTGACTAATACATTTCCATAAAAGCCAAAGTCAGAAGAAACAGCAAAGAAAACATTTCTCCTTAACCTTCAGCTATTACTTGTTATTTTCCACTGGTCTGTTTTAGGCAGAGGCAAGTAGGGGCATTTAAAGGATAATTTCAGTATTACTTAGAAGTGAGTTTTGGAGCAGATCTCTATGCTGTCCTCAGCATGCACTTTAAATGAAACTTATTGGGAAGACCAAGAATTTATTGAGAAATCCAGGAGTTTGTCTGGCTGATGGATGTACAGTTCAAAGTGAAGTTGTTTTGAAAGACTTAACAGTACCAGCTGTTTCACTCTGCAAACCTAGATCTATTTATCTGCATTACTTTCTACTGTGGACATATTCAGTGAATCCAGTTCAGTCTGGGCACACAGTAACCGTACATGTGCAACACAGATGGCAAATGAATATGAATAAATTACTCCACGTTGTTAAATATGTCAGACTCATTATGGATATCATGTTCAATAGGGCTGATCCCTCCATGCCTAATGGACACTTCTATGGTTATTGAACAACTGTCCACACAGACACAGCCTTTACTCCAGCTGGGATGGGTGGACTTCTAGTTAAGTAGTCAAACCTTTTAGCTTTTAGCAAGAGATTTGCTTATCAGAAAAATGGAAACGTATAAATAAAATTCTGTAAAAACCGTTGAAGAGGCTTTGTCCCAGCTGGCAACTAAGCACCATGCAGTCAATTGCTCACTTTCCCCCAAAGTGAAATGGGGGAGAGAATCAGAAGGGTAAAAGAGGAAAAAACTCCTGGGTTGAAATAAAGACAATGTAATAGGTAAATCAAGAGCAAAAGCCATGGACAAAAGCAAAAAAACAAGGAATTAATTCACTACTTTCCACTGGCAGGCAGGTGTTCAGCCATCTCCAGGAATCCGGGGTCCATCGTGTTTAATAATGACTAGAGAAGACAAATGCCATTGCTCTAAATCCCTTCTTCCTTCTTCTCCTAGCTTTATATACAGAGCATGATGTCATAGGATAAGGGATACCCTTTGGCTAGATGGGGTACCTATCCTGGCTATGTCCCTCTTTCAAATTCTTATGCACTCCCAGTCTCCTGGGTGGTGGGGTGGTATGAGAGGCAGAAAAAGCCTTGATTCTGTGTAATCACTGCTCATCAGCAACCAGAACATCCTTATGGGATCAACACTGTTTTCAACACATACCAAAAACGTAGCTCCAGAACAGCTATTATGAAAAAAATTAACTCTATCCCAGCCCAAATATAGCACAACTATTCCTGGAAAAGTGTGATACAGCCTTAACAGAATCAACAAAATAACTTGTTTCCTTCAGGAATTTAGTCTTTCCTGCACATGAGAATAGAAAATAAATCTTCTAATAATGTTAATGGTATCACCTTCTTAGCAGCCTCTGCATATTCTAAATTATCATCATTAAATCTAACACTAATGTAATATTTAACCTGGTCTCTTATCAGCAGTGATGTAACAATACACAAAAAACCCCAAACATAGAAATAGTTTTCACACTGAGCTTTATTTCTGAAAACTTTTGCAGGTAATTACACCAACTCATTTACTGCCCTTTATCAACAAATTTTGACCTTGTGTTTACTGAATGTGAATTTTTACATAAAAGAATAAAATGGAACTTTTAAAACTTTTAAGTTTTTTTAACCTTTAATAGATTAAGTAGATAAAATCAGAATGTTTGGGAAAATATTAAAAAAAAAAAACCCTTTGCTTTCTTCTGTTACTATAGTCAAAGCCAATAACTGATTTAGGTAAAAGTATTTCAATTATTCTGTAATTCATAGATATAAGAAATCACATAAAATAGTTCACTGAGATTAAGAAGAAGTTTTTAACTTATTAAAGATGTAATTTAATTACTGAGATGCATTTTCCATATATATCACAAAGATAATTTTTCTTCCTCTCTCAGACTGGATTTTCTCTTTGGGGTGGGTTTTTAACTGTGACATGTCAGTTTCAACAGTCTTGGACTGAAAATGCAGGAAATTTGTTAATATATGTTAGTAGCTTCAACTGAACTGCAGTTTGGAAGTTCAATTCACAGCATAATTACTTGATGTTCTCATTCTCTAGCTTGCTTTGACTTTCCTAGGCAAACTGTAATATAACCTCATGAGTACAAAGGTTTTTTCTTAAATGAGAATATTATTTCCTACATGAAAGGAGAGCATAAGAGTTTCAGTTCTATAGACATGAAGTGTTAGTCTGAAGACCACCGAGTTATTGCTGATTTGTTTTTTGTTTGTCTTTTTTGTTTGGTTTCCACCACTCCACCTCCCATAGTGCAGATAGAGTCAAACAGCTCATAAAAGACACACAACAGAGATTTAAATTTATTTCATGATGGTTTTACAGAAAGACCATAAAAGGGTAATGAAAGTCCTATAAAAGACCAAAGAAATTAAGATATTCTCAGTTAAGGGCGGGGAGAGAGAATAACAGAAAGGGAATGAGCCAGCATTGTGAAGTCTGAATAAAGCTAACAGGTTCTCTCTATTTCCTACTCCACTCATATCATTAGAGTAAGAAACTTGCAAATACTTATAAAGGAGGACTTGTTGCAACTGGGATCTAAGAAGGCTTTTCAATCAAAATCCTTTTCAAACTATAGAAAGTGAGGGGGAATATCTCCCTCAAATTTAATATACTTTTACTGAGTCTTCCCCTGTGAATTAGTCATTCACATTTCAGTTGGGTTTTGGGGCATTCCACCAACCAAAGCACTATAATTTGTGTGAAAAGGACAAATAATAGGTTTGCTAGGCTCACTTTTTCCTGTTCTTTCCATGGCCTTTATGATGAAGTCACTATCACTCTGAATCCTGTCTAACACTTCACCGTTTGAAATCCTTTTAGAATAAACTGTCTTTTTGTACATAGCCCTGTAAATTGATTGCCCATTTCATACAACTTTGTTTTTTCTGTGAATAATCAAATAAATTAAAAGTCATAGAATAGAAACATAGAATTATTGATTTGGAAAACACCTCCAAGATCACCAAAGCCAATCTTTGACCAAATGCCACCATATCCACTAAAACATAACTAGGAATAATTAATATAAACTAGTTAAAATATAAATATAACCAACATTGGTAAGAAAAGAAAATGGTATTTCACTCTATAAATAAAACATCCAAGACTTTTAACTAGAAATTACTTAGAAATTACTTAAATACTTCTAAAATTATTTAATATTTGCAATGTGAAGTGGAAGTTAATTTTTAAAGTTATGTTCTTTTTTTTATTTATCATTTTATCTACCTTGACAAAAAGGAAGTTAACTGTTAATTTAAAGCCGTTATACAAGTCCATCTCCTCAACTTCCATTCACAGTTTCAAAAAACAAAAGCAAACAAAAACCAAAACCAAAACAAAAACCAAACAGACAAAACAACAACCAAAACACAAACAAAAACCCCCAAAGCTCTTTGTGGCCAAAGTTGAGAATTTAGCTTAGTTATTCTGTGAATGTTTGACCCTGTATTTAGACTTGATTTAAAAACAGTAGAGGATGGAGAATTTATTATGTATTATAGAGTGAAATGCAGTGGGAAGACAACCTTACTTTGCATTTATAATGCTTTTCTACAATCCAGTCTGGTTTGGTATCTAAGACTTGAAATTATTCTGAGAGACCAACAGCAGACACAGAGTCTCCCAAAAATGCTATGAAACTGAAAATAAATATAGAACTGGTACATTACAGCAAAAACTGCGAGAATCTTCAGCAAATTTAAGATCCTAAGAAATAATACATTATTTTTCCTGCACATTAGTTATTCTTAGAAACTTTGCTTATCACTGTTACATGTGTTTGACTCCAAGCATGAGACATCCCACTAGTGGACCTTTGTACTTTACAAAAGGCATAATGTACTATTTGGCATACAAATATCAATCTTATGAAGGTGAAATATTCATGTGAAGATGAACTATTGCTTGTTATTGAAAGAAATTGAAGACTAAAACCACTTTCCAGTTATTCAAAACATCAAGACCTTATATTGTGAAGTACTTTCAGAATATATAAAAAAGATAATCTGAAAAGTAAATATCCTGAGTCTTCTCATTTGTGTGAGGAGCGCACTTATATCTGCTATTTTTAATAGCAACTGCTATTACCAATATAAAACTGCTAAATTAATTTGGTACTAAATGGATTATTTAATAGCTATTTTCATAGTGTCAGAGCACTATCATCAGTCAATAATGAATTTCTGCCTGAAAACCCTGGATAAAAGCAAAACCAGTATGTGTGAATTGACATCTTAAGTACCTAATGTTAATTGTTGCTTAAAAATAATACCATTATCAGCAGCCCACAAAAGAAAAGTAATAGTCACCTTTAATAGCACATAAGCATTTAGAACAGTGGATGTTTTAATGCCTCTGTAGTTATATAACAAATGCCATTTTAATTCACACTAAAATTAAATAAGGTTTGTTCTGGTCTTCTTGGAACTGGTGGATAGCATGTTGATATATATATGTGTTGGGAAAGAAAGGTATTAAGCAACTGTCTATATTAAAGTATACTGGCTATTCCATGAGTTTAACACATATCTTTTAGTCATCCAAATTTTATTCATGGTCTACTTACATATTGAATTATGAAGCAAAGCAAAAATATATGTTTAATATTTTTAAAAAATCCTCACATTATAGATCATGATCAAAAAATGTCACATGCTGGGGAAGCAGTATTCCTCTGGCTACCTATATGTTTATAGATACATCTACTAGGACGAAGTTTCTCTCTGCACTTAGTAAATAGAAGAAGTAAGTATTTTTAATATGATTATTGGTTGAACTTCCTATTTGAAATAGATTGTATTCATTTTTGCCTTGAAGGAATTATTTCTCTTCATTATACAAAACAAAATGTACGTGTAATTGAAGCAATTTCTTTCCTAAAAATTATTTTAACTTGTAAAGTAAAGCCATTTGTGTTTTATATCCAAAGACATTGTTTATCATGTTACTTATACTTTCAAGAAATTCCATGGTGTTATGCTGTTACCTAATTTATCAGAACCTGACTAAACTAAACAGAAGACTAAGATTTCAATATAGTTGTGTGATTTTGTTTTTTGGGTTTCTTTTGTTTCAATTTAGAGTAATGTATTTTCTAACCTAAGCTCTTAACTTTCTGTAGGGAAGACAGCTAATTTCATTCTAAAGCAGATATGATAAAAAGAATTAAATATACATAAATGATTCTTCTCCTCTAATAGCGAAAAAGTAGGAAAGTAGCTGACTCTAGATAGTTGCATTTTAAAGCAGCTAAAATTAGGTACATGCAATCTGCTCTGGCAGGGGCTAAATCCACAGAATTAAGTCAGTGCCATTCCATGTATGAAGATGAAAGTTTGGAAAGTACTAGAATCATTTCTTAAATTTTTGTAATATGTGATACTTAATTGAATTCCATTGTCATTAAAAAAATATATTAAATGCATATATGTGTATCTTACACATACATACACATATATTCAAATATGTGTATATGTTTGTTTTGTCTCTATATATTTATATATACATGCATCTATATGTGTAACTATTATACACACACACACACACACACACACACACACATATCTATATATACATATACACTCACACAAAATTCCCAAAAAATAGTAATTGTTTATCAACTAATACTTGAACTTTTATTGAACTCTTTTCTGATTTGGGAAGTTTTCTCTGTATTTGTCAAGTAATATTATTCATGAATTATTTTCTTCAAATAATTAATGCTTCATATGCTAGAGGAATATGTATGGTATTTTCTGCCTCAGCTATATAGAAAAATAAGACTTGTTTTATGAATTTCACCAGAATATTTTCAGCATGGGACCCCAGAGGAAAGGAAATGTTCTTGTATAATGTAGGATAGGCTTCATGGAAGCACAAAGTAGCTTTTCTCTTTAGGATAGCTTTCCCTGGAGACATAGCCATAAAATGTCCAGAGTCCCCTTAAACCCTCTCCTTACATTACTCTAACTCTCACAAAAGCAGAAGAAATGTAATTTGTAAAATTCTAATATAGCACTGATATGTTTAATGAACTGGTTTGTTTAATGAGATGGGATAGTTCAAGATTGTTAGTTTCAATTTTTATATAAAATAAAATTGACATAGACTTATGCTTTATCTCATTTGTTAGTTTCTACTTATTTTTAGTGTAAAAACTTTAATATTAGACTGGATAAGAAAATTCTGCAAAATCTTTTGGTAGCAGTAATAAAAGACTTTTACCTAATCCCTTTTGATTGGTAACGTAGAGTTAATTTTCCTTATTTTTAAATATAGTTGCAAAACCAAAAAGTTGCAATTTTCATATGAAAACCTGACATATATAAGATTAATCAGTTACATCAAGGAGATTTTCATGTCATTCAGTTATTATTTCAAGGTTTTTCTCCTGGACTGGAGCACAAAAGAGACAGGATATTTCCTAAATCAGCCAAAGGACTGTACTAGAGTCTGGAACATCATCTTCTGTGTAAGCTGAGTCTCAAGACTGAATTAGTCCATCCACAAGAGAAGCCTCAGTCAGTCCTTCAGCCTGAAGTGTGTGTAGGACTGTGATTTTGCCATTTCAGACAAGCTCATTTAAACAAAGAAAAACAAAACTTTTGCCTTATCGTGCTTTGTAATTTTTCACTACTAGGCAATTTCACATATAACTACCAAGCAGCAATCAGAAAAATAATTTTGTGTTATTAGAAAGTGCTCTTGACAGAATCAGAATCTCAATGTGGCTTGCAGAGCTAGATAACTATGTTTCTGAAGGGAATTTAACTGTAAATTCTGGCCTTTAGATATTCTGATGACAGTTTTATAGAACGGGACAGTTCTTTCTCAAAGATATTCTTCCTTCAAATAAAGGATAAATTATGTAATCTATCTTGTAATAATATTTTCAAATTCCAGATATGTTGTTCCTGCTTATACATAAGCTACAAAGACAGATTAACCCCATACTCAAATACTTGACAAACATCTGTATCGCAATTGCATGAAAGAAGTACTTGAAAACTTTGATCTTCATTTTTGATCTTCAGGGGTGTTGATAAATTTAATTTTTTGCCTGAAATATTAATCAGACATTGATAGTCTTATAGAGTGATGATTAATGGATAGATATCTCCAATATGAGGAAAGAATGAGAAATCTGAGATTCTTTAGCTCAGAAAAGAGAAGGACCATGGGAAAGCTCATTAATTATAATTTAATTAATTAATTAATTAACCAATTAATTAATTAATTAATTAATTCTAATATCTAATTTCCTGAAGGACGGTGTGAAGGAAATAGTGCCAGTCTGTTTTCAGGGGTGTTTCCTCTGAACATCAATGTATTTTATTGTAAGGGTGATGAAGCACTGGGAGAGATTGTCCAGAGATTTTGTGGTGTGTCCCTCCCTGGAGATATTCAAAGACATATGGATACCATCGGGACACCCTAACATGGTCCAGGACATCCAGCTGTAAGTGGTTGTGTTTGAGCAGGAGGAGTTGGACTAGATGTGCTCTAAGTGGGAGAATTGCACATAGACCCCTCCTATGGAGAAGAAAAGTCCCACAATTTAGAAAAAATCTGAAGGATTAGAAGGAACTGGCTCTCCTAACAGCAGGGGGTACCAATAGCACTGCCAGGTGCTATTGAAATAAGAATCAACACCCCATATTTCTTTTTCCTTTTTCTAGGATTATGTTATTCATTGTAGTATTCATTTGCCCATTTTAACTTTGACTACCTGATTAAAACTTTACTGAAATATTATTGTAATTGTAAATTTCAGAGATATTGCTTACATCGTAGAATTAAACACAGCCTCAGCCTCATCCTCCCCTGCCCTCTCAGTCTCTTATGCAACAGCTTTTGCTATAAGAAAGCTAATTTTAATGCCATCTCTGCTGGAACCATCTCCCTGCTGCTATGCTATAGCTTTAATTTTGACATCCTCTTTAAATCAGTGGAGTGCTGGAGTATAAGAGGGAAATCTGGTAGCACAAATTGTGTTCATCCTGTTCAAGAGATCGGTTCTTTCATCTGAGTTAACCAGGCTTAATTCAACATCCCTCTGATAAAGTCCCCTGCTGTCTGTGAGTGTGTATAGTGTGCTGGGGAGGATTTTCAATTTTACATGGCTGGTATTTCAAAATAGACTTTTTCACCCTCCAGCATCAAAATGCATCAGCAGTGTTTGACCATTAAAATATAAATGATGAAAAGTGACAGGATTTAAAACATCCGTAACTCAATCCTGGTGTGACCCAAAAGGTGCTAGTGACCTACGGTAATCTCAGATGTGTGCTGGTTTTCAAGAGGTTCACAGTACTTTTTCCAATGCCTTTGCCAGTATGAAGCCTTTCAAAGACAGATATAAATTTATCCTTTATTTAAACCAGAAACTCAAAGGTGTAGAACAGTATTCTTTCTCTTTTTTTTTCTCTGAAATATATTAAAGCAAAAATAGGCTTTTGGGAAATCAAACTTCTATTTACAAACTTACAAGAGGAAGCTGATACAACTAATGCTCCAGTACATTTTGAAAAAAAAAAATTAGCGGCTATTGAAACACTGGTGTCTGAATAGAATTTTTTAAGCAGGGAGAAGAATGAATGTGTCTGGGAAAATATAGAGGAATATATTGATATGGACCTAGGCTGTAAAATAAGCATAATTCATCCATAGTACTTCAAGGGACTAGCTTGTTTTATGAAATGCTAGATTTAGTTTGTATTTGTCATATTAATTCAGGAAAAAAAAGCAACAAAATCATATGTGTAATAGGTGATATTGAGTTCCTAATAAAAATAGGTAGTCACGGGAAGAAAACAGTTCAGCTCCACCACCTTTGACTCTTACTGTGGTAACTAAAAAAGTACATAATGCATAAAAGTTGGTAAGCAGACCTAAGAAAATACTTTCATTCTCAGTATTTAGTTTATCTCTAATACCAGAGAAATCTCTAACTAGACCAGTTTTCCAGTTATTTACAAATTTATTGATATAATTTTTTGCTATTTATGATGACATAAATTAACAAATGAAAAAGAATGCCCTAGCTATTTTTTCAAGACTAGTGAAACCCCCATGGTTTTGCAACTTTTATTTGCAATACACTGTATTTAAAATTAAGATTTTTATTATTATTATTTCAAATTTCACTGGCTTTTATAGTGCTATCCTTAGAAGAGGTAGTACTCCAGATAATAGGTAAAAAAGATATGTTATTATTGTAATACAAAGGACTTAATTGCTTCTGTGTTTGTTATAAATTTAAATGATGTCTGAATAACTATTTCTTCAAAGGCAATGTGCTCATCTAATTTTGGGACACAGGTCTTGGCTGGGGAATGGACCTAAAGCCAGGCTAAGGCATCCCTTTGATGCTCAAAGGATTTGTGCTGGTGCAAGTGAGATACAGAGATTCAGCTTATGGCACACCTTTGTAGACTCCTTGAATAACCTTTTACAGTGGTAGGACTGTTAAATATGTTTGTTAGTAATAATTAAAAAAAGAAATTCAATACAAATGTATTTAGTTACCCTCAAAGATTACAATAAAAATTCCTCAACAATTCCCATTATCTTCTCATTTTTATTAGATAAACAAAAATAACATTGTTTTGTTTTACAAAAGTGTTTGTCTAAATTTTCTGGTTTTTATGCATAAATGTTTGTCTGAAATTTTTTATTCCTTCTTTTTAAACTTTGTTCCTGGGGTGATAGAAAGATAAGCAAAATGCAACTGTTCCATTATGTTAGCTGTTTGACCACTCCCAAACATATGTTGGTTTTAATAATTTACTTCACCTGAGAAATTGAAATCCTACGATTCAGTGCCTATTTAGGACATTAGGTATAGATCCAAATTTCCTAATATGATACACTGGAGAATTTGATGTCTCAAGACATTTTGAGGTCCATATGTGTGGCGCAAATGTCAGGTTTGGCCGTGGGTGAGGAAGTGCTCTGCTCCATACCCCCCATCCCTAGAGCCTGAATCCCAGACTGGGAGTGGTCAAACAGCTAACGTAATGGAACAATTGCACACTTCACACAACACACCTACCCCAGGAGTACCTAACCCAGCTCCTGAGCAGCCAAATGACCAGAAATCCACCTGGGGGAAGGGGCCAGGAAAGCTGAGGGGTATTTTGCGGAGACCACCTGCTACGGCCCCGGGCGGGTCCGGCTGGCACCGCCCGCGTGAGGCCGCGTGGCCGCCCCGTGAGTGGCACCTCAGGGGAGAATCGCCTGCCCTGATGGTGCTGAGCGCTGCTCGTGGGTGCGCAGCCTGGGTAACTCTGCATGCTGAGAGGTGAAGGGATGAGAGAAGGACACTTGTATGCCAGCCCAAAGAGTCCTTTATTTACCCAGGTGGGGCAAGAAAGGTGCCCTCTGGGTGGGTGCAGTGACAAATGCCGAAGAAATCAAAGATTACAGCAACTTAAATAGGGGGTGGGCAGACAGGGGTGCAAACCTGTCTTGCCCAAAGGGGATAAACCAGAGAGGGATACAACAACCTATGATAACGTAACAGGGATAAGCACAAGGTCAGGTCACAAAAAGAAAAACTAAACTGGAGTAATTGATACAGAACTTTCTGGAAGAAACTGGGGGGTGGTCATAGGATTGACAACCAAAGGGTATCAACAAACTCCGATTGATGGAACCAAACAAGGAGAAAACAGGGAGAGGTGAGAAGACTGGCAGATAACTGGGGAGCCAAGTGGCAGGAACTTTTGGGGTAAACAACTTGGATCAAACCAGCTGTGAGGGGACAAATGGAGGAGCATAAAGGCTTACTAACATTGATAAAACAAACTGACTAAATTAAACTACACCGCAATAGTATTTAATGTTGAACATGAGGTGGCTATGTGCCTTAATCTTCTATTCTCTTGTAATTTGCTATCAGCTGAATGCTCCTGAAAACCAGGAGCTATAAGCTATGTGTGTCCTTTTCTGTATCTTTTGCATCTCTCTTTCTTTGTGTCATTTGCTTTTCTCATAATTTTTGAATGACAAAGTTGAATGGGCTTAGAGTTTGCTAAATTGATAGTTGGGTCAAAGTAATGCTTTGAGAAGTGTTCTGTGTAACACTTTTGCCACAGTTCTCTGTTTTTCTAAAATTGTCAGTAATATTTTTGCTGTTGTTTTGACCTCTTGAGAATATCTTGTCAGTATTTCTCCTATTCATCTAAATGAACAATCATAAACCATTTAAAAATTCTTGTTGAGTGAGTTTTTTTTGAGCCTTACACCTCACCTTGGTACAATGATTCATTTTTAATTGGTTTTGAGGAAGTGCATTGAAAACAGAGCACCTGCAGCCTATGAGGAAGGAGCATATTTGTATGTCTTCATTGAATGGTCAGTAGTATAGACTAAAACACTTCTTATGGAGTGTTTCACTGGACAGAATACATTCTGTTTTTTCATGTTCACTATAGTCTCACTATAATATGCAAGAACACCTGACATGAATTATCAAGCCAATTTATTGCAAAAATGAGCCAGCAAGAACAAACCATTGCCCCTGGTAAAATTAGTTACTGTCTCTTTGACAAGGTAGACATTTACTTTTGAATTCAGTCTGCTACTAGCTGGGAAGGATTTTCCCAGGATCTTCAGTCTCCTTCCTGTCTCTGCTTCTCCCTGCCCTCTATTTCCTCTCTATTGCCTCTTTCCTAATTCCCTTTTCCTTCTCTTTTCTTTCTTCTTAGCCTCAAATCTGTCTGGAATTAGGTTTCACTTAAAGAAACAAACCACTTAAGATGCCTAAATCAACAGTCATACCCATTTCAATTTCTTTCTTCTTCCTATGCCAGAAAATAATATATGCTTTTCACAGGACTATGAAAAATCACTGGTTCAGGTAAGAGGAAAAAAAGCTCTTAAAAAAAGCATGTTCATCTAAATTTTCAGAATACTTAACTTTTTCTGTTTGTTGGTATATATTTTAAATAACTTTGTCTTGGACGGGTTGCATTAAAAAAAACAAAACAAAACAACTAAAAGAGCAGGGGGAGGAGAAGAAGGTGAATATTACTGGGTAATTTAATGAAACCAAAATTAAGAGTCCAGTATTGTGTGAACAAAAATTCAAACAAATTATATCCAAGAAGTGACTTATATTTAAACATCTCCAATGAATATGTGTATGTTAAAAAACAATAATTTGCTACAGAAACTGAACTTAATTAAGTAGATGTTTCATATGTTCTAAAATATATTTGAATCTCCAAAAATAAAGTAGCTGCCAGCAAATACAGATGTATACATTTGAATTGTAACATTCAGATTTCAAGAAATCTGACTTCATGCAATTGCACTTGCATTTAATTCACTTTAAAACAAAAGGGTAACTACTGTGTATTTATGGGACAAGACAAGTATATATGTCATCCTAAAAGTTTTGCTCACGTAAAGAAATTATAGCTGGACCTGAAATACTTATTTCTCCTCCATGTGTCCTGATTTAGGTAACTTTTTTCTAATGGGTGTAGCCAGATGCTTTTCTTAGATGTGTAATTCTATTCATACATTATGTGGAGAACCTAGACAGTATATTCACACAGCTTATAGGCATAGAAACATGTTAGGTGTCTAGATTTCTTAAAATTTTTTTCAACCCTTGTTAACACTTCTACAGCCTAGAGGTAACTGAATGCTTAAACAAATTCTAGAGTTATCAGATATCTAGAACATGTTTTACACTTATCTACTTCCTTTCTAAACTGTAATTTGTAATTCATTATTTTATTTTCACCCTATTGACAAATGCTTAGGAATGGGAGGCTGTTGCTTGGGAAAGAGCTCCAAATATGAAGGTTTTACAGGTCAATATTAAATTCTGCTTGATTCTAAAGGTGAGTTCAAATGAAAACTTGTATATGGAAATTAACTCTCATATAAAAGGAGCAGTCAGGACTAGATGTAAAATAATTATGATAAATCTTACAACAGCAAAAATAACTTAGGTAAGATGCACATGCAAATAAATTCACAAAATCACATAAACATGCTGCACACTTCACATAGCTACCTAATTTGTAGTGATGCCATACTTTCTGTTCTCAAGTATCTTGGTTGAATAAAAGTAAAAATCTGAACACAAAACTGGAGCAACCTTACTTTGACTTTAAATCAAGCATTAGGTTTCCAGGAATTGTGTAAAAACTGTCCAAACTCTAATTCATGTTTCTTTCTTTGGCTTCTCTTTTATAGACAGAAATCCATTAGGGACTCCACTGCATGAAGAAGCAGCTGTATTTTAAAAAGGCATAGTTCACCCATGATGCTGATACTTTGAATTTTAGTTCTCTAAGAAGTCTCAGATGGCTCCACTCTGGTCCCAGTTATTCACATTACTTGAATTTTTCATACTATTAATCAGTTTTGTCTTACTGCACCTCAGCTTCCTTTGTGGCTGTGCTCTCATTGTATGCTATGAAAAGTATCTGCCAAAGGAACTTGGAACTAAACTGAACAGAAGGATATAGCTAGGTGTCAAATGCCTGGGGACAGAGAGCCATTAGTTGTCTGAAACTTCTACAGCTTATTTGTCTAGACTTCTTGTAATGGGACTAATGGTAGGCTGGCAAGGAAATGTCTGGTACTTATTCACAGGGAGAAGTTGATGACCAGTTTGTACACAGCTGGTTTATCTGAGCTGTGTGTAAAAGCTGGAACCCTGTGTCCATTGCTCTGGACAAAAGGTCCATATATGTATATGCATGTATACATATGCATATACAGAGCCAACAGCCGTCAGTGCTCTTGATGATTTAAAAGTTAAACAGTCAGAAGGATCTGATTCAGAAAAATTTCCCTAAAAGTTAGGGAGTATTCTAGTGTTTAGAATCTAGTATTTATCCTTTTTCTCTGTATATTATGTTCACCTTTGAATATCCCTTTTTGTCCAAAGACTGACAGCCCTATCTTCCTCGAGAAGAATGTCTCTGCAGCAATTACAGCAAGCTTCTAGCACCCTGTGGTTCTCACTACCAGGCAGAAGATGACAGTGGTGGGAATTTCTTATCCTCTCTACTGGGGCCCTACTTGAAATTCAGTGAGTGTGTTTGTCTGCTGCCCTGGAGGTTCCTTCTGTTGGCCCCTGCCTGGATGGCAGTCCTTTCCAAATCAGAAGCAGATCCCACTGGGGAGTAACAGGTGAGTGTGAAGAAGTTCTTCAGTTCATAGCAGGAGATACAGTGAAAGATAATTCTGTTTTTGTTCATTTTTTCCTCATCCATCAATCTGGGTTAATAAATAACTAATTAAACTCAGGTTTGAAGCTGCAGTGCTCTTTGAAGTTCTTCTTCTATTCCCTGAACCTTGAATCCGTAGGGCATAGATAGCTTCAACATGATGAATGTTTTACAACCTGTGTCAAAGGTACTCAAAACACGTACATGTACAACATACAGAAGTTCGCAGAAGGTTTAGAAGGAACAGCTCCTAATTTCTGCATATATCGGGAATTTGTGTGCCTTGAGAGATGTACAGAATCTGCTCAACCGTGAGGACTTTTTTCCTTAGCCAGATGAATGTTGCCATCCAATGGGAAAGAAATAAGGAAAGATAGGGAGTCAAAGCTTCTTCTGACACAGAGTCCTTTTTTTTTTTTTGTTTGGTGTTTTTTGTTTTCTGAAACTGGGTATTTTGAGAAATATGGACAAAAGGTAATAGATGAAGGTATTTGATTTGAAGCTACTGTTCAGAGATACACCTGAATCCAGTTTTCAGTGAACAAGTCTCTTGTTCGTATAAGGTCTTAAGAATCAAAATTAAGGTGCTACCTCCAAACAGTTTTTATTTTTTAGCTAACATATATGTCTCTAGAGCTCTATTTAGAGTTATCCATGATTTGATAATGATTATTTCAGTAACTTCTATAACAGTAAATAAACTGTTTGTACTTCAATTTACAGGGTGTTTTTATAGTTAGATGGTTTGAGTATAATTTAACTTGCTTTCTATATTCAGATGTGAACTGAACATAGGTAGTAGTCTGATTTACTCACTTGTCACTAAAAGTAATTGTCTTATTAAAATTATGTTTTTAAAACGTAAAACAAATCATTCATGCATAGCTTGAAAAAACAACCCTCAAAAAAAAAAACCAGATCTAAAACTCACTAGAAGACTATGAGTTTTTCCTTGTTTGAGGTATTTTGTTCATCTGCATCCATCACTTGGTTCTTTGTCTTACTGGTGGAGACACCTGAATGTGATTTTGGATCTAGCTTTGAGACAATCCATTGTCTATTTCTCAGACACAATTAATTTTTGTCATCTAGTGCAAATTCATGTACTAAGAAGAAAGTCATGAGTGAAAACAAAGGAACATGCATAGGACTAGGAACTTTCTTTGGGAGGATGGATTTTAAGAGAAAAGAGATAGTGCTGAAGGCAATCTCACCCCTAAGGGTGATTACCAATTACCAAAGAGTAGGAACAGCCTTCCCCTTAATAGGTCACAGCTGTGTCCAATAAGGATGGGTGTTATAAAAGAGTGGATTAGCTGGTTGAGTGGAGAGTTGGAGTTACTTGGCTGTGCTGTAGGGAGTGAGGGTCACGTGGTTGTTCTAGGGACAGTAAGGGTTAGTATGTGCTGCAAGGGACATGCATGCAGAAGAAAGAGAAAAGGAGTCAGTGTTGTGAGGAGCTGCCTGTGAGAACTCACAGACAGAAGGTATGAAAGTTTTACAGTAGGATGATAAACTGATGGTGACAGTCTGTTCCTATCCACCGACTGGTGCCAAGTACCAATGATGACAACTTTTTCTCCTTAAAAGACATTCTGTTCTGTGTTCCTTCTATGACTAGATTTCTGATCTCTTCCCAACTTTGAAAAATATATAGGTAAGTATCTTTGTGCTGTAAGGCCTTTAATAAAGTTGCCTCTTTGTTGTGGATGGAGCAACCCACTTCACATAGAACAGGGCAGTTACAATATGTTTATTGATTAAAAACCAGCAATTTAACAAAGTTTAATAGTAAATATGACAGTCGTTTAACAGGTTTAGGTGGCTGGGTATACTCACTTTTATTTACTGCATAGAGATCAGGGTCAGACTCCTGAGGGAGCCATGAGGTTCAGAAAGGCATCCCTTACACCTTCTCATAGGGGAGTTTACATGTGTCTGGAACAATACTTAGTCCCAGACTTGTTTGACTCTTTATGTTATAATCAATCCTTTTATCTAAGATTTCAAAATCTGAGTGCAGTCATCCCAATTCACTTACCTAGTATGTCAGCAAAAAGAAGTCTCTCATCCTCAAATAGTAACAAGGGGAGATCCTGATGTGCAGCCCACTTCTGTACTAGTGACTCAACAGGCCCTGGGCTGTCCCCTACTTATGTAGTTAGATAATTAATTTATGGTCATATTTGCATGTTGGCTACATATATTAGTTTATTGTGTACTTGTCCTGGATCAGCCCTTGACCAGCACTCTGGTTAGATTAATTGCCTGGATCAGCCCTTGGCTATTGTATTACCTGTCTCACACAGATCTACTTGGAGTCCTATGAAATGACTATGACCATGTGCACCCAATTACAGCTCCTGCTGGTGTTTACTTGAGCAGTGTTATGGGAAATAAAGGCCAGGCTGAGGTGGAAGCCATCAAATTCATAAGAAAAAAAAAAGATATTTATATTTCACTAGATCATCTCTTTAAGAGAATGTTCAATAATTTGTGGCAAGCATAGTAATGATTGTGTCTCAAAAGACTGCCTCAGTGTTGCAGTACAATGAAGATGGGTCAAAATGGCACAGAGTATTTCAGTATGAATTTTTTTACTTCTCTAATTAATATCTGACCTCCCAAAGATCTCTGCTGTAAAATAATACTTTTCCAGACTTGTAACTACTCTAGGAAGACTTGAACAGGGCTGAAATAATAACCAACGTATAATAACTTTGGATAATGAGGGCTTACGTACAGAATGTGAGTGAATAAACTTGTCAAAGCCATAGGTTACTCACCTTCTCTATTATACTGTTAGACCCTCACATATTGCTGATGGACAAGGTGTTCTTTCACACCTTTTTTTATTTTTTTAATGATTGGGTTACAAATCTGAAGAAATAATTTGAGGCTACTTTGTTGGACAAGAATCCAGCAGCTTTCAAATAAAATACAGCCAGAACAGATCTAGCTGTATAGTGCTATTAAAAGTTATTATATAGCCAGATAACAAAGTGAAATAGTATTTTCTAAATTGAAAATAAGTTTGGAAAAGTGAATAAAGAAACCATTTATTCTGTTCTTTAGAGTCTTTCCATTACATACAATAAGACTATCAAGTAAATCATAAGGCAAATATAAAAAAAGTTGTACTAGAAGATATTAATATGGTGTTCTTGAGACTTTTGCTTCCAGACCTGTATAATTTTATAATGGGTAATTAATAGCATTAATGTTCTAAGAATGCAAATGTATAAGATAACTTTTCTCTTTCTATTGCAACTTGACTCTAGAAAAAAAACATTATTATTTACCTGAATCATTACTGTTAGCATAGATTTTTCAAATAAATACTCCCTTTATTTAAGGAAAAATGACATTTCTGGGTTTTTTTTTGGTTCTAAAAGTCCATCAAACTTATGTATATAGAAGCCAGATGCTGTTGTATTACATTGCATAGCTGAGAAATACTAAATTTCTTAATTTAAATAAGCCATCTGTGTCTATTTATTCATGATATTTTCATTATTGGTCCAATGCTGTATGATTTTCTAGAAATCAGACTATCAGTAAAAATTTTACCCTTTTGGAATCCATGGACAAATTCCAATTGACTTAATTAGATTAAAAATTCCACACTACCTCTTGATTTATTTTGAGATACTTCAGTGTCAGTGTTAGTAAAGCATTAGTGAATCTCCGAATGGCATGATACTATTCAGGATTGCAATTTTTTTGGAGGAAAAAAGATAATAATATTGTATGAATTGGAAAAACATATTTTGGCATGAGGTAGGCCAGGACGCCCAGAGAGATAGTTTAGTTTCTCTCCTTAGAGCTTCTCTCCTTAGAGCTATTCAAAAGCTGTCTAGACAGTACAAATGGATTAAAGATCTAAAATAATGGTTTATTTTTTCAAGACTGTGGTGCAGTGAATTGAATATTGTGGCATTAGCCTTTTAATGCATTTGTCACTGTCTCTGCTATTCTCTGATGCCTGACTGAATCCTAAATGTTCCAGTGCATATGTAAATACACATGTTTATGCTATTTTGGAAGGACAATAAAATGTTTCTCAGATCAGAGACTTAATTTATTTAATATGTATGAAAGTTTCACCTAAATTCTGGTTGTGAAGATGTTTCATGTGGGGGTATTTCTGTGATCATTTATCTGACTATTTTTAATAAAATTTAAGAAGATTATTGGTTTTTCCTTTTGTTAAAATGCATTAGCAGGCAAGATACAGCATAATATATGGCTGAGAACTTTTTAATTTGTTGCAATCTGAGCACTAGTAATTGAACATTTGAATGACTTTTGAGGGTGCTATTTGAATTTTTTTACTGGGTTATGGGAACTGAATTTAAAAGTTTCAGTATAGTATTTATGTTTTTTAAGTATGAATCTGAACAAAAAGACAAAAAAGAATATAATTCAAAGCACTGATAGATAGCATTAGTACTTTGAGTCCAGAGTCTACTGTTTTGTTATATTAGTATTATGTAGTGTTAAAAGCATCTTCTTGAAACTCATTCAATTCAACCAAAAGCTCAGTGACCTTTCACCATGGTACTCACCCCTTCTAATTGTAATTGACAGAACAATTTCCTAGTTTCCATTATGTCACAGAAAACCAGGTATGGGCTATTTGTTACTTGAAACATGATTGAGACACCTTTAATTGTAATGGGCAGGACCACCTATTAAAATTATCCCAGTGAAATGGTTCTGGCAGATACATTTCTTATGATAGTGAGAAACACTCACTATCATGAGTAAGAATACACAGATAAAATTTTTTAAATGTTTCATAAGATCCCACACATCAAGTATTTGAGTATTACTGTAGCCTCAGGTCAAAAACTTGGTGGATCAAGATTCATTCAATTGAGAGAATTTTGCACTAATTTATGACAACAGACAAACAATTTCCCTTTTGGATGGGAACTCCAATTATGTGTTCTGATAAATGTAGATAGTTTTTAATGTAATAAATTAATATTTTATATGTTTCTGAAGTAATCTTTATATACTTAGTTCAAAACCATGTCAGGATTGCTAAGTTACTTAAAAAAATAATAATAGATTTTTGAAAATACAATTCTCCCATTTATTAAATTTTTTTAGAATTTTCATCCCATGATTGTGGTAAATTTGGGGGACCTAATTGCTAGTGGGAAGACTAAATATCTTCCAGAAGTCAGTCTGGGATTGGTCCTGTTGGGGAGCTTATCTAGAGTCTTTCTTGGGGTCAGGTATAGGACTGTGCAGAGCTATGCTCATCAAGATTCCCGTGGTGCAAAACAATGGGCTGCCACTTGTTGGAGTGACTTACAGCCTCCCCCTCTCCAACGTTCTCTGGATAGTTCATTTACCCTTAAATTACTCCCGTATTTTTGTCTATTCCTTTTTAATTAATGATTTTAAAAAGCCCAACTCATGCAAAACTTATTTAAACTAAAAAAATATTTCAATTAATTTGAGTTTTTAACTTTTTTGTGCATTTCCCTATAGGATACCAGTGTGATTAAATACTGCTAAAAGCATTTTTTTTCTGTAATATCCTTACAAAAATAATGCAATAGTGGCTTTCCTGATTAAAAAAAGTTTTAAATCTTCATACTTAAGTTATGTTAAGTAATTTTGTTTCTCTTCTTTTGAGCTGCTGTCTCTTCTCCATATATTGTAAAAATTCTTGTATAAACTGGATATCACTTCAAATTAAATATTAGCTCTTTGTGTGCTTACTTTCACAGAATAAACAAATAAAACAACCCCAAAAACTAAAAAATTAAATATCTATAAAACAGCTCCTTGATCCTGTGATCATTCCTTACTGAACAAATTCCAGCTGAAGTTATCACAGTAAAGCACTCCCATCAGGGTGTGGGAAGTGATTCTTCCCCTCTCTGCAGCGCTGATGAGGCCACACCTGGAGGCCCATGGCCATGTCTGGGCTCCTCGTTACAGAAGGGAAATTACTATAGTGAAGAGAGTCTAGAGGAGAGTCACAAAAAATTATTAAGAGCAAGGGGTTTGAGAAAAGCATGAGAGAGCTGAGACTCCTTAGCCTGGAGAAGGCTCATGGGTAATGCTATAAATATCTGTAATTAGCTGAAGGGAAGGTGCAGAGCAGATGGAGCCATGATTTCAGTGGTGCACAGTAGCAGGACCAGAGGCGGTGAGCACAAACACGGGAGGCTCCCTCTGAACATCAGGAAACACTTCTTCACTGTGACTATAATTCAGCATGGGAACAAGTTGCTCAGGGAGACTGTGAAGTTTTCTCCTTGGAGATGTTCAAAAGCTCTCTAGACTGGGTCTTGGGCAGCCTGTTCCAGGTGACTCTGCTTGAACAGGAAGCTTCTTCCAGCCTCAGCTGTTCTGTGAACAAAGCTGAAGGCACATAATATAAATTATATTGGTGACAATGATAATAAATTGACAGGAATAATACTTCTAGGCTCAATCCTGTCCTACTTGGAATTCTAGGCTATAAAAGATAATACATATTCTCAAACTCAGTTTTTAATGTTATGATCAAATGGCAATATTTTCACATGATTCTCGTGTCATTAATGAATAGGATGAATAATGCTCCTGAAATGTATCACATTTATGTACTTAGTTCCTCCCTTTTCTGTATTACTTTTATTTCTTGTCCCCCAGATTTTTGTAGTAAAAATGAAGGAAAAAAGTATTAGGGAAAGAAAGAATATCCTTTTAAATTAGACTGATTCTGAAGAATATATATAAACACATTTTGTTAAACAAAATGTTTTGTTCTTTTCTGAGGCTGATGAATCAACATCTTCCTAAATAATAATTTTATATTCTTTATGTTGAGAATATTCAGTAGAAGACTCCAAGACTTAAATTTACAGATATGACAATAGTTCACAACTGTTACCAAATCTAGTTAGTGATATATTTTGAAGATTTGAATTTCTATGTGAAAATCTACCAGGAAAAAACATCAGAGCTTCTCTGCTTTGAATTTGGCACTGAGATAAGTGGGTATTTAATACCTTTTGCTTCACACTCTCTAAACCTCTTATCTGACAGATGATGACTGTAATTCTACTTAGTTTCACTAATATGTTGCCAAGATCAATTCAGCATTCAGATTATGGTGGTCAGAGCACCTTAATACATTCTCAAAGAGATATTAATTATTTGAAGATTAATGATTTTACATTTAATTAATAATTTGGACCACATCTAAGGAATAAGCCTTGGAGACCTCTGAGAAGAAAAAAAAAGGAAAATGCAAAGAAATTTTCATTCAATGCATGTAGTTTGAGTGTGCATAAAAATGAGTTTGGAGTCATGCAATTAAAAACCAAACAATAACGTAAATGTCAGAGGGCACAAAATTAATTGACTTATGTTTAATTTTGACTTTTCATGAATACCAAGTACAGTTTCAGTGAAGAGTATCACAAAATTTTAGGAATTGTAATTGCTAAGCATTGTGGTAAATGCAAAATTTCATAGTCCAAAAATTACAAAGATTTAAAATCTAAATTTTGAGGAAAAAGATGCCTCATTTTGATTTATATGAGGGTTTTTTAATATTGTATTTGTCATTTCATTAAAAAATTAATGTCTTATTCTATTTTGATTTTATAGTTATGCACTACACTTATTTTATTAAAATGGGAGAGCTGGATTATGTATTAACATCATTATAAGCACACATAATTGCACTGTATGGGTTGCCAGCTAGACACAAACACTGGCAGTGTTTCTGGAAGTGTACAGTACATTTTATTTTCTGTTTGGGGATTTTGTGTATGTCTGTGATCTGCTTTTTGCAAAGTACAATGTATAACTTTTATTTTTAAGATGGAATCGAGAAGTCAAAATTGGAAGTTTAAAAAATATCGTATTTTTAATAGTGCTTTCTGCAACACAAAGGCAGCAGCTTGATTTTTATGCCATCCTGTCTTATATCCTGAGTCTTTTGCACTTAAATAGTTAAAGCAAATAAGAAAATATATTTTTCAAAATTGCAATGGTCTCTCCTACAAGAAAGAATTATAATAGTTACAAGAATTGTAACTATTCTTACAAGAATTGTAATAGTTTCTCCTACAAGGAAGTAGATACCTTTCTCTGAAGGCTACTTCTGAGGGCCACTTCTTCCATTATCTCAGTAGCCTGTAAATATTAACTGACAGATTGAGTTTAAACAAGATTTTTTCTAATTGATTCATAGAAGATACTATTTTCTATAATAATTTCAAAGAATATCAGTCATAAACAAACTAAAAGACACTGCCATAATATTGATAATATTGAGAATACTTGCTTTGACACATAAAATAATAAGTAGAAGAATCAAACCAATAAAAAACTGAGACCATGTCTTTCCAGATTTTGGAAAGATATCTTCCAACAAAGAGTTATTTCAAAAAACAGAAATAAAGATTTTTTTGAATGTTTAATTTTACTGATGTTTCCTTAATACTCCATGTCTTCATAGCGCCTATAGGAAGTGAAAAAAAAAAAAAAAGTCAGTACTTGCAATTAAGTGAGTATACTAAGTCAGTCATGAGGAAATGGGATTGATGGATGCACCAGCAAGCATGTCACCAGCAGCTCTTAATTATAATGGTATTTCACAATTTAGATTCCCAACATTTACAAGTGATTTGAGACATTCTAATTTTGTTCTGCCTTGAAGCAGTTTCATTTTAGTCAATAAATTCCATGAGATTCCCTAATGTAGGGCTCAAATTGAATCTTAATTACCAGGCTGATCTAATAGCTGACAAAATTTCAACTTTTCTGAAGTGTCACGTAGTATATGAAAGTCTGCTTTGAATTCGACATGGTAAAAAAAACCCTTAAAACTCAATTACAACTTGACTTTTGAATCACTTATCCTTTTGCTCTAGCACTACAATCATAGGTTTAGTGGTATATACTTAGTCACTGGGAAAGAATATTAAAATGCTGGTTTACTGAGTTATAGTCTGTCTCCTGCTGTTCATTCCCTTTGTGGCTGTAAATGTTAACAGGAATATTAATCAACTATGCTATGTGTTTTTCTCAAAAAATATCAAAATACTAAATATGTTTTACAAAGAAGTATACACCAATTACTGAATTCCTTTACCAGCAGAACAGTACAAGGCAAGTAACAGATTTCAATGAGCATTACATTTATTACAAGCTAAAATGAATAAACAGAATGAATAGCATATTATTTAGCTAATTTTTCTATATATTGTTTAATCTATACAAGGTCCCAGTTCATATCTAGTGGAGTCCACCCTTACTTTGCATTCCTTTATACTTTTTTCACTGGTCTTCAGATTTCTTTATTTTTTCATTCTAATTTCTGTATCATTAAATTGGTTCAAGATGAATAGTGGCCCTTTTGTCAAAATTTCAGATAATAATTCATTTTCTTTCCTTAAAATTTTGCCTGACCTGAGTATCTTGGGGACATCATTAACATCTAAGTAACTGTGCTGCCTTCTCATTCTTTTAAATATTTCTTATTTATGATATGCTATTTAAGCTTCTAGGAATTGTCATCTACAACTTTAGTTATATTGAATAGGGAATTGTTGAAACATAAATATTTAATAAAAGACAATTGATGAAAGCAACAAAATAAACTATTCCATTTAGTATAATAAAGGTAAGTTACTGTAGATCAAATCTGAGTATTTTTGCTGTATAGAATTTAAAAAATATGCTGTTTTTTTATTATGATAAACATAATTTTGAATTTATATTTAATACCTGCTGCTGTCATTAGCAATTTTCATAACCTTAAATTAAAAAAAATAAAGAAAAAACTCAAAAAACAAAACCAACCCAAACTAATGCCCTGAAATTTTACTTACTTTGTAACTTCACTGTAGTTGTCCAATATAATAAATCTCTATTTTTAATATGAGTTAACATTTTGATCTTACTAATGTCAGCTTATTGAAATTAAGGATATGATATCATATGATTTCTGTTAGCTAAGTGTAGCCCTTGGCATTACATCCTTGTAGGTATCCCAGGGAACCACTATTTGTTCTGTGAGTAGAGATATTGCTAACCCTTTGCTACAGACTTGTAGCTGGTTTCAGTCCATGTGAGATTATCTGCACACATATGACCTAAAGTAATTTTGACTGTGTCACTTTGGAGAGAGGTGGCATTCAAAATAAACTGCTTGGGCATTTGAAATATGGCTTACAGATTCCAAAACTACCATTTTCAGTTGTCCCCTGCTATTCTATAGAGATCTGGAGTAATTCTAGGTATTCTGAAATATTTAACTTCAACCTTCTTGGCCAGTTAGAGAAATAATTCCTCTGCTTGCTCTTATCTTGGTCATGCATGTTGCTCTACAAAGTTTTTCACTGAACTCCATGTCTTTCATTCTCTCTGATTCATGGCTGATACACCTATATTGTCAGTGCAGATCACACTCATTGAAATCCTTAACCTAATTCCACTGAGCTTTAATACCAAAGCCTGAGAATGTTTGTATTACTGCAGAGGGTGTCAAGGTATTCAGTATGGGAAACACATGAGTGAAATTATTTAGTTAATGACAAAGTCCAGCTTTTAGATAAACACCATAAATAGTTTTTAAAACTCCTCTATTTTGCTTTAAAGTTTTCTGATATAATGATATTAGATATATAGTTAATTTTGCTGTGTAGTTTGACAAGCACCTTCTCTTTTAAACAATAATTTATTTTCCTAGTGCAGAACAGAGACTCCATGGCAACCAGACAGTGTGAAGCAGAAAAGATATAGGCAGAAAACACAGATGATCTGCTTTCAGAAATTCTAAAAATTAATAAGTAAAAGCACAGCATGTGTAAAACGGGGTCTAAAGAATTTTACTTTATTTAAAACAGCATGTAAACATGAAAGAAGTCCTTCAAGTGTCAGTAGGTCAACTCACATTCAACAAAATATAAAGTCTCACAATTTAACTGTAAAGCTTTTATTACTGTTTTTTAAGAAAACACAAAATATCTCTACCTGAATATAAAACACTGTCTGAAATGATGGGCTTGAAATCCCAATCTCACTAGAAAGAGAGATGCCTTTATTCACTTCTGTTCTCTGAGTGAGAACGTCATTCAGTTCTCTAAATATGTCTGAAGTCCCAGGTGTTCAGCCTTCTCCAGGAGAGCTGAGCCCAAATACATATAACAATGCCTGAGAAAACAAATGCCATAATTCCAAAGGTGCCACACATTTACTCCTTCTTCTCCTCAGCTTTATATACTGAGCACGATGTCATATGGTCTGGAATATCCCTTTGATTAGCTTGGGTCTCCTGGCCTGGCTGCCCCAACCTCCCACACATCCCAACTTCCTCCCCAGCACGGCAGTACAAAAGCAGAAAAGGCCTCGGCTCTGTGCAAGCCCTGCTCAGCAATAACAAAAGCATCTCTATATTGTTAACCTCATGCTCAGCACAAATCAAAACCACAGCCCATTCTAACCATTGTGAAGAAAATTTACTCTGCACCAGCCCAAATCACATGTGTCATTAACTTAATCTTAACCAGCCAAGTTTGCCTCTCATTGTACAGATTATCAGTGTCTCAAAAGTAAGATTTAGTGTAAAATTCATCAATCTAAATTTTGTACCAGGCATCATCAATTATGAAAGAGAAGTATGTGCCAATATTTGAAACAGCATTTTTCAGTCTAAATTTTATGGGAAATAGTAAGGGGAAACAATTTCTAGGAAACAGTAATAGGAAAAAATATATATTTATATATGCATACACACATGGATATTGCAACATGTATGCATATTGCATATATGCAATATATATGTGCATATATGCATGTTGCTCGAGTTTGGTTTAGGTTTTTTTTCTGAACAGAAAATAATTAGTAAAACTTAATAATTATTGTTTGTAAAATGAATAATGCAATAGCCAAAACATTAGTGTATTATCAACTTTCAATTTTATAGACACATGTCCAAAACCAAAGAACTATACAGACTCACATAAAGCTAGCTCCATCCCAGCCAGATGCAGTACACTTATACTTGCTTTTCTTTGAAAGCAAAAAGCAAATGGACTACAGAATACTATTATAGTTAAAGGGTTAATTTAATTTTTCTCTTTTCAGTAATCTTGTTCCTATCTCCTCTATATCTATAGTAAGAAGGCTTGTTGGCAGTTATTTTAGTGATGATCCTTTATTATAAAGAGTATGCAGCCTATATTTTTAGTCCAAATTTCATTTCTTAAATAACTGTTAGAAGCATGGGCACACCTTCATCTTTTACATTATTTTCTCTACAACATATCCTTATAAACAAACCTGAAAGAATTCTTGTTGTGTTCTTAGAAGTAATAAAATAATTAAGAAATATACTTCAGCATCACAGCTGGGTATTTCACTTCTCTACTCTGACTTAAAGGTGTCACATAGTCTATATCACTTTCAAGGAACTTAATTGAATCCAACACTCTTTCATATTAAATATTATTTCAAATGTTTTTATTTTTATACCTGGAAGAACTGTAAACAGAGCAAAGGTAATTACTCTGGAAAGCTTTTACTATTGCATATGAAGTGTGCAAAATAGCTGAGCAGCAGAGATGAATCGATAATTTCTAGCTTTTCTATAATACAAATAGAAAAACTAATAGAGGCTTAATGTTGTTTTATATATATGAATGAAAGAAAAATTACATTTAGAAAATATGAAACTTCTACAAATTAAGTATGTGCCGACTGCTATGAAAAATTATTTTATTAATAAAAAACCCTAACAAAACAACAACAGCAAAAAAATCATACCTGAAACATTTAAAATTGGATAGATATCAGATTCCAGGAAAAGCTTTTGCTCCATATTAATATAATTATAATTTAGAGGTATGAAATAATGGATGTCAATAAAAGACTTACCTAAGGTGAAATTGTACTAGATGGAAGTAGTTGCCTAAGAGCATATATGTAGTGCCATTTTTGGTGATTTGGGGTAGTCTGCCTGGTCTCTCTGTCAGTACAAAAGAGGAACTTGCACAGATATTCAGTTGACAGATGACATAGTGACTGCAATTACTAGCAAGTCACAAAATGTTGTGAGGAAATTATAAAGTAGATTATGGGTCATTATTTCAAAATCTGAATATCAGACTTGGTTTTTCCAAAGATAGTACTCAGCTAAACTGATCAACAAATTTAAATCTAGACATGTGAAAAAATAATTTGTTCCACTTACATAATTTTTTTAAATTCTTACCTCAGAAACATATATTTTTTTTATAAATTTTGTGTCCTCTGGTTAGAATAGATAGAGCAATATTTATTCATTGTCAAGAACTTCTGATTCTTATGTCCACCTATATGGGCTTCACTTCACCCATGCAGTCCTTATGTGTCATGATAAGTCTAACCTGAAAAATACCTTTTGCCTGGAAGCTCTGGAGTTTCTTTTAAGTTCAGGGACTATACCTCTGTTGGCAAGATTGCTGTTCCTGATTGTGTTGTGAAAAAGCTTGTCTCTAGCTCATTTCATGGAGCAGTCCTGCTTTTGCCATTCCCTTTCAGTTATTCAGGGCGGGGAGGGGAGGGGAGGGGAGGGGAGGGGAAGAAGGAAGGGAGGAAGGGAGGAAGGGAGGAAGGGAGGAAGGAAGGAAGGAAGGAAGGAAGAAAGGAAGGAAGGAAGGAAGGAAGGAAGGAAACTTATCAAATGTAAAAAATGTAAAAAATTAACTTAATAAAGGAAGATCTTGATACCAAAAATAGCAGACAGATTGCATGGGAGCTAGCTTTCATGGTCTTAAAATTTTTTTTCACTCATCCACACATAAGCATCTAATGACAGCTCAAATAATCCCAGACATCTAGAGCACCAGTGTAGGTATGAAAGATGACACAGGATCTGTGATAGACTCTAACCTTCCAGAAGTGACAAGTGAACATAAAAAGACACATCAAGAACCTAGGTAAAGCTAACTGTATTGACTCTTGGTGTATACCATGTAAGTGACTTCAGGTGAGTTAGCTGTGTCAATTCCCACAGAGATGAGCTAATCAATACACTCAATTGACTTACCTCACCCTAAAATAAACAGCTATTCCAAAACAAATGTGTAGCTCTCCATTGACTTTACTGACTATGAGATCAATTCATTTGTCAAAGAGAGGTTTGTAGTGTAATTTGAAACTCTCTTGGTTATCTGAGGAATCTGTATGAGGCTTTCAGTATTGACAGCATTTACAGAGACCCATGCCCTTCTGAGCAGCAGCCAAAGGAGACCTAAGTTGATACAGAAATTTAAATGGAACTGTACTCCTCTATTTAAAGAACTGAGTTGTCCTAGATCTTTACTAGTTATAATAGCAACTTGATGTCTTACACTATGTGATACACTGTAGACACCACCTTCATGATGAACCTGACATCTGATTTCCATACTACAAAAGCACAGGCATCCCATATATCTTATGGACTAGATGAGTGGGCAGTGAGGTGAATTGAGAACTGGCTGAATGGCAGGTCTCAGGAGGTTGTAATCAGTGTCACAGTGTTGGAAGCCTCTCACTAGTGGTGTTCAGTATCATTTAACTTACCCATAAATTGCTTGGATGAAAGGACAGATGCCTTTTCAGCAAGTTCTCTGATGACACAAACCTGTGAGGAGTGGCTGATAGCCCAGAGGGCTGTGCAGCCCTTCAGAGGGACCTGAACCTTTTTGAGAGGTGGGCAGATGTGAATTGAAATTCAACATAGGTAAATGCAAGGTCCTGGACCTGGAGAAGAATAACCTCATGCACCAGCGCAGGCTGGGGGCCGATCTGCTGGAAAACAGCTCTGCTGAAAAGGACCTATCGATGCTGGTGAAAGGACCTACAAGCTGTCCATGAGGCAGCAGTGTGACCTTGTGGCCAAAAAGACCAATGGTGTCCTTGGGTACTTTAGGAAGAATTTTGTCAGCAGATTAAGAGAGGAGATTCTGCTACTCCACTCAGCACTAGTGAGGCCGCATCTGGAGCGCTGCATCAAATTCTGAGCTCCTCAGTGCAAGAGAAATCTGGAGCTTCTGGAATGGGTCCAATGGAGGGCAACAAAAGATAATGGAGGGACTGAAGCATCTCTCCTATGAGCATCTTTTCTTGAGGATAAGCTGAGGGAGATGGGCCTATTCATTCTCAAAACACGGGGATGCCAAGATTGTGAAAGGACCTCAGCAATATCTAAATAAGTATCTGAAGGGAGGGTGTCAGTGGGAAGGTTGGGATCATCTTGGTGGTGGCAAGCAATAGGACAAGAGGCAATGGGAAGAAACTGGTGCAGAGAAACCTCCATCTGAGCATGAGGAAGAACTTTAAAACTTTACTGTGTGAGTGACCACCCACTGAAACAGATTGCCCAGAGAGGCTGAGGAGTCTCCCTGACAGGAGGTATTCAAGAACCATCTGGACACAGTTCTGTGCTCCGGGATGATCAGGGAGGTTGGCTCAGATGACCTGCTGTGGTCCCTTCCAACATTACCTTTCTGTGATTCTGTGATTTGCTCTGTTTTAATTAAAAAATATTATTAAGTTGCTCACATGAAGTCCTCTCAATATTTGAAATATCCTGGGTATCTTACTTGGAATCCGGTCATCAGTCCAGAAGATTGACGATCTCTCTGAGACCCAGTGTAATAGTTTACAGCCACATGTAGATGATGTAAATTGTTATGGGAGAGGGCAGGAGGCTTTTGATCAACTGAATTTACTTCCGAATCTTCATCTGTTGCAAGACGAGTTTAGAGATCGCTTTTTTGCACACAAAATGATTGTTGTCACCTAAATTCATGTGTCTAAGTATATATTCTATTTTATTATATAAATTATATAAATTATATAAATTATATATTGTTATATTACGTTGTATTACGTTGTATTACGTTGTGTTGTATTATATTATATTACATTACATTATATTATATTATAT
>QUSF01000007.1:40793852-40914897 GCA_003676055.1 Chloebia gouldiae
TATTATATTTATTATAATTTTTCCTCCTTATTCTCTAGTAAGGAGGTTTTTTTCCCTTTAGGACCTACAAAAAGTGTATTACATGTATTATGAACATTTGTAATGAACTAGCCCCAGACATTAAAATATTAGTAGTAGTAGTAGCAGTACCAGCAGTAGTAGCAGTAGTAGTAGTATTGTTATTATTATTATTTAGGATGTCTTAATTGTACTATATATACATTAAAATTATATTAGCAGTGTAAACATTGTCAGACTCATCTCCATTGTTTCATCCCGCCACTAAGAAATTAAGAAATTTCAGTGATTTTCTAATGAAAAAATGTTTTCTGTTGATCTCTTTTAGCTTCCACTGGTATTTCTCTGCCTTGGGTGCAACCTGTCAAGAGGAATTGCTTGACACACTTATTAATAGCACTAACAGTATGCTTAATGTGATACAATTAGCAGAATGTAGTAGAGTCACCCTGTGACTGCTTCAGGAAATTTGGGGTTTAATTGTAGCTCAGAACCTTAGAGGCTGTGTGAAACTTATTCAAAAGATATAATTTGAGGGTTTTGGGGTGGGGGGCGAGTTGGTTTTATTTTATTTTTGGAACACTTAATTTTGTTCATCATTGGTCTCTTTTCCCCCTTTATCTGAGGAATTATGAAAACAGAAACTAAAACACAAAACAGAAGAAAGCAACTTATTTTCACAGAAATATAAACATAAGTAAATATATTTTTCAGGTTTAAATCTTACTTGATAATACTGGCTTTTACACACACTGTTGAAACGTGTTTGCACTGGAAAGGGCAAAGATATAATTGTAGCTACAGAAAATAAATAGAAATAATGACTCTCTCAGTAAAGATCTTGACATTGTATTTCTTGTCTGTAACCATTTAGAGACAAACACATGCCATCTCAGATGATACTTGAAAATGTTTTATGAAATAGGAAACATAGTTTGTCTACAGAAATGATTAATAACAAAGTTTCCATAAAGCAATACTGAAATCTGAAAAGCATGAGGCAGGGTATGAAAATGGATAAAAGTATGGGTCAGAAATAAAGTATTTGGCAAAGCTTTATAGCCTGTTTTCCTATGCAGGCAAAATTCACACTGAAATAAACTGAAAAACCTTTGCTTCAATAACAGGCACATAAGTGGAGAATAGGTGAGTGGTTTGCCCATGATGTGATAGCTTTTCAACAGACTAAACTAGAAAACACCACTGTAAAAGACTCTGTGGTCCAGGAGGAATCTTTGCTGTTTGTATCTGACATTTAAATGCCAGCTGTCCACTGCTCCCTATTTAATACAATCTGATGGAGAGTGAGACAGTGGAAAAAAAGTAGTGAAAGAAGAAACTATAGTGGGAATTGGATACAAGCTGTTCAGACATAATTTGCTCTGGAACTTGGCACTATCTTGGTTTTGTGAAGATTTATTTCTCCACTAAATTAAGCATAACCTGGAGAACTAGAGCCATTTTATCTAAAGTCCAAATTCAAATTATTTTACTAGAGCAGAAAAATACTGGGATAGAAAACACTCAAATTCTTAAATGCAAGAAGCTGTCAGTAGTCAGCTTTTTTTGCAACAACTTATTTTTTTAAATTTATTTATCAGTGAAATCTACTTTACTATTTCATTCACTTGTTTCTCTTTCTTTTATATATGTGTATCATTTGTTATTGCTGAACATCTTCCCTAAGTGTCTGTAAACCTTTTTCTATAAAATCTTATGGGGTAAGAGTGATGAGATTTCAAAATTATGTCAGTAAAAGCAAATGATAAAAATATTTTGAGATCTCACTTTTTTACATGATAAATGGATAGATGAAACCAAACAGTATTGCTGGTAGGGAAGAATAAAGAAAACCACATGAAAAATTAGTTTCATATTGTCATTGCTCTAAGGAATACCTATCTAGAAGAGTGGGAAAATGAAAATATATTTAAACACTTAACTTGTATAAGGAAAGAACAAGGTAAGTTATTGCCATTTGTATCCTGGGGATTTGGTTCAGAAAAATCAAAGATCTACTTGAGAAGATGCCAGAATTCCCTTAAAAATTAATAAAATCTTTAACAATATCAAAAGGCAAACAAACACAGTGGTATTAAACACAGTGGTATTATTTGTTCCACTGAGGCTTCTTTGTGCCAAACTTTTGGTACAAATATTTGATATTTCATCATTGGGAAAAAAAAGCCAAAAATTGGCCAGGCTTACAAAATAAATTCCAAGTTTGAAAGTAAACTGATAATTTTAAGAAGAAAATACTTTAGGTTTTGAAATATTTAGAGTGTTATCTTCTTAGTGAAAATGCTAACTTGATTACAACTATACATAAAAATTTCCTACATGTTTTGATATGTCTTTAAAAAAATATTTTCAAAGGTAGCAGAGACTTCAGTGTTTCAATTCATCATTAAATAGCCTTACATTTTATATGGAGTTTATTTCTATAATTAAATTACTGTGTCTGTTTCAGTGATTTCCTTTTCCTTTATGACTTGAAATAAATCCCTAAACTCTAAAATCCCTTATGACTTGAAATAAGTCCCTAAACCCTAAAATGAACAATATTCAACATACAAGTAAAATTTACTTTTTATTGCTATAAATGGCTCAACAAACTGGTTTATTCCATAATAATGCAACAAAAAATGATCAATTAAGTGATCAAACTGAATTTTTAGAATTTTCATGAACATATTTCCTTTATGCTTTTAACTTTTTTGCTCCTCACACAGCAGTCATCAAAATAATATACTTTAAGTACTTTAGAAAATGTAGCATCAAAAAGCACCAATATTAACATGTTATCACCAACAGATGATGAAAGCTTCAAGAAAATATAAATAAATCGAGATCCTACTAGCAGTGTTAAAAATCCCAAACAAGTTTTGTTAAAGTAATTTATGTCAGGTCTTCTAAATATGAGTTATCTTATAATGTGAGAAAGTGAAGCAATTGGGCAGATGATATGTAAAGTAACCACAAGGTAAGTGGAAGAAGAAAAAGAAAGAAAAAATATTCTGCAAATAATCTGAATTTCCCTTCTATAGTTTTCATTCATGTCAGCTCCACAATAATTCACAAGAGACTGCAGGAAGACTGTTGTGCTTGTTTTTCATTCCTCCTCCTGGCTTCAAAAATTATGTAAGGAGAGTGGAGGTTTCCCCTCTTTTCTCATTGTCTGTGCTGCAGAAACTCTCATCTATCTACGCAGTATCTGTCAGTGAAGGATCTAGGTGACTTCTCAACAACAGTATATAATGAAGGGCACAGCAATGCAGAGAGGCTGAAATACTACATGGCTTACAAGACATTTAGAAGATGGAAAAAAAGAGATGAAAGACAATTAAGAAAGGAAGATGCAATCATTGTGAGAAAATTGTATTTATAGAACACAGACTGGTAATAAGTAACAGGGGAAACAAATAGAAATATAAAAAGAAGGACAAAAGCAAAAGCAGAAAAAGCAAATCAGTTTGGATCAGGAAAGGGATAAGCTGCAAGAACATGGGAAAAGGGAATTTTGTCTGTCACACAGTAATGAGACTCAGGATTCCTGTTTTTCCTCCTTAGCCACTTTTATTTTTTTATTGCTGCAAAGCAAACTTTGAGAAATTACTTTTTTTTTTTTTTTTTTTTTTGCAAGTACTGTCTCTGGAAAAACATAATATTCTTGTTTTCCTGACTGCCATTTGACACCATAGGTGTGTCACATAGACTCTTTCAGGCATCAGGGTAGTCCCCGTGGTGTGCTGTGATAAAAAAATTGTGCTTTGTGAGAGGCAATATTGTTGAAAGACATGCTATGACTATCCTTAAGCCCTTGTTTCACAGCAAGAATGGTTGAAATTGGAAAGCACTCCTGCAGGTTTTCTTGCCCACACACGCACCTATTTGTCCCTCTTGCTACCTCAGTTGCTCAAGCACAATCAGCTAGAACAGTTTGCCCATCATGTTTTCCAGTCTGGTGCCGAGTATCTCCAGGGATGGGGAATTTGCAACTTCTCTGGATGGCTTGTTCTGGTGTTTGATCACCCTCACAGTAAGCAATTGTAATCTTGTATTCAGGTAGATTTTAACGTGTTTTAGTTTGAAACACCTGTCACTGGACACTGCAGAGAAGGATCTGATTTCCTTGGTTTTGTTTGCACTGACCTGGTTGTGTCTGGGATAGGATGAGTTTTCTTCCTGGTAACTCATGAACTGCTACATTTTAGATTTAGTATGAGATTAATGTTGGCAACACATTGAAAACTGATGTTTTAGTTGTGGCTTACCCTCAATCAAGATCTTCTGAATTTCCCACACTCTGACAGTGAGGAGATGAACAAGAAGCCAGGAGAGAGCACGGCCAGGACAACTGACATGCAGCAGCAAAAAGAATATACCATAACACAAAAATTAGTATGTAAACTGGGGAGGGAGTTGTTTGGGATCCATAAATTGCTGCTCAGGGAAAGGCTAAGCATTGATCATTAAGTGCTAAACAGTTGTGTTGTACATCACTTTTTTGATTGTGTTTTATTCCTCTCTTTTCTCTCTCTTTTTCATATCTATTATGATTTTTATTATTGATCTTGCTATTTTTTCCTTTATTTTAATTATTTAGCTATTGTTATCTCAACACATAGATTTTATCTTTTTTTCACGATTCTACTACAAATCACACTGGCGTGGGGCATGTGCAATGATCATTTTTTTTGTTTGGTTCATTTTAGTTTTTTGGGGTTTTTTTGTCTACTTTGTTTAAAAAGCAGGTTTATTCAGAGACTGATTGTTGGCTTTCCAGGTTTTAAATCCCAAAGATAACAATTGAAATTCTCTTAAATACGCTGCATCTGGGATTCCTAGAAAGAACACGGTCCTGAAGTTTACATTGTAACTGCAAGGAAACATAACATAAAGAGAAGTGAGTAATGAAAATAAAAATTTTGTAATTCTTGCTACATAGATAGGACTGTGGTTTCCAACATCATATGAGTAAACCATCTAGATTTTTAATAACAAATCCTAGTAAAAAATAGGATAAATTAAGTATTGAAGCTGAAAATGCAATATATTGCTTTTCTTTAGTCATATTTTAATAGCTCCTTTATGCTATCACATTCAGAACTACTTACATTTCCAAAAAATTGAAATTAGATATCTGGATCAGGCTACCATCAAGTCATCAATGGGGTTCCCCAGGGCAAAATTTTAAAGCCTGTGCTCTTTAATGTTTTTATGTTTTCTGGATGTGTAATTTGAATGTACACTAAGTAAGTTTGCTGCTACTAGTGAATTAGAAAGGGCTGTGGGAGTCCCTTGAGGGCAGGGAGACCTTATAGAGAAGTCAGAGTAAACTGAAGGGCTGAGGAACAGCCAACCATGTTATAGACACAAATTAGGGGATGAGAGGCTGAAGAAAGAAACCCCAGAAAGAGATCTGGACTTTCTGGTCAACAGGAAGTTGAATATGAGGCAGCAGTGTACCTTGGCAGCCAAAATGATTTACCCTGCCCTGGAGAGCATCAGGCACAGCATTGCAGCCAGGCAAGGGAGGGGATTGTCCCACTCTGCTCTGCTCTGGTGTGGCCTCACTTGAGTATTGTACAGGCACCTTAATATAACAGGTAAGTCCAGAGTATGTCCAGGGGAGGGAGACCCAGATGGTGAAAGGTTTCAAAGGCAGCACTTAGGAGGAGTGATTGAGATCACTTGGCTTGCTCACCTTCGAAAAAAGAAGGTTGATGAGGTGTGACCTCATCACAGTCTTTAACTTGGTTAAGGGGGGCATTGGATGGGAAGATATTCATCTCTTCTCTGGTGACCAGCAGCAGGATACAAAGAAATTGCATGAAGCTTTGCTAGGGGAAGTACAGATTGGACATAAGTGGAAGGTTCCTCACTATGAGGGTGGCTAGCCACTGGAACAGGCTTCCCAGGGAAGTGGTCACAGCACCAAACCTGTCAGAGTTCAAGGAGCATCTGAATGATGCTCTTAATCATATGGTTTGCAGGTGTTCCTGCAAGAAGAAGGGAATTGGACTCAATGATCCTTGACCCATATAAAAACCACCTTGAAGATTGTATGGTCCAAGCACATCTGAAAATCTTTTTAAAGCATTACATTTTAAGACCAAGATTCTGCATAAAATTGAAAACTAGCATGGAGAAACAATCATTACTTTACAGAAATACTGGCAGTATTTAGAAATGCACACTGCTCTGCTCCATTGCACAACTAGGTAAAAAGTATAGAGGGTGCTGTGCTAATGTCCTTTGGCTGTTGTGAATGAATGATTTATTAGAGAATTATGCCTATAAGAGTGAGAGTCAGAAAGATGACAGGTATCACATATCTCATGTTCTATTTGTACTTAATCTGCCTCATTCTACTGCATAATTTATAACTGAAAACTTAGCCATTGAATAAGGTTGTAAAGGGTTGCAGTAAAATAACATTTAAGCTGTCAAGATTTGTTATCAAATCAGTGTAGAAAAAGGGAAAGAAATCACATAGTATGTAATTCATTAAGTCAATGACAATTCAAATGAGTGAAAATGTCCATTCAATCATATCTGTGGCACCACATTATAAATGAACCAAAAAACCTCAAACCATACCTAAAAAAGTTTAAAGTCTAAGCTAACTAAAAGTACATAGGGATTGCTTTCTGATACTGAAATGTAATTAGAGCTTTTATTTTACAGAAAAGAGAAACTACATGAGTAATTGTAAATCAAGTTGGTATTTAACACTGTTTTCAACTGTCTGTCCAAAGGTTAATATACATTTTGTTTGAGGCTCATGAACTCTAATTTATACTTTTCAAATCATTCAGTATAATAATCATAAGGGTAATTTATAATCAGCTATATGATTATTCCACTAAATGAGATACTGAAACTCAGCATCTGTATGAGTCTCATTCACCTAACTTCAGTTTTTTTAGTGTTTCTGAATACCAACAATAAGAGAATTTAAATTAAAGACAGTTCATGAACAGGTGTTTTTAGACCAATTTTATCACAATCAAGAACACCCATGACACACTCACCTACCAAAATTTGCTAGTGCAAAATTGAGAATAAATATTGGGAAGTCTAAAAAGAATGAATTTTCAAGAAGATGGTTTAGAAAAAGAAAGTTTTCCCTTCAGATTATAGAACAATATTTGTTTTGTGTGACTACCCATTCTTGCTCCCTTCTTGTGAGTGTGGGTAAAAGATATGAGTGTTGTTATAAAGCGTTCTATAAAACAAGTTAACAAATCAAAATACGTGAATATTTGCTGTGAACAAGTAGCATAACATTTTTCTTTATAAGAAAAAAACTCTAAGAATAGGATATTTTTATAATTAATCTACGGTATATGCTTTCAAGGTCTTTGTTTTAATAGGTGGGGAGAATTAGGATTTTCAGTAACTTGATTCTGTAATCTATGTAGGTGTATTTCTAAGGGCAAATTTTACTTTTGAATTGTAAGATTTTCTGTATTGACTGTAGAAGTGAATTCAAACAAATAGTTTAAATGTAGATTTTTTTGGTAAAATTTTCTCATACGTTGTCAATCTGCAATTCTATTGGTAACTGTAATTTCCCCCTGTTTTTCTTCACAAACTCAGTCAAATTTTCAAGATTATTTTAGTATTGCCTTTCCTTTATTTATTTTATCCCCTGTGAATTTAATTGCCACATCACTGCTGAAATAATGTAATATCATCTTCCATCTAGTATACTTTTTCCATTGGAGCAGACTTTTATTTGGTTTCATTTGATACCTTAACTGTTCTTTATGCTTTTTCTTTCTTCTCATCAAGTTTTAACTTGATTAAATGGTTAGAAACCAATAACCACTACAAATAAGCAACATATATATATATATATATATATATATATATATATATATATTCCAACTCAAAAGCACTGCTCATTGACTATTATTGTAATTTAAAGTAGATGGCATCTAAACATCTATTGTCAAATACAGCCTTCACCTGTCATATCATAAAGGAATTTCAACATACTGCCTGATTCCTTATTTAACCTTCAATACAAAAAATATCACTAGCTGACAGTCTTTCCACCTACACTTGCCAAGAAACAAAATTTATAATTTTCCAGCCAAAGGGAGCAATTTTTCATTTCTTCATAAGAAACTTTTCCTCTCTTGTTATTTTTTTTTCTTAAGAAATTATGACAGTTAGTATCTTATTGATTTCCTTCCTCAATGTCATGTAAATAAAATGGAAAGGACCAGCACAAAGAAAGAAAAGGTTTATCTTTTCCACCCTTCCATTTTTTTTTGTTTTGAGTGTCAAAATTTTGGCCTGCATCCATCAGAATTCATTACTTCACCTGTTTATTATTTATTTGCTTGTTGATTTTTTTTTAACTCTGGTGTCGGCCTAGTAGATCTGCCTTATCTTTCAGTGACTAAACTGGTAACAAAAGAGGTACAAAACACTGGTGGTCTTGGATCTATTTTGCTTATGGATAACATCCCATGTGTCAGATTGGAATTATCTTAAAAACTATCCAAAATGGAAACAAAAAGTATTAAACAATGTTCATGGGCAGTGATATCTGAACCAAGCTTGTGGGGTTTTTTTACGTAGCAGTAAAAGTACAATATCTCCTTCCATTTTGTTTTGGTGGGTTTTTTTTTGTTTGGTTTTTTTTTTTTTGTTTTTTTTTTAATAATTTCAAAATATATGGTTTGCCATATTCTGGCATAAGTATTTTTCAGTGTATAGCTGCTGTTTGTGTCTTCTTCATACTTGCCTATTCAGCATTTAACAAGAATATCTTTCATATTTCATCTTGGTTGTATTGAGTTTTATTTAAACTAATTTCAGCATCACTTGCCTCCTACAACTCTCTCTGAAAAGAGAGCAAAACAAGGTATCTGTTTTAATATTCAGAACTTTTTACCATGTTCATATTGAACATCTGCAGGGATTTCTACACATTGTTAGACAACACCTACCGTGCATATACTGAAGCATGTGACTTTTTTTAACATAAGTAGAATTAAGTTCCAAATTAATATTTGAATCCAGACATGTTATAGCTACAGAGAGACACTATCTCTACAGAGAAACAGAGGTACTACAGAGAGTCATTATCTCACTTCAATTTTTTTTCTGAGTATCACAATTAATTTATCTCCCTTTCTTCTCCCTCACTGCCAAGACTTTTTTGTTTTGTTTAGTTGTTGTTTTTTTTTCTATTAGAGACAATATTTTTAAACCTTATAATACTGCTTAAAAGTGACCTTAAATAACACAATCGAGAGGAATATGTTTTGCAGAAGGCCAATTTTTCAGCTTGTCTTTCACCATCCAGCTATGATGTCAAATCAGCCTGGAGCTGTGTTATTTTGTCAGGTTTTCTAACTAAAAACTACTTTGGATTTTGTTGACACAATGCAGTGTTGCCCAAGGGGCTTTCAACAAACCCTTTATGTACACTGGAAATTTTGAATGTGTCTGTCAGCTAATCCTTCATGCATTAAGCTAAAAGTTGCTAAAGTTAATGAGGTAATACATATTTTAGTTAGCATATTAGGAGAATAAAATATATTTTAAAAATTAAAAATATAATTTATTCTTCAAACCTGACATTCATATTTTAATATACATATTTCACTTGACAGACTCAATTCTGACATTCGTCAGTATTCCACCCCACATCCCATTTGTCTCTATGATCCTCAATAAATGGTTTGTATTTAAATATCCAACTTAAATTTGCAAATCAATTATTATAAGTTTATAATCTTCTTTTTTTGCTGTTAAGATGAGAAAGAAGAAAGCAAATTAAACAAGAGACATAACACAGACTTTGAATTATCAATTAGAGCTTAAATTTACACAGAGATGAAGCACGTCCATATTGATAATTTTACTGATTTGAGTTTGGAATTCAGAGTTATGTTTGATGAAATTATATTAGTCTCAATTTGTAATGACGACTGTCTGATTTTATTCTTCTGTATGATCACATAATGCAGAAACAGAGGTTTAATTTATTTTTTTTCTTCCTAAAGTTAATATTATGGTTCAGCTGCAGCTATATTTGAACTCCACTTTATTAAATTACTTGAACTTTATGTAACTCTGCTGTCCTTACAAAAGCTATGCAATGCACTTTGTTGAGATATATTTTCAGATTACAAGAATACAGAATAAGATTATTTTCATTTACTTTATAGTTCACTTTCTTGTATTGAACTTATTTGTATTTTAAATTTATTAAACTGAAAAAGAGTTATCTGAATTTAATTGAAAAGAAAGACTGAAAGACAAGCCCAAACCAAATCAAACTAAAAACTATTCAGAACAAGCTAACTTTATAAAATACTATTACAGAAACTTATACAGAATCAGACAATCATCTCTGAAGAGATTAACCCATCTTCTCAAGGCAATTACAGCTGAAAATATCCTGAATCTATGGGAAGTAATTTGGCTCCAAATGAAGCAGTTAAACTCTTCCTCTAGAGAGTTGCTAAGAAAAATGGGACTTTCTTGGGGAACGTGGGGTTAGTCAGTCCATCAAAGTCTTTTTCTGGGAAGCAAACTGTTGTACTTTTAATCACTGATTGGAACATCAGAGCAATTAGAAAATTAGAATATATTCCATATCTCATTTTTATTAATTGTGTTAAATTAAATAATTATAATCCCCTCCCACATTTAACGGTGCATATTTTAGGTGTTGCTACAAGTTCTAGATCTTGCTTTTGAGACTTTTTTTTCTTTTTACTTTTTGGTGTAAACGTGCTTAAATCCTTTGTGGGGCTAAAGACAAAGCCAGATCACCAAGATAAGGATGAATTAATTTTCACAAGATGAGTTTTGCCACATGACAGCTCTTAGATGACCCCCTGAAGCTTTGAAGTGCCTAGGGTTTAGACAGATAACATCAGTTCAGATGAATCCCAGCCTGACAGGTTTTTGTTAGGGACCAGTGAACACAAGCCAAAGGTTTAATTCCAGGACATATAGCTCATAATAAATCATGTCTGTCCAAATAAAATCAGATCAATATTTTATTAATACCTAAATATGAAAAGGTATTTTAACTTAGGGAAGTGAGAGGGGAAAAAAGTTTAAAAAGAGAAAAAATGTATAATTTTTTCAAATTAAGAAAAGTTTTGTGTGGGTTTAATGTGTAATTTTTGTTATACCTTAAAAGTTTTAGAGTTCTCAAATTCACCTAGCAGTTACTTTTAGACATGACAAACACTTTAAATGTCTTCTGAGTATGTGGTTATATATGTATTTAAATTGCATCAAACATTAAAAAAAAATCTTGTTAAATTATTATTTTGTTTACCAGCAACTACAATATATAAATAAGAATGAAAAATCACTTTCACATTTACTTTCAAGTAATTTATGGGATTAGAAATTAGATTTAAGGGGTTGCCACTGTAGTAAATTTTAATAGATTTTTGGGGTTTTTTTCCATAATTTTTACAAATTTTGACTTTAAGATTATGGAGATTTTCTTAAAAAATGTATTTTTAAAAATTTAAATAATACAACCAAAAAAGTAAAAAGGTAACAAAAAAAAGCCAGATCCATTATAAAACATAAGTTAAATCGTAATTTAATTTATTTAATTTCTGTCAGTCTTTTGAGATTTTAATTTTTCCTCTTTAGATGTGTGAAAAAAACAATTAGACCCCAAGATTATTTTATTAATTTAAAAAATTTAAAAATTCATTTTTCAGTGATTTCTTGTTAACCCTATACTAGTATTGTGAATGAGTATTTTAAGGTCATTTAAGGAATGACCAGCAAAGGTATGAGGAATAGAAAGTTTACTATAAAAGCAATAGCACAACAAAATTACTTGACAAGGTTCATTCTACTACTTACCAGATGGTTAAAGCACAATGAGGAAAAGCAAAGTCCAGAATCAATCAATCCAAATGAAAATAAAGCAAAAACTATCTATTTGTAAGCTGTGAGGGCTGGAAGACAAAAGCATAGGAAAGGAAAAATCATGACTGAACAGCCCAACACTTAGCTGAACTTAAACTCAAGAGCATTTAACTTAACTGATAATTAAACAAAGGATTAATAGAGAATTTGCCACAACAGTAATTTATAGGCCTAATTTGCTTACAAATCCAAAGTTGTTAAGAATCTAGGAAAGCAGCATTCCTAGTACATGTGAAATAACATCACTCACATGCACACAAAGAGTTTGTACAAAGTACCTGGTAATTTAACAATTCCCCTTGAATTCAGTGAAATGCTTTCGACGCCTCTGCCACTTCTCAGCAGGCAAAGGAGTGGCAGTGTCAGCCCAGGACCCATCCTCATTCAGCATCCTCTGAGCAGAACAGACTTGAGACTCCTTTGGCTCTGAGAGGCCCTGCTCACAGCTGGTCACAGCTGCTGTGGTCCAGGAGAACTCAAGTTATAGGGCTGCAACTGAAAGGGTTATTGTCATAAAAATTTTTCATCCTGGCTGCAATACACGTGGGCAAGTTTCTTTGAAAGTTTGATAACAAAAATACTTTTCTGCATGGATTGATATTCAGCCAAAAATAAATCTCCAAGCTGTTCTTAAAAAAAACAAAACAGGACCTTGTTAGACAACAGAAGTTCCTGGGAGCAGGCAGTGCTTCTCATAAGCTCAAGAGGAGCTCAGGCAAGGTGCTGCTCATCAAGGCCGAGGCCCAGTGAGCATCTCTTAAATGACAGTGTCACCTGGGAGGGGAGGGAGACACCACCAAAACTGGTCAGATATTTGCCTGGTGTCATGGTCTGGACTGTCACAGACACACTGCTGTACTAGAAGTTTCTAACACAATGAAGACAACTGTAGATCATATGGGACTTCGGCACCTAAATGGACAAGACACCTACCCTCTAGCTGGACTCAAAAGGAATCTCAGAATAAAATCTTGACAGCCAGATAAACATAGGCATACACTGGCATGCGCTTGAAAATCTGTTATTCTTTATTATATTCTGATGAGGAATGTGACCTCCTTAAGCTTCCTGAGGTGGTTAGAAGTTTTCTCTTGGTCCTGTGCCTTATCTGCTACACTATGTGACTAAAAATATATCCAAAAATGCCTTAAAAAGAATATCAAACATATGCATATATATTTAACTGACCTATGTTTTATATAAAAAACACGGAAAGCACAGGGATCCTACAGCATAAATGTGTTTCAGTCAGTTTGATGTTGGGACCAATTCCAATTCTGTTACCTAAAAGGACACATTAGAACAGGAAAAATTTCAGAGAACAGCAAGCAGGATTCATAAAACAGATTTACATCTAGAATGTTGAATAGTCTAGAACTTCTCAGCCTGTGAGAAAGAAATAACAGCAAGGTTTTAAGTCTAAAAGCTTTTAAGTGGTAGAATCAAAGCATATGAGACATCTGTTCACAATCTGTTCCAATAACAGAACTCCAGCCACCAAATAAAAGGCTGACATCTAAAGAAGAAGGTGATATCATTTCATTAAGAGAATAACAGACCTCTTTCTGCTTTGCAAAAGACTTTGTTTATCCTAGGAATTTAAATAAGCTTGAGGAGAAGATAGACTAATCATTGGAGCAGAGATCACTGTAGATTTACCAACTAGAAAATCTAAATGTTAGAATATAGAACAGGAAACATTTAGAAGCTGAAAGAGTATTACAAGGAAAGTGTCACAGCATTGCCAAGCCTTTAGCTTTGCTAGAACATCTATTTAGGGGCACAGTGTGAAACAAAGTACCATGGATGAACAATATGTATGAATCACAGTTTAATGTCATTATTCCTTTCAATCCTTTTTTGAATTCCAGATGGAGTAATTCCTTATCTTTCATCCCAGTGTCAAAGGCACAGTCATCGTGAAGATGATAATTTTTGCTAAATTCTTGTCTCTTGGCAACACTACTAAGAATGAACCAGGCAATAGAGAGGGACTATTAAACTTGCAGATTGATAAAGATTGATACATTTGACAATTAAGAATTCTGGACTTCCACTTATGTTACCCAGATGTATTTAAAAGTCATAGAACAAAAATAATGACTTGCAAGAGAGCTGTCACAGGAACTTTCCCATTTATTGAGCTACAGAATGATGAGAAACACCTGTCTTAATAGACACTGTCTAGAGTTTTTCGGAATCTGTGGCTGAGTTTCCATAATGAATGTATAAAGTACCATAAAGCGATAAGCCTAAAATTAAAAACCAGAATCCACTAACTCTCCTTCCAGAAAAATACTCTACCAGTTAAGCTACAGAGTCTGTTCCATTTTATTTGGCATATGATTCTAAACTATTTTCTTTTACTGCAACGAATTTATTAGCATATCTCAACCTGTTTTGTTCCTTTTGCTCTTTTTCCTGGATAAAAACTATGCGTAGTCCCACAAAATTTACAGGATGTTCATCCTAGAAATGCCAGATTCTGACTCAGTGCTCTGAAGTTTTGGTCGGTATAGTCAGAATTTCTCACCATTTTCATGGCATGTTTAAAAATAATTAAAATGTAAATATATTTTGTAAAAATAAAAATGGTGAGACAAAGGAGAAGGTTGCCCAGAGAAGCTGTGAATGTCACATCCCTGAAAATGTTCAAAGTCATGCTGAGCAGTGCTTCAAGCAAGCTGATTTCACAGAAGGGGTTCCTGCCCACTGCAAGGGACACTGGTGATAAACTTTAAAGGTCACTTCAAACACAAACCATTCTGTGGTGCCTCGATTCTGTGATTCCATTGCCTGACTCTGGTTCCCTAATTAGCTCACACAGATGAACCATGATACCAGGAGGTAGTCACTGCTCATCTGAGGAGTTTAATCTTAGCGATAAATAGTTTAGGTTTCTCAGGGACCAAAAAAACCCCAAAAAACCTCCAAAAAAACCATTTTTTCCCACATATGCATACCCAGTACTTTATAACCTCAAGAATAAAGCAGTCCTCAAAACATTAAAAAACTCACCACAAAAAAAAAAAAAATCAAAACACAAAACGCCCCTAAAAGATTCTGAGGGTCTGAAGGAAGATTCTGATTCCTTTTGGAAGGATTGAATGTTCCATGCCTGAAGTGAGCAGCTCTGGTGAAAGCATTGGTGTGCAGCACTCTTTTGCTGAACAGGAGGTCACTCTTGCCCACAGTACCATAAGCCCTTTCTTTGTTAACTCAGTCCACCTCTTCCTTAGTTGATTTTGCATCCTCCTCCCCCTCCCCCTGTTTCGTTCTTAGTTAAAAGTCTTATTTGCCTGCCAAAAATGCTTTTCCCCTACTTTACCAGATGAATCCTAAGTCTCTTCCTAGAATTCCTCAGTCCTCAAAGGCATGATAGTAAAACCCAAATCTCTTTTTTTGACATGAACACATGAACTTTGCAGGCAGATGTTGACACACAGGATGAATCTACTCCTCCTCAAGCCCTTTACCTGCAATACTAGAGTCAAGTGGGAAATCACCATTGTTCCTTGTCCCTAGAGCCAATTATCCTGAGAGGATCCAGGTCTTCCCTGGTATTACTGTTGTTGGTGTCCATATGGAAGAATATCAGGGCATTACAGTCCAAAGGCCAGGTGATTTTTGACAGCCTCCCCACTATGTCCTGTGCTCAAGCTTCTGGCAAGCAGCAAAATTTCTAGCCAGCTGATTAAATCAGCAAATATGTACTGCATCTCCTTGAACAGGGACTCTCCCACTACTGTCACTCACCACTTCCTTCTAGTAGTGCTGTGTGTGAAGCTCAGCTGGTTCAAATGTTCTGTTGGACATATACTCCAGCCTCTCCGGTGAAATCAGGGCACAGGACTTCATGTGTCGATTCAAATTTGCAACTGGTGCTTATTGTGTTTCACTCTAGGAATATTGATAGGGTTTTGTTCATAAACAGTGATTCATCTAGCTTAAAAATATCTCACCCACTCAGCTTAGGAAACTATGGACCATATGTAGTTGCAAGTTGTGTCTTTCTGCTTTTGATTCCGTAATTCATCTCTGGTTTAGGTGGTTTAGACTATCCATTCTGCCCTTGAGCATCTAATTAATAGATGTACATTTTTTCTCAACATGTAGGTAAGTAATATAGAAAGAAAAACTTAATATTATGGTAAATAACTACTAAATAAATAGAATCATAGAATAATCTGAGTTGGAAGGGACCCATCAGGATCATCAGCTCATATTCCTGATCCTGAGATTAACACCATGTGCCTGACAGCATTGTCCAAACACTCTGTTAGGCTTGCTGCTGTGACCACTTCCCTGGGGATCGGGATCCTGTTCCAGTGCCCAGACATCCTCTGGGTGAAGAGCCTTTTCCTGATATCAAACCTAAAGAGGATATTTAGACTTTGTGATGTTTAACTTTAGAACTTGCTGCTTGGATTTTGTGGCTCGATACATAGTATTAATTAAGCATATCATTACATTAATTTTCAATCATCAGCAATATAATTTCTAATCACCTGCATCTTTGTAGTTAGTATAAATTTCAGAGTTTAAGTAGCAGTGCACTACAGGGGTGACTTGTGTGGGAAGAGACCAGTGAACTGTCAAATGGCAGTCACATCCCATTCCAGACAGCTCAAACTGTTGTTAATAGCCCATCATGCACCAAAACTTCAGAGCATCAGACAAGCACACAGCACCCATACTCAGAAGTATTTCAGAAATAAATTTGAAACTGGTGGAGGCTGGAGACACACTGCACATTTTTTGAGGTCTTGCTGGAGGTACGCTCAGAGAGGAGAAATCTGAAGCCAAACAGGTCAAGTCTTCTTCTTTTTCTTCATTTATTCCCCTATAAAAGATTCAAAATATATGATGCATTGGCTTGCTCAAAAATAGATATCATGGTACATATCAGCATGCACAAATTTCTGAATTCAGTCCCAAGTGCCCTCTTAGCTTACCTGTTACTCAAAAACTACATTTTTCTCACAGGTCATGAAGTAGAAAGGGTACTCAGAAAATTGTATCCTCCATGTAATTCTGTAATTCCTATTTATTGCCTTACATTCATTCATATGTTTCAAGCATTTAGCATGATATTAAAAATATTTGCAAAATTTACATAAATTGTAGTGACAAAATATTAAGACAAATTTACCTTCTCAGTAACTGAGAGAGTACAAAATATGGAAAGGTTTTTATTCATTAATTAATGCACATCAGATTTAATAATTTATCCTTTTTTTCTCCATTTTCAGTTCTCAGCTTTTGTTTTAAAGAATTGTATTGCTAGGCTGCAGAAGTTTCACTGATAACAGGTACAAAAGTTCAAAAAGTTTCACAAATGTATGAAAAAATAAAAAAAAAGTTCTTCCATCTCTCTGTCCCTTTAATTTTTTTTTTTAAACACTTTATACACTTTAGAGATTCTTTCTTCTTTAGACCCTTTCGCAAAGGCAGGTGAGAACTTTCTCCAAAAAAAATTTTCACAGGGAAATGTAAAGGGATTTAGAATTAAACATATTTTCAAAGGAAATTGTTTCAAAGGAAAAGTTATTCTATATTTCATTAAGCTACTTTAATCTATAAAGCAATACTGTTATCACAAACTCAGTCTGAGATTCTTTAGTGAGAGATTAAAGAAAGTTCCTTTGAAATTAGAATGGATACACACTTTTCATGCTGAACATTTGATAAATTTGTAGATGTTAATTACATACTTGTTAAAGAATAAATTTGAAAAGTTTTCTACTTCTTGAATTTATCTGTCTATATTTGCCTTTCTGCTTCCAATTTTAAAAAATGTTAGATTGGTGCTCAATCACCAATTTCAGAATTACCTTTAACCTCACACATAGTCTCTTCTATTCTATTTGTATCTATTTCTATTTGAATCCTTTTGAAAGGATTTTGTTATGAAAGTACACAAGACTGTCAAAAAAGCTATAGTATCCTAGATGTCCCATTTGAATTTTTCTTTTATTTTGTAACATTATCTTACATTTGGGAAAAATATTTTTTCCTGTCTATTAGCTTATCTTTTTCATCTTTTCTATTTCCATTCTTATGTAGTTCCTCACAAAATTAGGACTAGGTGAAGAGAAGAAAATCATATATGAGTTTGTCATGTCAAAATGTTTTAGTAACTCAAGAACTGGACTCACAGCAATTTGAATACCAAAATGAAATGATTTTTTGTATGAATATAGTTCAAGAATATACAAATGCATTCATCTACTGACAGAATAAAAGCACAAGAAATTATTGACAAAAAAATTTCTAAAGGGAACTCTGGATGTCCTCAGTTTGTAGGTTTTTCTTGAATTGTTTACTTTTTACTCCGGGTGAAAAAAAAGAAAAAAAAGAGGGCAAGACCTTGGCAACCCATCACACCTACTGTCCTCCTAATTGTGCTTTTCATAAATGCTTATTCATTGATTATTTCCTTCTGCTGTATTAGAAGATACACTGACCAGTATTTATGATGAAATTCTTCCATCTCTGCTCTGTTTTGGATGTCTCAGGTCTCTTTTCCATCAAACACTATCAAAGGGTCAGTGCTCCTCTATCTTTGACAAATTGAATTTGTTGTTAGTAGTGGATATGTCTCCAGACTATTTGAAATCCATTTTTTTGTAAATCCACTTCCTGTCTTTGCCCTGTGATAATAAGATCACATAGATATTCAAAGGCATTGGAGTACAAGTACATTTTAGAGTTACAAATTCAGTGGCTTTGGATCTATAGAGAGCTTTGAAATTCCAGCTTTCCGCTGTAGAAAGTACTGAACATATATTCCTGCTCCATTATATTGCATAAATGCTTGCTACAACTGCTGCTATCACGAGCAGATGAACTGAAGGATGAAAGGAAGAGATGAAAACAGAAGGAAGCAGAGTGGTGGCAGCAGGTGCTGCTTCCCATTTTTCCATCAGTTTTCATTGGCAGCAAGAGCCTCCTTCCGGATATTATAGACACTGGCACTTACTGCTTAGGCAGCTGCCCTCTATTTTTTGAGAATAAAGAAATTAAGCTGTATGGAAAGGTCTGCTGAAATGTGGAATAAATCCCTAATGCCATTTATAACTGTTTCCCAGGATAATATGCAATTCTAAGTGAAAAAAATAACATGAGGAAGAAACATCTTCCTCATCTAGGATAATTCAGAAATAAAAATCCACTGCAGATGTAAATCAGCTTCAAATCATATAAGTCTGTGATAGAAATGGTGACTGACTTCAATTCTCACGTGGTCTCGTTGTTCTTCCACTGCAAGCCTTTTCTTGGTTTGTGACGTGTCTATGAGGACTTCAATATGAGGCTGAATATATAAAAAAAAAATAATGGAGTAATGACAGAATATTTTATGAGTGAAAGAAAAAATAATTACTCACAAAACAGGTTTTCTGTCTTTAGAATTATTATTAGTATTATTATGTTTCTTAACTTTCTAAATAGTAAAAAATATTTAGATGCAATCAAACTTTAAAAAAATTAAATTGAGAATAGGATGTCAGCTATTACCTTTTCCAGTAAGAAATAACTAAGGATCATTTAGTTGTTAATTTAATAAGTCAGAAAAAGCTAGTAAATATGGTCTAGGGAGCCAACAGAGTTTTCAAGGAAACACTGTATTCTTGCAACAAACTGTTGCAGAGCATTGCAAGCTATACTGCCAAATGATATACAGAATGAAATGTCAGTTAGTAGTCTAAAGTTCAACAAATATAAAGATAAAAGTATTTAAAAATGTGAAAGTGCTCTATCATATGTCTAAAACCCTGACACAATTTAGACTTTCTGTGTTATAAGGGTGTTAAGTTGTATCAGTAACTAAAAAAAGTTTTTTCCTAAAATCCTCATTTTTATTCATCTGTGTTTGGCTGTGAGGAATTTAACACATAAATACATATAAGAAATATGCATTAGCAGAATGAAAAATAATTAATGTGTTAAATATGTACAAATATTAATTTGCATTATATTGATAAAACCCCAGAAATATAGAGGTATATGTTGAAAGATCACAATGTTTTAAAGTAACTACAGCAATTGCTTGAAAATAACACTTGGAAACATTATGAAGTGTCAAAATATTGTTTTGAAGCAGTAAAATTAACTTAACAAATTACTGTTATTTAGTAAGCAGTCTCTACATTGAAAGAACCTTTGCATCCAGCACAGAACATCAAATGCTGATACTGACAATAGCAGCAGAAAAGGCAAACTGAAGTGCTTTTATCTCAGACATGAACACCAGCTGCCATAATGCAGAAATAAGAGACTTCACAGTCTACAAGGGGATGTGTCATTCAGAAAGATCTGCAAATGCCAATTTGACTGGAAAGAAAAGAGGAAATTTTTCCAGTTTTCTCAGGCATTCAGACACTGGCGTTACTCCTACTTATGCGTACTGTAGTACATATACGTACTGTATAATTCAGAAATTCCCTTGAAATCTATTTTATCAGAAGCAGACTAACATTTATGATAATTTTAAACATCAGTGGTTCCACTTTAAAGGATAGTGTAAATAAAGAAACTTCAGAATAATAAATGCCTGGTACACATTCTTGTAATCAACAAAATTAAAAGCAAAGAAAACTCCATTAGACACAGGGATTTTCTGAACTCTACTTTTACTGCCTTTGTTTCATAGTAGCAATATTTTGAATGAATGAATCTGGTTATTGTGGGTACAAGCGTGCTCAGCCGGATGAGCATTTTTGAGCAGGTTACCATTTAGTAAGAAGAGCTCACCAGACATTTGTATGTAGGGATCTCAGTGGAGATGATGCATAATACTGAGTCAGAATGAATCACTGACACCAGCAGAGTGGCAGTCCTGCCCAAAGTCTTTTCAAGTGGCAGAGAATGTAGCTTTCAAAACTGACTGACAGGCTTGGCTGATTCACAAAACAAGGGAGACTGGACTCTCATCTCTGCTCAAAGGAGAAGGAAGAATTTCCCTCCTGTTATGAGTGTGCCCTTCTGTAATAGATAGGATGCTCTGGAGCATGTTAGAATGAGTACCATCAAAAAGGCACAAAGGGTGTTAGTAATTGGAGACTTCTCACTGAGGTCCCAAAGCACCTGGTGCTACAGTCATGCTTTGGGGTAGTATGGTCTCAGATGCATCTTTGAGAGAGTGGAGATATTGACAGTGGATGGAGTGCACCTGACCAAGGGGTGTAAGAGTGTTCTGGGAAGCAAGCTGAATGGACTTAAATCAGAACTTTTAATTAGATTTGGCAGGGAAGGGGATGTACTTCTGAGTGTCAAAGAAACATGAACACTTTGGGACATTTGGGATAATTGTCCCAAAGGAATTAGGGAAGGCTCCTCCTGTTAGAGAAGGCTCCACCCAAAAGGTGAAGAGGCTGATAGCCCAGCTGCAGTGCCTCTACACCAATGCACATGCCATGGAACACAAGCAAAAGGAGTTGGACACCGTGATGCAGTCACAAAACTATGACCTAGTTGCTATCATGGAAACATGATGGGATGAACCACACAACTGAAACTGAAATAAGAAGAGTACTACCAATAAAATGGAAAAAAGAAAGGCATTATTTGTTTAATATGGCAAGTTGAGGGAACAGCAGTTGACTCATACTGATGTTGAATTTTGACTTTTTATCTGAAATAAAACTCAGTTTTTCTTTATGTTAAATCTTGTACATTAGTACATTTGTTATGTGTAGGAACAAGGTCAGAAGAGAATAAAAAAAGAAAATGCTTCTGTATATATCTTTCCTCTCATTGCACAGGATTTACTTAATGCACGAGTAGTAATATCAGTCAGACTGTCACAAAGATTAAAGAATCAAACTGAAAAAGAGTAGACAAAAAATTGTTGTCTTGACATAGACTTGCCAGAAATTCAAAATATTCAGTGGTATCTCAGTGTGAGCTAAAGCTGACTTGACTGTCTCTTTCCTGGATGTTGCTCACTAACTTATGTTCAGAATTCCTTAGCCAAAGTCAAATAAAAGAAATGTCATAGTGTTCTGCAATTTAAGAGAGATGCTTCAAGTCCTGCACATCAATATTTAAACAGTAGAGAAGCTACTGTAAAAAATTTGATTTATAATGCTGCATCTTGGCTGCAAGGAAGGATAGAAAATTACTAGTAAGCTTAGAAGTCAAGCAAAATAAGAAAAAGGGTAATATTAAATAAAAAAATTGTTAATAGGATCGAGTTCAGCAGATCTACCCTAAAGCTGAATTCAATGCAATATTTTACTAAGGAAATATCAGGCTAAATTTCTTGAGAATGACTGAGTAATTTAGAACTACTGCTACATAAGATTCTTGCCAGAATATCTTACAGACCCATGTAATAATGGCTGATTCTTAATGTAGAAGTATTTTGAGGCAACTTAATTTAAAAATTACAAAAATAATTATTCAATTCATAGAGAGGAAGAAAAAGTGATGCAGCAGGCAGATTCAGTGCAGGCATGGAAAGGCCAGAGAGTCACAAGGGCAGAAAGTTCAAATATAAGTGTGTGTGATGGCTATAAATGTTGTATGAGCGTCAGGGCATGAGAGTCCACCTGAGATGTTATTATCCTGTTAGTATCCTAAGTGTCACAAGTAGTAGTTTATGTGCTTTGCATTCTTGTTGCTCTTGTTAATTGTGTTAGCCATCTGTCAACTACTTTGACATGAGAGTGATGCAGGAATGTTCAAAGTTTGTTTTTTTCATCAGTCTGAATGGGTTTTGGTGTTTTGCAAAGTTGTCCTTTGCAATTGCAAAGAACAGTTGTCAATTTGCAATTGTCCAGTTGTCAATTGCAAAGTTGTCCTTTGCAATACTTCACATGATGTAGAAAAATTCTTCTTTCTCCTTTTCACCAGTGCTGTGTTTTGGATTGTGATGAGAATGGTGTTGATAACACACTGATGTTTTGTTTCTTTATAAGTTTTGTTTATCCTAAGCCAAAAATTTTTTTTCCTTCTCTTCTCATGGTCTGACAGTGAGGAGCTATGCAAAGGGAACTGGAGGGAGCATAGCTGGGACAGGTGACCTGAACTAACCAAAGGGGTATTCCATAACATAGAATGCCCTGTTATAAACTGGGAGGAATTACCCAGAAGGCTGATCTGCTTTTGGGAAGGGGAATCTGGCATTGGTCATCAGGTGCTGAGCAACTGCATTGTGCATCCCTTGTTTGTTTCCTTTTTATTATCATTTTTATTGCCATTTACCTTTACTACTCTATTTTACTTTATTTTCACATATTAGACTGTTCTTATCTCGACATGCAAGTTTTACTTCGATTCTACTCCTCATTCCACTGGGATTTATTGGGGAAAAAGGGGGTTAGGCAAGCAACTATGTGACATTTCTTTTTCAGCTGAGCTTAAAACCACAACATCCTGTTACAGGTTTTCTCTTAAAAAAAAAAAATTTTGCTTGACCACATGGCTCATACTTCAGAATGATTACGTAAATCAGCAGTAAGTTATGGGTGTCACCTTATCCAGTTTATGATTTGGGTGAATTTTATCCTATTAGGATAAAAGATATCACAGCACACAAGCAAGAAGCTTAAATTCAATGATGTATAATATACTGGGACATGATGAATAAAGAAGATCAAGGTCTTGGCAGTTAAAATTTCAGGAATGTGCTTATAACTCCTAGAGCAGTTAGTTCCTTTACCAACTATCTGGATGTGAATTGTGTCACTGAATATACAGTACAATATGTTATGCTCTGAGTTATCTTTAAGAATGGTATTTCAGGCCAGGCTAATCCCTGCTACAAAAAAAATCCCAATATATTTCCCATGAATGTAGGACAAATTTCTCACATAGCTAAGAAGTTTTCACTGGAATATGTGATCTTTTTGTTTCTGGAAATTCAATTCAGCTGACCAGATATAGGTACACACATGGAATTTTTTGAACTATTTTTCTAGACTTTTTTAAAAAGCTGTGGAAAAGGTACAGGTTATGTTTAGTCCATGAACTTTCTCATCTCAAGGTAAACTGAAAGAATTGGTCAAAAATGCCTGATTTTGCCACTGACTATTAAAGAGGACTAGTTTCATCTTTAAATGCCTAGAATTAAGTAAGACAAATCCTATTTAGTTGCTTGCAGATGACTGAGTCATATTTTCATGTTTTCATGATGCTCTTGAAAAAGTCTGCCTGTTGTTTCTTCTATCCAGTACTCACAGTAGTTTTATCAGAGCTAACACCTAGAGGACTAGCTCTTGTATATTGGTTATGTGACATGCACATGTTCCTTGATAAAGATCTCTTTCTTGCAAAATCTAGGAGTCAATTTGAAAGTCTCCTTCAAACAACAGAAATGCTCTAAGCATTGGAATGTGTCTCAGAGAATTTTATTGGTGGTAATAAAAGTAATAATTTGTTCATTTAACTAACCCAGGAGAAAAAAAAATCTGTCAGGCAAGATAAAAATTAAATTTAAAAAAAGCAAAAGAGCATTATGGATTATCCAGAGATTAGGGAATTCTTTAAAGGATTTTAAGAAGATATCTCAAATTTCATTTCAGTAATTTGTGGTTTTTCCCAGAGATATGTCACTGAGAACATTTCCAGGAGGACAGAATTGTACCTCAGAATCCAATACTCAGCATGGCAGAACAGGTCGCATAGTGAATATGTTGAATATGTTGAAATACTTTTTTAAAGTCACACAGAAAATCTGAGCAGTGGCTTTGTACTTTGAAAACAAATTAAGTATTCCATCGTCAGTGTCATTGGCTGTCCTGACCTTACGTTAAAAATTTTGTCTTTGCAAGAAACATCAATTTCTTTAGAAGTTCATGTACAGTTTTCTGCAAGGCTAGGATTTCCAACAATACCCCATTTCCAGAATAAAATTTATTTATTGGAAAATTCAGAATTACTTCTAGGAAAAGGAAAAAAATTTCTTTAACGGATGTTTCACATGTATGTGATACATTATATATATAATGTATGGAACAAGGAATGTGAATACTTCTTATTTCATTGCTTGTGAACTTCACCTTTCTCCATTATAAATGTATTATCTTCAGTCATTAAATGAGCCCTTTAAAACAAATTTTTTAAAACCTAAGTGGTTCACATGCAGACTAGGGCTGGTGGTCATATTTTCTAAGTTTTTATTTTAATCCAGTGTTTCTTTATTCATATATATCACCTAGCTTTTGAAAAAAAAAAAAAAAAACAAAAAAAACCCAACAAAAAAAACCCAAAATGCACAACCAAAATGATACAAAACTAACTGCAACATTAGCACTATTTAAAATGCCTTATTGCATTCAGCGCTATTCTGAATAGTAAATGACACCTAACTGTTCCTTCACAGCCAGCTCAGACAAATGATCTGGCAGCACATGATGGTGTTAAGTGCAATCAGGCACTAAGCTGCACTGACATCAGATGCTGGCATCTTTTGTTTTGAAACAGGATTTGATCCAGAGAGAACTAGCAGTACTTGCAAATTTAGTGCAGAAAGCAAAAAATTATGGGTTTTAGATTACACCTGGAAACTGGATGTCCTCCAATAAAAACTCAAAACTAAACACCTCATACATTTTACAGATGGGTTTTGAAGCTACTGAAAAAGGATTTTTCTTGCCTATTTTGACTTCTAGTTAGTGGAAAATGTTTAATGTTCCAGTGTGGACTTTCCTTTCATTTGGTTGGTTGGCTGGGTTGCTGGGTTTCTTTTGGTTTTTTCAACTGTTAGCAATCCACAAGCAAGATATCCTGTTTGTCCACTAAGCCACACATCAGGAGAATGATAGAAATCAGTACTACATTCATAAAGAAAATTTCCCATGAAGAAGAATTAGGAAAAAGAGACAATATACACTTGAAGAATATCAAACAAAAGTTGTAGTTATGTCAAGGAAATACTAAAAATGTAACCAAAATAATGTTAAAATTCTGATGACTTATAAATCTGTCAAATTCTTATTTTCCTTGTTTACATACCACTCCGATTTTTATTTCTTGGCTGCATTTGACAATGCACTAAGTGTTCACATTTCTCCTTATGCAATCCTTCCTCTTCTTTGTATGATTGATTAAAAAACCACTTCTGTCTGAAAAAAATGTACATTCATTATTATTTTAATTAGAATTACATGTCCTAATTAAAAACTTTGTTTACAGTATGAAAGAAATGCAAGCATTGTTCAAAGTTTAAGAGCCTCGTTCTGCCATACCTAGGTTATTTTCCCCACAACACCTTATTAATAAAAAACAGATAGTGAACAGAAGTAACTTTCAATAGGTTTGTAAGATCTTTTACTAGATCTGTAGAAGAAGAATATGCCATAGGGTGAAGCTTCAACCTCACAACTTAATGGATACCAAGACTGTAAATTAAATATTTCACTGAACACCAAAATCTTATCAAATTAACCTGATAATAGAAACTTATATTGCACATCTTTAAACTCAGTGCTGATTTATTTATATTTTAATTCCTTGGTTTTATTATGCAGCAATAGAGTTATACAGTGAAGTTTCTAGGATAAAATATTTTTTCTGTTCGCTTAATTTTACACAAACAAATATCTTATATTTTCCTTTAGTACTATCAGCTGGAAAAGAGGATAAACTGTCACCTGTTTGCCTCTTAATTTTCTGTACTTTTTTTTTCTTGAAATATTTCTTACATACAGTACAACAGTGCTTCATATATATGTAGCTCTCTATAGCTATCAGAAATATGTAGGTATATCCAAAGTTTGACTTCAGTTACTGTAAAGGAAGCATAGGCCACTTTTAGTCAAATCATATCTGTTTCTCAAATGGAAGAAAACTGGCACACAGACAGCATCAGAAAATATTGTGTCCTGTCAAGATGCAGCCTTGTAGTTTTGAGAGAATGTCCTGGTACAGATCCTTTTCACCTCTTGCAGGCTGTAAATCTAGGAAAGCCATTTTGGTGACTCCTACCCTAAGATGTACTGGCTCTTTACACTGACTTGCAAAGAGAGAAGACATTAAGGCCCTATTTAAAGCCATTTCATGTTATCTTATGGCTCTTAACAAATAGTGGGGTTATTTTGTGTCACAGATGCATAAGATCTGTAATATAACAATTATTTTAGCTTTACTATAATCAAATACATTAATAAATCAAATAACATTTGATGCATGTGGATCTAACATAACTAACATAACTAACATTTGAAGTGAATTGTTTTATTCTCTTTTGTTTTGGGATATCATTTGATGGAGGAAGAGAAAAACACTAGTTATCCAGTTATTACTGAAGGAATTTATATTGTTCTGTGATTAAGCTTAATTTAATTCCGTGAGTGAGCTGAATAGCTCACTGAATTCTATGCAGATCAAGGCTGAATCTGTCCATTGCCCTTGACATCAAACAAATCATGGATCTTAGACTGTGATTTATTTTGAAATATATTGCATGACTCCTGTTCTTTGCTATGATATTCCTTTAACTACAAAGATTATAAGCAGCTCAAAAATTATAAATCAGATATTAGCTACTGTAAAATTGCACAGCAGACTGAACAAATAAAGAATCTGCTTATTGATTATCTAAGGCTATTTGTTTACTTGAGCAGTTGTGGACCTCTAAAGATTAGATTCTTTAAAGTGGAACTAAAATTTTTAATTTAGACAAACAGAACTCAGAGCCCCATGATACCTTGGGCTTAATTCCAAGTATATAATTTCTTGTGAAGAATCATTGAGTATTAATTAACAGATACTATATAAATATTTTTAATATATTTCCACGGCTATTCAATTCACTCTGCTTATCATCTTACATTGTGTTCTGGATTTTTTATATTTTTTTCCTTAGGTAATCAAAATGTTGTTGGTCACACCTGACATAGTTGCAGGGAATCATGTAACTAGATGAATTTTATACATAAATTTTGTATACAATAATTTTTATACAATAATTTTGTACATAAGTGGTCAGGCTATGTCTACCATTTTCCTCATAGAGTGAACAAGGAGTCTGAAGAGTTTAATCATGCATTGTCACTTTATTGTCAAATGATGCACTGTCACTTTATTTTTAGAATTAGGATGTAAACCTGACAGGTAAGACAAATCTACAACTCTGTATCTGAAAAAGATCCTGGGTTCAGCTCAACAGACTTCAGATATTAAACCAAAGCACCTAAAATTAATGCCTTCCAGGAAGGCATTAATGACCTAAAAAAGGAGGTCATGAAAGTACACTCCAAGATTATTTTATGAGAATAATTCATAGAGACAGTCAACCTCTGCCAGTGTTTGGCCACTCTTACTGTAGCAAAATAGTACTTTTTTGTATGCTGGAGTGGAATTTCCTATATTTAAGTATGTGGCCTTTGCCTCTTATCATGGCACTAGGAACTGACCAGTGACAAGTCTGTCTCCAACATCTTCATTCCATTTCATGAGGTATTTATAAAGAGTGCTGAGACTTTCTCCTATTTACTTGAAGGGAGGCAGCAACTGATAACTGATTAGAAGAAACATTTTACTCTTCAATCAAGGGACATGATTGTGGCAATAAGTGTGCAATTTCCCATGTGACAAAAGCACTAAGAAAAGCAGGTTGGGACAGAAGTTCTTATAAGCCTTAAAAGTGTCTTATCATACCATTCTTTAAAGATAGGATTTTGAGTTTTCATGCTGAAAACTGTGTTTGTACTTTTAGGATGGTAGTGCAGAATATGTTTCATCTCACTTTCAAACACAGGTCTCAAATATTTCGGGGGGAAAAAGCCCACAAACCTAAACCAAAACAACACAAAAAGAAACAACCTAAACCCCACTACAGGTCAAAGATCTAAATCAATATATATGTGGTATATATATTATATTAATTATATATATGTGGCACTAATTAAAAACAAGTAAAAGTAAAACCATGTTTTGTGAACATTATTAACTCACATTTATTCTTTTCTCTTCTTCTTCTTATCTGAATTGCACACTTGCAAAGCCTAAGCTGGACCTTTCTATGAAAGTTTCATCAGAAATCCATGCTTTCTTTTAATAAAAGTATGAAGTAAAACATTAACATCACAAAATTCCCCTGAAACACAGCAAAGATACTCAAACAACAACAGAAACAGACAGGACAGAACCATAATGAAAAAGAGCGAGTAAGAAGGATTGCTGCTCTGTCATAACATGGGATTCCCACAAGTACAAGAATGAATATTTTGCTATTCTCTGTTTATGGTGATTTTTCTGCATTTCATCTTTGGTTGCTTTCATAATGTCTAGAAAATAAATTTGTGAGTGTCTATGAGCTTTTTTTGGTTTTTTTTGCCACCTTTATAGGCATTGTAATTAAATTCCTAGTTGTTCATTCTAGCCTGGGTCACCCACTGCAAGATATTCAATTCCATGATATATAATTATAGATATAGATTTTTTTGTCTCTGATTTAACTGCTGAATTCCCTCAGACTGTTGCAGACTGTCACACGTAAAATGTGTTTTGGCTTATTTTTTTCCAAGTAATCAAATGTTTATTGTGAATGTTTTTAAGCTGAGGGTTTTTGATCTCCTAAAGGTCTTTGATGATTATGAAAGAATGTGTCACCATGGAGTTTGCAGTAACTCTCCAACTGCGTATCTGCAATTTCAGATAAAGTTATTAGACTGCCTTTTTTACACTCCTGTTCTTATTCCATGCTGCCATGGTTGCAATTTTATTTAATTTGTTTTGGTCAGTGTCCTAATAATAGCTGCTGGTAGTTTTAAAAATCAAAACCTGAGGTAACACACAACTCAAATGACTAATTACAAAAGGACTTGCTTGTTACTGGAATAAATTCAGGTTAGAGAGAGTCCTATTCACAGAATAACTTATGCTTGTGTTTGTACTGATGCTTATTCGAGAGGGCACTTCACTGCCAACAGCACAAACTGCATGAACTGTCTGCTTGCACTGTGGTGCTGTTGGTTCCATTTCATAGCCATTGCAAGATGCCTTGATATAGAAGTCATGCTGTCCTGGCTTTTCAAGTGTAACATTTGAATTGCTAAGCTGACCACCAACAGCTGTACTTTCTGCATGGATAGTTAGCACAGGAGGATATATAACTGTTGGGAAATCCAATCCACTCTTGGAAAGCCCAAGGTATCATGGGGCATGTTTAATGTGAACCTTGCTACTTTTTTGTCTACATTAACATAATCCACCTAAACCCATTGTTACTAGTTTAAATGACTAAAATTAATTATGCTGGCTCAAAAGATTTCTGTTCCTACCATCTGTAACTTAATTGAGTGTCCTATTAATTTAACTTTTGTTAGTAAGCCAGTACCTTGAGATTTCTGTCACTAGCCAATAGCCATAAACTGGATTGCCCACTGCATCAATGTTATATGGCATTCATTAATCACATGCTTATACAACACTTACAAAATTACTGATACGTAAGAAAGTTTAACAGGTTAACACTATCACAAGGAAATCCTAGAGCTTTGCTTTGTGGACTGTTAATTTTGGTTTGATTTTCGTTTTTCGGGTTTTTGGGTTTTTTTTTTTTGGTGGGGGAGGGTTTGAATGGGCAGGAGTTTGGTTTTGGCTTTTTTCCACCTGTCTACCATTTACCTTTTTCTCATTTCTTTCCTTACCTTTCGATAAATAGACATTAAAATCATATTTAGTATCTAGCATAAAGATTGATTTTTTAAGAAAAGCATGCATTTGCTAAATCAAAGGTTAAAGTCTTGTGAGAGTCCTCTGAGACACCAAGTTCTCTCCTGTAATTGCACAATCGTAATATTTTAATCTAATTTCTGACATTTAAAGGATGACTTACAAGAAATTCTCACCTGCAGAAACCTTTCCTCCTCAGAAACCTGGGTCAGATTTTATTCTGACTTCATTACTGGTCAGAAATTTACCTAAAAATTCACTGGTTTTATTCATTTATGCCATGGCAGTGCCATATATTTTCCAACTAGATATGACTCTTGCAAACATATTTTTGTTGACTGTAAATAATCCTAAAACTTAACAGGGAAGACAAAGCATGTCATGTTTTCGTGGGTTTTTTCACACTTTCCCCCCTTCTTTTTCAGTTATTCTTGCCTTGGGACAGCAGAGCTTTATCTGTTCACCAGTTACAGGTTCTACGTATATGTCCAAATAATATTTAAAAAAAATATATATATGTGCGTATATATATATATATATATATATATGTATGTAAGTATGTATGTATGTAAGTATGTATGTATATATGCTTACTTATTTTTGCTTTTTTCCCAGTATTTATAAATCTGAATACTACACTTTTGTAAAATACTAAATTTCAATAAATATTAAAATCTGGCCAATATTTAAAAGATGGGAAAGGTTTTGTCAGTAGATACTGAGGAGGTATAGGTCACAAAATTCCAAGATTTTTCAAGTATGAAGTGTTGTATAATAAGCAATAGTAATCACAAAGCATTGCGTGGATTTCTGGAAGCTAAAAGAAATGAAATTTTCTCATTTCTTATTATCATTGTGATATCTGTGTATCTGAGTAAACTAGCTAAAAAAAAAACCCCAAAAACACATAATATTTAAACTCTGTGTTTGAATTCTTCCAATTCTTAATTTCAGCTAGTGCATGCCAGATCTAGATGAATGCCCCATCTATATAAATCATTTCCTATCAACAAATTCTCATAAAAAATAAAAGTAACTGCCCTTAATGAACATAGTTTTGTTAATAATATAGTAATGATTCAACAAGTTGTGGATGAGCTTTTAAAAATGTAGGAGGAAATTCAATATCTTGTTAATTTGAGGTATATTGTATGTACCATTAAACCTATTATTCATCATTGTCATACAGATGATATTCCCAGACATGAGTCACTGTAATTAAATGCAGCAACAACAAAAATATGCACATAATATCTTATTTATATATTCAGATGGCTTATTTGTACAGTTTGTCAAAGAATCACTTTGACTATTTTTTAACTTAAGTGGACATGTAGTTATGCAACATTTTTTATATGGCCATAGAATGTTATTTTAAAGCCATGTTATTATCTGTGTCTTTATCCTTCAGCAAAAGAATCAGATATAAAAGAACACAATACAATAAAGCGTTTAATGACAGACTTGAGTTACATAGGAGATGAAATAAATGAAGGGTGCTACAGTATACATCTATTAGGACTATGAGAACAATCAGAGAAATTTCTAATTCGGAGACCTTATATTCTCTCTTAGAGAATGATCATAGTCAGAATATCATTGTTGACCATTTTATCACTGGAAGTGATAAAGTTTTGTTGGATGTTGAAATACAATTCAATGGAAAATTATTGGATAACTGAAAGCAAGTATTCTGCTTCATGGCAAGATATTAACAGGGCCAGAGTGCATATTTTCCTGGTATGAACCCACAGTCTTTCTCATGGAAAATTGAACATGGTGATCTACCACTGATGAGCAAATACTTTTCTGACAATATCCTTACTCTGTATTCTATCTTTCTCTCTCCCTCCCTCTCCTTCTATGCTTATTCTGAGTGTAAGATTCCCATCTTTAGGTCCTCATAGAACACCTCCGCATCCTCAGTGAGTGTTTTCAAATCCATACAGAGAAGATGTGCACCATATCAATAACACATCATCGGAATAAATCACTGTCCCACACCAAGTTTCTTCAAAGGATCTTATTCTGTAAAGTTAATTTCTGAAATCTCTTGATGTAACCTAGACCGTGTTCATGTCTACTGAGGCATAGATCAAGCTTTGGGTCCCTTATTCTTCACAGTGGGGATGTAAGGATTTTTTTTTCCTCCTCAAAGCCTCTGGGAAGGAAATTAATAACATTTACATGTGCTCAATTTACAAAAAGAAATAAATTATTGTTGTGCACCTTTAGTAGTTTGCAGCATAGTACAGAAGTAGTCTTGTTGTTAGTCTCTCTCTCTTGATGGGGAGACTCACCTCAGAGTTTAAATTTCATATGCAGTGTAATTATATATTGCATTTTCTTCAGGCTGTGACTAGAAAATCCATTGAGGTCTAAAATACTGTTTCCACAATAGCAGAAACATAGCAATCATGTAGAAAGAAGTCTGAGAGAATTTAGAAAACATTGTTCAAGAGGAAATAGTGATTTATTAGACAGTTATCTAAATATAAATCTATACTGAATGCATAATATAGTTTCTGATTTATTTGCTTTCTAAGTTTGTGATGGAAATAAATGTTTGAATGACAGTTAAGTTTCTAATGTCAGTATGAAGCAAAGACCCTCAAGAATATTTTAATAAGCTTATCATTCAAACATGCCGTCCTGTTATATTTTGAAAATCCATAACAATTAAAACTTTTGTAAATAGAAGATTAAAAAATAAGAAGGGTGAGAAAATGATCAAGTATGGACTAAGTTACCAGAAAAAAAATTTAACTAGATGCCAGATTTACTAGGGATTTAAAATGATATTCAGTCTACTGAGTTTGAGGGTGGATGTTAAAATTAAATCATTATAAAATTATAATTTTTTTAAAACAAATAGAATATTTTGGTATTTTTTCTTCCTAAGTATAAATTTATAAATGTCCTTCTAACTAACTGCTGTGGAAGAATGAGGGAGCTTAAGCCATATTGATCCACATATCACTGCTAATTATATTAAATTCAAAGGAATACAGAAGGACAGATCATCTTTCTGAAGAGCATGTAGATAGACCACAGAAGATGTATCTTCTGAATTTTTATTTAAGGCATGATAAAGCTTGGATTTGAACCTTTTTAACTTTAGCACTTATCATATTCTTGTGATCAGAATGTACAAAAAAAGGATGATGATAAAATCCTTAGTAATACATTCATTAATCCAGAGGTTATCCCTTCCTCTTACAATCCCCTCAAGCACTGCTTCTGTCTGAATTTTAAACATTATATCTTGGAGCCTGACCCAAGTCACACATTGAAATTCAGTATAGCCTGAATAATTCATAGTATTGATGTGCATTGGTGTTTAAAATAAAATAGATAATGCTTAGGGTCATGAACCTCCTCTTCATAAATACATTGGGATTGCATAAATGTTAGTTGAGAACTCTGATACCCAGACAGAAGAGCAGTCAATTCTAATTCAGGGATGCTGAGACTTTTATACTGAGTCAAAACTCCATTGACACATTGCCTTGGGATTTTGGATGTGCTTGAATGTTTACCTTGTAAGCTTGCACGGTGGGTTCAGTGGCATTTATTCATTATTCTGATCACTTGAAATAACTGTAAGAAAAATAATGAGGAACCCTTTGATGTATTAGGGAAATTTCTATTTTGTCTGCACATGAAATATCATAGGAATGATAATATATATTAAAAAAAAAATCCCCAGAATTTTGCCAATGCATGAAATCCAATGGAAGGTGCACCACTAGCATCATATTGATGTTTGCCAACTAGAGTGCTTCTCGTGGTTGCGTAGTACACATATCTTTTTGTCAGTCAGTGAAATTATGTCTTTACCAGACAAATGCATCCCTCTCAGTAAAGCCACATAAAATAAGAAGTAGGATGGAGTATATATGTAAAATAATATCTTTTAAAGGTGTTTTTTTTTAGACCACATGTCATGAAAGAGCACGGGTTCCTTTAAGGTTATATGATTAAGGACCACATCAAAATGGGATGCTAAGACAATGGACAAGGCAAAAACCTCCTAACAGAGACAATACTAATTAAAAAAAAAGGTCCATTAGGTCCGTTTATAAGAATGTGTGGAGTGTGAGCACAGTGTCAGTAAGACCTGTCTGATGGAGAACCATGTGAAACTGGCATGACATGGAAAAGCAGGAAGTAATAAAGAAAGCATATGGAGACCCAGAGCTGACAATGGAGTTCACGAAACCTTGTCAGATACACAAATTGATGGACTATCAACAAAATGCAGGAATCATTTCAGAGAGGAGCATCAGGGGTTTGCAACCCATTAAGGGTCAACCTGGGGTTGCAGGATGTTGGTTGGATTGGAGTGTGCAAAGAAATGAAGGAATGTGCAGCAGAAAGGGGGGAGGTGTCAGGACCAAAGACTGGGCATAGAGAGACTTTGTGTGCTAAATGGGGCCAGTCAGTGTGCTGCCCTGCTCACTGTGAGCCTGGCCTCTTCTTGTTATCTTCCTGCATAAAGACGCTGTAGCCAGTGTGTGGCTGTGCATGTGAGCTGCCAGCAGTGTCAGCTCCTGGTGAGATGCGAGTGTGGGAGTGAAACTTGTTGCCAGCTACTGGAGTTAGACTTGGGTTGCAGGCACCCCACTCTGTGAGGTCTCAGAGTCAGCTGCTGGGAAAAAAATGAGACCTTTTTCTTACAGCCACTGGGGCAGGAACAGAGAGAGGCAGACAGAGACAGAGACAGAGTTCCAAAATCAACTACTGGTGGAATTGGGGTGAATGAGGCAGATTCTGGGATTCAGCACCACTGGCTGGAGAAGGACCGTGGGTTCTGTGTGCCTGGTTCCAGGAGAGGTGTGTCTGTATCTTCCCAAACCCCAATTCATGGGGCTTGCCTTTGACTTCCCTGTCAGACTTCAAACTGGAGAAGGCATCAAATTGAGGGGACATCAGGGTAGGTAAGAAGGTAGAAAGTAGGCAGCATTCAGGCAGAGCTGCTGGAGCAAGTAGACAAGTCCCAGTACTGCCAGTACTGAGAAAATTAGGGAGTGAAGGTATGATTGTAAAGCTGGAGAGGGCTGTGTGACCTCCTGCCTCTGCCAGCACAAGAGAGCACAGGACACGGCTGTCTGAGCCTGTGTTTGTGTGTGGCTGCTGCTGAAGGCAGCACCTTGTCTTTGGCTGTCTCTGTGACCTGCAGTGTCAGTGTTCTCTCTGTAGGTCTGCATGGTTTTGTTTTATGTTGGGATTTTTCTGGTTGGTTGGTTTTTGGTTGTTTGGGGTTTTTTTCCCTTTGTTTTTTTTTTCTCTTTTTTTTTTTCTTTTTTTTTTCCTGAGGGAGGATGTGGGGGGAGATTTGTGGGTGGTTTTTTTCTTTTTGTTTGTTTGTTTGGTTTTTTTTCAGTATGGCTTTATTTCTGTATATATAACCCAAAACCTGAGATTAAATACTGTACTACAAATTATGTTCTAAGATAATGATTTTTGTTAATTTATCCTATGTACTATATATTACTTCATGTCAGCTGAAGAAGTAAAGCATTACTTATGTTGCAAATTTTATCATCTTCTCTTCTCTGAAATGAATTATGGAGTAGTAAGAAAAGAACTAACCCAAGCTTGGTCCATTACCTGCAATGTAGGTAAGCAACACCAAAAAGTGGTTTAGATACATACACTAAGGTAGCTTATATTTCAGCTTCACAAAGAAGAGATCATGCTGCTTTCCTGCATAAGCCAATCTGCCTACACTTTAAAAAGCACAGAACTACTAATGCAGATGATTTTCAGCATAAACTAGAAACACATTTTCATTTTTTAATGTTTTGCTCTGACAGGTACTAGAAGGAAATACTGATGATGTAAAAGACTCTTGCCTGGGTTTTGGTTTTTTTTTGGTTTTGTTTTTTTTCTTGGGTTATGGTGTCCTTTTTTTTTTTTTTAATGTAGGTTATCTTCACCTACTCCTTTAAACAAGACTGAGGACTGCAGGGCTGTCAAAAATTAATGCATACTGACATAACCATTTTGTACCAACTTGTCATGATAATGTACATTATTTAATGATTATTTAATGATTAACAGCTCTCATATGACAAAATACTTTTTAATTTTATTAGGAAACAAGGAACCATATCTGTTTAGACTAATAGCATGTCAATTCTGATATTTTTTCCTGACAGCTATTGTGATGTATCACATGTGGATCATGTCTTCAAGTATAAGAAGTTATTGTTCTTTTACCTTTCTTTACTTTTGTTTTTCTTTGTTTGAGAAGGTGGGAAAGTTTTTATAGATGAGTCTAAACAGTGTTCAGCAAGGTAAAATTCAAGGGATTGTTGATCACTCCTTTTTACCCCATAAATGACAATCTCATTTAATAATTTTTATAAGAAGATATGCACAAAGCATGAAACAACCTGAAACATTAAAGGTAAGAATACAAGAACCTTTTGTAGCTACACAACACAATTATTCCACTATTTGTAATGGAAATTTTCTTTCTCCCTCCTATGAATTCAGTAGCATCTGCTCTGAGAAAATAGTAAAAATGCAAACAGGTTTTACTTTAATTAGATATGACTATTCCTCAATTTTCTAATGGAAGTATGATTGTTCAGTCAGCCTTCTTCAAAGTTAAATAGCTATAAAACTAGAAAAGAACCAGAAATCTCCAGATTGCATGATCTGTTTAAACAACGAAACAAAGCTCTTGATGTCTGAGTTAAACACTAGAATAAAAATGGTGTTCTTCACTATTCAGATAACATGAAATGGAAAGTGATTTCTTAAATTTTTTATGCTACAGTTTTTGCTGCAGAACATAATATTTAAAGCAGAGTTCTTCCTTGATAATAGTGTAGTCTAAAGGAAAAAACAAACAAACAAATAAGCCCCCCTAACTGTAATTATCAAGTAAAGGATAAAAAAATTTAAAAGTGACTATTTGCATGTAGAGCAAGTAGAGAAATCATACTGGGAAATCAGACATAGAAATATGAAAATGATCCAAGTTTCTCACAATTTTAATTTTTGTACTTTTTCAAAATATCATTAAAATATGAGCATGAATATACACAACATATTCATGTATACATGTATATGCGTGTGCATGTGCGTGCATGTGTGTGTGTGTGTGTGTGTGTGTGTGTGTATGCATCCAGTCAGCTTTGTATAAGATAGAATTACCTAATTTACATTTTAAAAATTAATTAATTTTCATTAATACTGAAACCTTACCTTCAGTTTCCTGTTTATTCTTTCTGGCCCTATTTTTTTCCTGCCCTCATATTTGTGCTCACCACCTTTCTGTCGTGATGCTCCCCAAATGCTGATATTCATCTTGTTCTCTGTATCATTTCAGAGGAAAGCATTTGCATTTTTGTTCCCACAAAATTCATTAAATCTTACAAAGCTTGGAGGTCCAAACAACAACTAGCAACTGGGTTTTTTTACCATTAGACACCAAAAGTAAGGACTGACATAAACAGTACATTATGTTTATTTACTATGTCTCAGAATTCACTTGTTCATAAAATCTTAAACATCATAGCAGATTTTCTCTGTGTGTTTTACAAAATCTCCCAGATGGCTGCAACTGAAAGCTCACAGATCAATCTGATTAATGTTTTAATGTTCAATATTTTTAATCTAATTATTTTGTTATTTTGACAGCATTTAATTTGAATTAAACCTCTACTTTGATTTTTAAATATATCAGAGGACAAAATTCCTCATCTTTTACTGCTTCCTCTCTTCTTCTGTTCCTCCAAAATTAATAAGTAAAATTCCTTAATGTATTTATATATAAGGGAACATAAAAAATTATTGCTTTTAAAAATGCTTAATTATAAACTATCAGCGTCTGAGCAAACACAAGAGTAATTAAACATTTTAACCATCAAAACGGCAACAATAATCGAACCAAAAAAACCCTAATGGCCCCTTCTCCCCCCCCCAAAAAAAAAAAAACACAACCAAAAACAAACTTCAGGAAAGCTAGGAGTGAACTAATGTAGCTCTTTGTAACTGGATGTGTTGTCATTAGAGATGGGAAATTGTGGGCTGCTATGCACTAGGTGCTACTCTTTGCACTACCAACCTTCTTGTATAGTATTTGGCAGATTGTTCACTTGTGAAGATACAAAATACAACAATATTAAAAAGACCATAGTTTAAAATTTTGAAGATTTTTGGGGCAGAAATAGATTTTGACATTCATCAGGGCTAAAGAAAGAAAAATAAAAGGAAAAAAAAAAAGGAGAGAGTTTATTCTCCTGTCTGTGGGCATTTCAATTATGCAAGGTGAAACCAACTGCTATTTTGTACCAGATCTGAATAAGAAATGCTAATATAGAATAATTTCATATTCCTTCAATAGCTCTCTACAATCTCAGTCAAAAAATTTTATGGATTACTGACCTTCACTGTTGAAATTAACTATAATTGCTTTCATTCTGCATTGATAAAAAGATTTTAAATGTTAACTTTTTCATTGCCAACAGAAACTGGAAATACAGATAAAATGTGACAATTGTTAATGCTGTTTATATTCATGCTTTACTTATTTTTTTTAAAGTAAATCCTCATGTTTTAAGTAGATTAATAAACCACATATTTGAAGGAGATTTCTTAGAGAAATGGAAATTCCTATCAATCAATTTTATATAATTTTGCAGGGAAGTAGAGAACTTAAGATCAGTGATTTTCCTCTTTCATGGCCCACTAAAGACCACTCAGCTGAGCAGAGAAGACAAAATGAACTCCACATATTTGACCCTGACTTTCTTGAAAGGAAATATGATAGCTTTATACCTCAAAGAACAGCAGAGAACCCAGCTATCAAAGAAAATGCTTTTGGAGAGTGACTTCATTTGTTTTACTGCTTTTGGAGCATAGTTATTTAGAGTGAGTCTTAACCATCTTTAGTCTTAAAATATTTTTTTTTTTAATTTTAAGAAGTAAGAAAACCCAGATGCAATCATAGATAGATAAGTAACAGGTACACACTCCACAGGCAATGCATACAGACTTTTTTCTTTAACTGATTTTCAGATGCTCAGCAAGGCTCTTTGTAGAGTTGGTGTGGGTCATTTGTTATGATCTTTGGCATTATATTGGTAGTTATCAAGTAACATGTGGTGTCCTGGGAACTCTCCAGTGATCTTGGTAACAAAAGAGAAAAGTCAGCAAACTTCAAATTAACATCTGAGAGGGGGGAGATGATTTTACGTGCTTTGCTACAGTAGTCTGCAATTAACCTAACAATTACAGGATGAAAATTCTTGTCTATATTTAGGTCTGATACTTATGTAAGGAGAAAGCATTTAAATGCCTGAGCAGTCTAGATAATTAAGCATGTCTTTATTTGCAAAAGAGGAAAAAAAGAATGTAGGATAGCATACATGATGTTTGTTTTTCATTGGTTGGGTGTTTTGTTTGTTTGTTTTGTTTTTAATTGTATTTAGCCGTTTAATGAAAATATGTGTAAAGTGGTTTTTAGTCATGAAGCATTCTTTTGTAACATTTAGGTCTGGATTTTGTTAATTCCAAGCACTGTGATATACTTGCAGAGCTGGATTCTGGCAACACTGAGGCCTTTCTGATGCTATTAGAGCAGAGGTGATGAGAGTGCAATGTCAAATCAGTGAAGAGCTGTTGAGATGTCAGGATATGTCAGTCTGTTCACTAGAACAGAGTACACAAACTAGACATAATGTGGCAATAAAATATCCATTCTTTATTATTTTCTCCAAGGCTATTTTTATGACATCTGCCCTTCATCTTGCTGTAGGAAAAAGGCAAAAAAAGTTATTAGAGTTGATAGCGTTTTCATTAAACTTGGCCTGCTCCTGGGCCGATAACTGTGGAGCTGGAGCTGAAAGACTGAAATGTGTTCTGCTGATGATTGGAGTCTGAGAAAACTGAAACGTAGAGTTTTTCTAAAAGTCCACTCAGTCTCTAAGGAGCCTGCATGACACACCTGTGCCTTTGTGGTTCACCTTGTTCTGAGCAACATCATCGCTCCAGTTACTCAAACTGTGTTCAAAATGAACATTCAGAATAATAAATCTGAACATTTAAAGGCAGCAACCAGGTGGAAATTGTGAGAACAGTTATCTCCATCCCCCTGTTTCTCATCCATACTCTCCAAATGGTGTTTGCCTGGAATTTATTTGAAGTGCCGTGAGGGTTTGTAAGAAAAATGAGCCATGCCTGAAACTGAGAATGTAATGGCACTCTTTGTATGTTAACTCTGTATAGTTTTTGTTTTGTTTTTGTTTTTGTTTTTGTTTTTTCTGAAAGCTTGAAAGACATGAATTTGAACAGATGTTTGTGAAGAAAGCTAGACTGAGGCTAAGACATGATACAGGTTGTAGAAATCCTTGTAATACTTGTAATACTTAGGAGCATTCTAACTCCATAAGAAAAAAAAATCAAGAACAGCAGAGAATAGGGTAATTAAAAAGCATAAAAGAGTATTTCAAGGAGCAAACCTGTGCATACATTAAAAAATCAGCTATGAAAATTTCAAATTATTTTCTTTTCTATAGACATGAGGTTCCAAGGGTGGTTTATTATACAATATTTGACCAAAATTATACTATTACTAATGCACAGCTCTCTATTGCACTGGCACATAACATGCATTTATAAAAAGATAGATAAGAACAGAAATAGCACTGCAAATACGTGTTATATCATTCATGAACTATTGACTATATGAAGAAAAAGCTCTAACATTTTTATCTTCATTGGTATGATATTTGTTTTTCTTAAGATTTTTATTTGGATATCTTTCCTTTGGCTGACTTTTAAGAGAAAAATTGTCTAAAAGCACTTTAGCAGAAATGAAGATTCCCATTATTTCTGCTTAGCTTCTCACAGGAATGAAATGACAGTTAAACCAATGAACCAGACTTGAGGAAATTTGCTTTGTGTAAACACATAGGTATTTATTTATTTATAATTTGAGAACAAAAATTAACAATATTTATGAGAATTTAGTTTTTCTTTTTTTGGTTTGTCATAATGCAGTAAGCATCCTAATCAGTGAACTGACATATTTTCTCTGTCTTCAATAACCTGACTGTTGAAAACACAGAAAAAACATCTTGGGTTATCATGCCATTTTTACTAACATACACAAGATGCAACAGCTGTGTCTGGCAGCAATATTTGCAGTTTGTTTTTTTTTTTTAGTTTGCTGACTATTGGCAACAACAGCCCCAGAATCAGTTCCTTATTTATGACAAGTTCCACAATATTGTTGTTGTTGCAGAAAACAAAAATCCTTGACAAAAACACCACAGATTTAATTAATTCACTTTAATTTCCTGTATAAGATCATGCTAATATGTGTGGCTAAACCATTGACAGCTTTCAAATGACATTAAAATATCCTCTTATACAACAAGAAGAAATTAATAATCTAGGAAGAGTTTACGGAACTGTTAATGTAAATGGTAAGGCTTCTTATTACTTCAAAAACATTGGAGAGAAATTTGTATTATGTCAATCATGCACATGATTAATATTTTGCTTTAGGCTTTGATGTAATATTTTTCATATCTCTTCTGGGTATTAGATAAGTATATAAAAATAATGTTTATTGATGGTGATGAGTCAAATACAGTAAAGGCTGAATTTCACTTTTAGATTTTCTATAAAGAAATGAAGCCTACAGTTCCACAAATAATGCTGTTTTATAATGCAGTTTGCAGTTAAAGATATTTTGTGCCCAGGCTTGGGACAACATCAGTAGGAAGATCTGTTTAGTTTTCAGGGTGGCCTTAAGTCTGTCAAGGCTTTTCTCCAAACTTTTTGGAGAGGGGTTTCTGTGTGTGGTGTCATTACCAGAAGATCTGTTAATCTATGATTAAAATTTCCTTCACCACTTTTTTTTTTTGTTTTTAAATTTTACCCCTCTTAGCTACTATTATGTTCACACTGATGCAATAATAAATTATTGTCGGTAATTCTTTTTGCACTCAGGACCCCTATATGCTTTTTTATTTTTTTAATAGGGAATTTTCTAATTTTCTTCTTTTCCTTTATCTCAACTGGTAGTTGCTACTAATCAAATTCTTTGTACTTTCCCAATATCTCAGTAAAACTTATGCAATCCATTATGCTATCATTTATACTCCATGTGGTCATGAGAGTCTTCTACTGCAAACCGGACTACATGTAGAAGAAATACAAATGCCCAGCTCTCATCTAAAATAGTCATCTGGAAGAAAAACATGAACTTATTAATACTTAGTGAAAGGTAATAAATGTTCTTTTGGAAGGAATACAATCTCACTCTTTATTTATTTTTAATGTTGAAGAGAAACAAGTTAAAAGAGATTGCCAATCAGTTAGGTGTTTTTTACATGGAAGAACTATAAACTATAGTCAAGATAAATCTGTGAATGTAATAGCCTTGCAACAAATTTTCTACTGTTTTTTGAAAAGGTCAGGGGAACATGTGTTGTACCTTGAAGGACAAATCAGATGAGAAAGACGTGGAGGTGTGCAATAAAAACACTGCAGCAATAATCATTCTTTTGTATAACCACTCAAAGAAAAACACTTGACAAATCTGGCAACATGTGACTCTGAACAAACCAGGTTTCACATGTGAAAGCTGTGTGCTCTCTGAGCAAGGTAATCTTTTAGTGAATAAAAAGAGTAATTCTAGAGACACGAGTACACAATGCAGGCATTGAGGCACATTTATGATTATCAATTTTGTTATGCTTAAGGAAAATTCCTAAATAAATTCTCATCTTTACAAAATTAAGCATTATCTAGAAAATAGTTCTTCAGTGCTTGGTAGATGCTGCTTAAATGTGCAATTTTTTTTCTGCATGCAATGTAGTTAAATGCATAATTGTGTAAGAAGTTTGTTTTTTTTTTAAAGTAGAAATAAACATTCTGGTCTACCTAGATTGTACCTAAATTTTGCTTTCGTACTGTACCAGAAATCCTAAATGCCAATTAATGTAAAGAGGTCCATTTCTTCTCCTAGTACACAGAAAAAGAAAATAAATTCTAAAGCTAATCAATTAGTTGAGACTAGAGATCTTCAAGTAGTGAAGCTTTGGAAAGAGGAACACAGTTTCATACATGCTTAGCAGTAGGATCTCTGTCATCACGTAGTGAGTTCCTAAGAACCAATCTGTAATTGTTTATCTGGATCTCAGTATTTAATAATTTGACTCAGGTAAAAAAAAAATCACCTTTTTTTTGGTCTTTATAAGAAAATAGCAATAATTGTATCTAATACAATTATGATGAAATACAAACACCTTAACATGGATGTTCCCGTTAAGTAGGATAAAATCCATTCTCATACTAAGCTTATTTTCTTGGATGCTATATTTATTTCCACTCTGTTAAAGAAGTATGAAAGAACAACCACTGATTCACGACTTCCAGAGTTAACTAACACATAAAACTAAGTTCTATTCTAAATTGCCTATATTGTCAGCAGAGAGGGATAGATACATTTTTAAGCCTCTAAAAGGAAAAATATTCTGGTAAATTTTGATAAGACAGTTAGGTGAATATGATCCTCCCCATGATATCTTCTTAAATGTGCCCATTGATTAGATCATGAAGCTCAAGAAAACTTTTAAAACTAATTTAATTTCAAAAGACAGGTGCAGTTTTCATGCATGATAGGTATTTAAATTAGATTGTATCTCACTTCCACTTTCTATTTTATAAACTTATTTTTTATTCTTTTTGCATTACATTATTCATGGCAAGATATTTTAATATTTTCACACTATCTAACCAGTTCCTGGGGAAACTAGTATTATCACATCTGTGGACCACAGATACAACTTTTTGTAGATAAGATATTTTGCTCATTATCCAGTTGAATGGTAAAATTGAATCACACTGCAAATTAAAATTTAAGCCTAAATTTATATTTTTCAGTTTAGGAGTTAATTGGAAAAAAAAAGAAAGAAACAAGCTTATAAAAAACTTGTATATTTCTACTGTCTTCAAGCTCGGCAACATGATAAAATGAAAAAGCAATGCTATGAGAGTTGCCAATTCTCAGAAATGTAAGTCTTTTTAGCCTATTGTTTCTGGTGAATACTTCACAGAATCACAGGATATTGAGTTGGAAGGGACCCACAGGGGTCATCGGGTCCAGCTTTTATGTTAATGTCTTCCTCATGCAGGGACAGGGATTGAGCCCAATGGAGATAATCATCTGGGATACATTTAAATGTACTGCTATTTAAAGATCTTGGCAACTTAGAAAAGAACTATGTATGACTACATAGTTGTTTTATAAAATCAGTTGCCTATGATGTGGTAGCCAAAGAGATGAATAGAATACTATAAATTATTATGGAATGAAAAGTGAGCAAAATAAAGAACATTATTATGCAAATAGATAAATGCATCACCTCTGTCTTGGTTACATATGATTTCATCCACTTCAGATATAAAGTACCAAATAATAATAAAAAAAAAACCACAACAAACTAAACAAACAAACAAGAAAGCAAAGCAACAACAACAGTTTGATTGATGAGTACTCTTGAAATGAAAGGGAATCAGGAATCTGACAGAGAGTGAACCCTGGATCACTGTATGTTATGTCATACATGAGAGTATCACATGATAGGTGCTTAAAATATTTGAATCACTTTTCTTGCATGATTTGCCTCTGGTACATTTTGCCAGAGATATTGCTGATAATAACAGTGTGAATCTCTGAAAAATAAGTAAGGAAAAAAATAATGGAAGTTAGTACAGCCGGGGGTTTTCTATTGTCATACAGCTGATAAAAGCAGTTCTAAAACTCATGTGATTCACAATGTCTCTGAACCATTTATGGGGTGGGAAAAAAAAAAACCCCAAACGATCAAAATCATTTTTCTTGGTTTACTTCTCCCTAAAGACACTACATGACTTCCATCAAGATTCTCTCTGAGCTGATTCTTAAACTAAGACCATATATAAATATTGCTGAATATTCTCTTATATGCAATGGTGACCACTGTTTCTGAACTAGTATGTAAATACTACTTGGTACAGATAAGCATTAAAATTGATCACTACTCATGCTTGTCTGAACAGAAATGCTACACATCATCCTTTCCTTTAACAGGTACAGCATCCATATTACAGGAGTTTTCCTGCTGGTTTCTTTATCTTGCTGTCTTTATTACTGAGCAGTAAATGATGAATGTCTCCTCTCTCCTCCACCATGTAGTGTTGCAAGATTGTACCTGCCATTCTGGAGCACTAGAAATAAGTTTATTTCATATTTTACATAAAAGTTTTTCATCTGATCTCTCCTTATGCCAGACAATAATTCTCATGTGTAATAAATCTGAGGAGCAACACACAAACAACAACTCCTGTTATTAAGTTTTTAATTGTACTGTAATTTGTCCACAGAACACTTTTTTGTTATATATTTGTGGAAGGTATTGCTATTCTGTTTATTTTTCTGCTTCTTTTTTTGTGGCTCCTAAACTCCTAAAAATAATACTTAAAAAGAATTGTAGATTGCAGGTTCTGTCACTTATTCCTTCTCTTACACAATAAAAGAATGTCCAAAAGAATACTCTCACTTTGATTCTGTAAATGTGTGACATCTTTACTGTGTGAACTAGCATGAACTACTAGTGAACTACTCTCAGAAGTTTCACAGAACAATATATATTTCTGCCTAGGTCCTTGACTCCCTATTTTTCTTTGTTTTCTGGGGTTTTTTTTCTTTGTTTTCTGGGGGTTTTTTTTCCACTTTTTTATTTGAGTTTTTTAATCATGTATAAAAGAAATGCTAGTTTTGAATGCACAGTGTTTTGACTGAAGAGACATTTGAGCAGAATGTGTCAGTCCTTATTCTGTCTCATTGAACTGAAGTATGTACATCTTACAGTTTTTCTTCAGTGTTATAGGATTATATTTTCTCAGATATTATTCTGAAAGTGAAAGCTAATATGTAGGGTATAAACATTGTCACATTTATTTCATTGTTATATATTGGGTCTTTTTAGTGGAAAATTATGTTTGTGGGAGACCATTTGACCTGTTGTAAGGGAGACATTCCTCACTTTATTACTTAGCTAGAAATTTTCACAGATGATGAACAATCTAAGCAAAAGAAAGTGTACACAAATATTATTAATTATTACTGGGATTTTTTAAATGTTTGTCTTATATAGATTCTTTCCTTCTCATTAATTCCACTTTTTTTTTTTTTCTGTTTATTCTTCCAAATAGAACAGTAACAGTTCCCTTTTCCCAGTTATTCTTGAAATTCATAGAATCATAGAATATCCTGTGTTGGACGGGATACAATAGTATCATCAAGTCCAACTCCTAGCCTTCTAAAGGACACCCTAAGAATCATGCCACATGCCTGAGAACATTGTCCAAATTCTTCTTGAATTCTGTCAGTTTGGTCCTGGGACCACCCCCTCACTGGGAGCCTACTCTAGTGTCCAGCCACCCTTGGAGTGATGAACCTTTCCCAAGGTTCCTAAGACACTGTGTTAAATTTGACCTTACCCCAGCTTTGATCAATCTAAAGTGAAGCATCTAGTTTATTTCAAAAGATTCCCTTAAGAATCAGTAAAACTGAATTGCCTGGCCAATCTCATGATTTAGAATTCGTTCAATTTCCCCCGGCTGACTCATCCTTTCTCTCTCCAATAGCTTTTTTTTTTTATTTTTCCCTTAGCTGATTGAAAGAAAAGACTGTCTCAGAAGAAATACATGCTTAGGTCAAACAGCCCAGCAGTGAAAAGGTCCAGGTAGCATAGCTCTAGTGTAACTGTGATTTAAAATGGTTTCTTTAATTCCTGGCTAATCTGTGGTTATGCAGCTGCAAGGTTTTTTTTGTTTTTTTTTTTTTTCAGTTCAGAATAAGAACTCTAGTTTTACATTGTCAGAACTTATAATAAAACCATAAAGAAATCATAAGTGTTGCCAGTTTTCTCAAAGAAAGATTTTTTTTTTCTTATTTATCATTGGCTTCCTAGTAATAAGGTAAGACTCCACTACAGAGTGCTAGTAGCCATAGATTATAGATTATTTCTGGCTTCCCACACTAACAAATTGCCATGCATCACAGGCCCTATTGAAGGGCTAAAGCCAGAACAGAACAGGAAGGTGAAGCAGAAAAGTTAGTCATTTGTGACCTGAACACAGTGATCCGAATCAAAATAATACAGAGACAATAGACAGTTACAAAATATAAAAAAAATCCTAAATAAATCTTAAATTATGAAGTATCTGCTGAAGCACAAACACTAAAAAATAAAAAATAATAAAAAAAAAAAGCACCATGGTAGGATAGCCTAGGGAAAGGCTCTAGGAAATGGGAACAATTTGGACAACACCAGGGACCTCCCCTAAGTTTTCATGAAGAGCCAAATGTTTGGATATGCTCTTTTCTTTCACCCTTGATCATTTACAAGCATTTGTGTCTGGTTCTCACTGACCATGTCTTCCCCACTATCTTGTCTTCATTCCTCTTTCCATGATGCTAGTGTTGCAGATAACTGAAGTATTCATTACCCACAGAATTACCTTGATGTTTCCTCCAAAGGCAAATATTCTTTTCAGGAATTGTCCTAATTAATTATTTTAGATTCAACTCTTTTTAGCTTAACCAACAAGATAACCCTGTCCTTCTGGATATAGAACTACATATGAGTTACTTTTTACACATATAAGAATAGAACTTTTCTTGCAAAATAACCACAGCAAAGAGATCCCGTCCATTTCTTTTGGTTTGGTTTGCTTTGGTTTGCTTTGGTTTGCTTTGGTTTTATCTGTTTTGTTTTGGGATTGGAATGAAACATATCCGTATCTTGTATTCAATACGTATAATTAGCCCTCAAGTGTCCTTTGTCTCTTTCCTCTTAGACCTTCTGTATCTTTTGAGACTCAATTATTTCTTAACGTGGGTTTATATGATAGGATGTTGACACCTAAGCTTTCAAATAGAAAATAATGAGAAATAAGCATTTCAAAAGTGAAATTCATCAGTCTTCTTTTCACTGTATCCTTTTACAAATGGGACATAAACATCTATGCATGTTTACAGAAAGTCCAGTGTAGATAGATGAGGCTTAATATCAGTGACATCCAAAAATTCCCAAGGGTTAGGAATATTCTGTCCAGCATACCCTTGTGCTCCCAAAGTTATTTTCTTGATGCTTTGGACAGTTACATTTCTGTCTTCAATAATATGTTCTGCCTAATTTTATTTTCTTGTACTTACCTTACTTTTTTCTCTTCTGTTGCTTGGGTCACTGTTGTCATGTTTTCCGATTTATTCTAAGTGCAGCTACACAAATCTTTGCACTTTTGGTGTTCATGGCTCACATGCATATAAATTTTATATGTGGTTCTACCATAATGTTGTAAGATGCTAACATACTAATTTTGTTTACACGATAAGTAGAATATATTGTGTTTTAAGCAATTTCATTCTATCTTGATTATTGTAATTATAATTTATAGGTATGATAGGCCTCTTTTTTTGCTACACACTATTTGTTTTCCTTCATTCTCTCAGGATTTTAAACCATGCATTTGCGTGGTCACTGCAGTTAAAACTGCGCTTGACCTTTACACCTTCATCAGTGTTTCATTATTTGTGGCTAAAAGATGAAACAATTGTTCCATATGACTCATCAATCAACTGCATCAAAAATTGTCTTCAAAACATTCCAGAAATCTCTTACATTGTTTGCACATGACCCTTTGCATAGATAATGCAGGGAACTGCAATTCTGAGGACTTTTTCCAGTTACTTAAAGCAGATTCCATCTAACTTCCTTTCTCTTATCAGGATTTTTGCAACAGATTCCTCAACTCATTAGCACTCATTCTCTTATCCTCAAGAAGCTTGTTCCCATTTCCAAATTTTCTCCATTGCAAACAGTGAAGATGAATTGAGTGTAAGCCTTCCTCCTCAAATTGTTCACCTGCCTTCGTAAAAACTTTGCCCTCAGACACTAAGGCTCCACTCATGCAATTTTCTCCATCACCTCTCTGTAATCCCAATGAGGCAAAAGCTCTGCAGCTACGGAGAGATTTTTAGCTTCTTCTCTTTGTTTTCCATGCTTCATGGGTTTAGGTGAAGGTATTTGAGATATGCCCAGACATGATGCTTTCACAGGAAAAGTGAAGGAACTTTTCCCACAATGCAGAGCTCTAGACAGTTATTTATTGTCCCTCCACATCTTTGGTTTTTTTCAGATGATGAAAACCTTTCCTGTTGTACCTGCTTCAGCCTTTCATACCATTTGTCAGATGGATCCTGTCCCTTGTAGTCAATCCTCTTTCCTCAAAGAGACTCCCATGATTGTAATACACAAAACTCTCTCTGGGACACAGACACCTGACCAAATGCTGATATGCTGGTGCATCCACTTCTGCCTCAGCTTTTTCCCCTTACTGCTGGGACTGAAACCACCACCTGGGCCTCCAGATGGAGTAACTTTTCCTACTGCTCCCTGTTCTTTGCTTCTCTCCTGTTGCCAGAAGTCTGCAATGATACTTGTAATTTGCAGGGTTGCCCTGGCAGTACGATTGATGCCTACATGGATGAGCAGCAATGGGAATAGACACAGGACTTTTGTACTTAGGTTAAGAGCATCAGCTTCCCATTGAGATGTATGGTCCAGTATAGATATATAGTATAGTGTATTGCATACATTATTGCCAAAGTGTTCCTGAAAGAGAATAACACCTCAGGGAAAATATTCTTGATACATAGGTACCCTGGTAGAAAAAGGACTGGTTTTTTTAGCATGCATATTTTTTTCTGAAAGACTTGCTTAAATTCATGTTTCTCAGACTATTTATTGAGAAGATTGTCACAGTTTATATAAAAAAAACTCATTTGAAAAAAAATGTTATTTAATGCACATAGATCTTTCTATCTCTTATTCATATCTCTGAGTGAAAATTAGCATAATTCTAACACAAACCCAACAAAAAAAATTTTACTGAAACTAATATGATGTGTAGTGCATACATAATTATGATTTTCAGCTTTAAAAACCAGTTTAATATACAGTGCAAATCATTTTTGCTTTCACAGACGTGAAAACTTTTTGCAGTAAATGAAAATACAGATTTTCATGCTCCATAGATAAGCTTAATAAGGCAGACATATTGGAAATATTGTAGAGTGGTTTTTTTTTTAAATATTTATGGGAATCTTGATTGAACAGCAAAAACTATACGCATAATAGACATATTGGTCAGGAGTTTATTTAAGGATGCGAAAATTTCTAAGTTGTAAACCCAGATAGATCAGATTGCCAAGAATAAATATGATCAGATAGAGTAAGATAGTTCCTCAGTTTGTCTCAGAAAACACAGTCATAATTTACTTTCAGCTCATTCTGAAGATTTGATTGTCTACTTGCAGCGTCAACAATACTCTTGAGTATATTATACACTTAATTTAAATTAAAGGCCATTGATAAGAGTCCTTTCCCTGAAAGATGTAAAGACTTTACGTTTACCTTTCACAATAGAAATCAGAAACTGCCAGATGAAATTAAGATCCTAACTCTATTCCTCCCTGCCACCTACCATGATAAGAATGGTTTTATCATGGCTGAACCCACAATCCCATTTGCATGATCACGGTCACACACCTAGCAGTGTCAAGAGGGTAAGGGACAGGGGACAAGATGTTGTAAAATAACTCATAAACACCCTGAAAACTGCAGAAATCCTATGCTGTCCCTTAAAACAAATAGGGCTTTGTGTGGAACTATAATTCACATCAGTTATGTGAATTATGAAAAACACTGACAGCAAACCTATGCCTTCTGCCTTTTTAAGACATTGAACAGTTTTTTTCACTGCAGCCTACACTGCAGAAAAGCTAAGTGATAGGCTCTTCTGTAGCCAACACAGATACCTCAAAAGTATGCCTATTGCTATGTTCCTAGGAGATTTTCATGCTAAATGGAGAGGAACTTAAATGGTATAGCCCCCTACAGGTTAGTCAGCTTTAGAAAATAAGCAGATTGGAATACTTGTGGGTAATCAGGACAATTTGGCACCTGAGTCCTTGCGTTGGCAGGGTTTTCATAAATTAGATTATTTTCCTTTTTCATGTTGAAATCTTTTTACCTTGCAGGTTCATTTGTATATTACCTGTATTTTCAGACAAACTCTCTAAAATCTTGTGATGACTAATAACCTATTGTTTTCCTGCCTTTCGAATTAACAAATTAAAATAATTAATCTTTTTATAAAGCTGCTTTATAAAGACTAGTTTGACATAAAAGAAAATATAAGAAGATTAAAATTGCAAGAAACTTGCATTGTTTTGACTTCTGAGTTTTAAAAATACACATGACTAAAAAACAGGTTAAAAAGAGATTAATTATCATGTAAAGTACATCTCTATTTAATTTCACAGGACAGTTAGCATCTATTTAATAAAGAGAAAATAATCTGTATGTTGAATATTTTGTAATAGGCATTATTTTCAGTTTCAGTGAATTGAAACAAAATCAATGAAATGATATTAATATTGTAAGATTTTTATTTTCATGAAAGGGAGAAGTAGAACACTAAAACAAATGAGAAAAAATCATATCTTGGCAACAATAGTCCAGTTTTATGGATTTTCTCCTTTATGCCATCATAGCTGGTGTTACCAAAAGAAATAATACTTATGCTTGATGGTAGCCTTCGCAGTGGTCATATAGAACAGAAGCTGTCTCACAGGACAGCCAAGGGATCAGACACAGACAGCACGGGTTTAGGACAGGCCTGACCAACCTGATCTCCTTTGATGCTGCCTGATGGGTGAGAGAAAAACTGTGGATGTTTCTACCTGGAACTTCAGCAAAGCCTTTGACGCTGTCTCCCATGGCATTCTCCTGGGAAAGCTGTCTGCCCATGGCAGGTTTTCTCTTTGCTGGATGGCTGTGCCCAGGGAGTGGTGGTGAATGGGGCTGCATCCACTTGGAAGCCAGTCACTAATGGGGTTCCCCAGGCCTCAGTGCTGGGCACAGTTCTATTTAATATCTTTATTCATGATCTGGGTAAAGGGATTGAGTCTGGCCTCAGTAAATTCACAGACAACGCTGAGTCGCAGAGTTGATCTCTGCAAAGGGATCTGGACAGGCTGGCTAGATAGGTTAACTCCATCAGTATGAGGTTCAACAAGGCCAAGTGCCAGGTCCTCCACTGTGGTCACAACAATCCCATGTAGCACTACAGGCTGGAGGAAGAGTCTCTGGAAAGCTTCCCAGTGGAAAAGGGCCTGGGAGTCCTGGCTGACAGTTGTCTAAACATGAGCCAGCAGGGTGCCTAGGTGGCCAAGAAGGCCAGTTGCTACCTGGCCTGTGTCAGCAATAGTGTGGCCAGCAGGAGCAGGGCAGGGATTGTTTCCCTATAGTCAGAACTGCTGAGGCCAGACCTTGAGTTCTCTTTCCAGGTCTGGGTCCCTCACTACAACAATGACATTGATGGGCTGGAATATGTCCAGAGAAAGACATCAGAGCTGATGAAGGGTCTACAAGGAAAGTCCTATGAAAAGCAGCTGAAGCAACTGGGATTGTTAAGCCTAGAGAAAAGGAAGCTGAGGAGCACCTTATTGTTGTCTACAATTACCTGCAAAGAGAGTATAGTAAGGTGGAGTTTGGCCACTTCTCCCAGACAGTTAGTGACATTGATGCCTTGTGAGGGCATCCATGAACAGAAACTAGAGGGAGCTAAAGAATAAAGTAGGTATTTATTAGGAAGCCTCAACAGATTCACCTTGGGCAGCACAAGAGCCCAGCCAGGGCTACACCCAGGCGAACCCAAAATGGTCACAAAATGGACAACTGGTCACGGGGGTCTCACACTTTTATAAGTTTTGGTCCATTTGCATATTGGAGCTAATTGTCCAATTACAGCTTTAGCCCATGAAGACCCATCCTTCTTGTTTTTCTCTCTTCAGTCCACTGTTGTTTATGCTCTTGGGCCTGAAATTTGGATCAGCTGTCCTCAGTCCCCAGCTAGAGAAGGAATTGTTTTGTCTACCTATTCTGTGAAGAGAACTTACTATCCCCTAATACAAAGCCCAGACCCACACATTAAAGCAGCACAGAAATTGAAAAATATAAAAGCTAAAACCTGAGGCATCAACATAGTGAGAGGATATAGACTCAAACTGCAGCTGGGGAGATTCAGCTGGACATCAGGAGAAATTTCTTCATGGAAAGGCTACTTAAGCACTGGAATGGGCTACTCAGGCAGGGAGTTGAGTCACCATCCCTGAAGTCATTAAAGAAACAACTGGATGTGGCACTTAATGCCATGGTCTATTTGACAAGATGATGTTTGGTCAAAGGTTACTCAATGACCTTAGAAGCTTTTTCCAACATAAATTATTCTGTGATTTTGTAACAAAATGCAGACCAAATATTCCAAAAAATCTAATTAATAAAATTTTGCATTTCTGCATCTGAGTTAGTCATCTTAGATTCTTTTTATAGCAAGTGGTAACAATGACAAACTTACAGATTGCCAATCATCTCATCCTACTATAGATTATTTAAAGCAAATAAGTTGTGAGTCATTTCTCTTCATTAGGTACAAAGACAGCTTACAATGACTGGCTCAAGTGTACATATCTTTATGTTGACACTTCAGGGTTGACTGAGTTGCTCAGGGTTGACTAAGTGGCTAAAGATAGGTATCTATATGTCACTTAAGATGCTGCAGGATGCTGAAGACATCTGCACAAAGCTGGCAGATATAATGAAGGACTTATGGGAGACCTGTGGTTCTCTAGTTTAGTACCTGGAGGTAAAGAGAGATAGAGTAGCACATGTCAAATGAGAACAAATTCATATGTTTAGATATTTAAATCAAGTTTGTAAAATTAGGCAAGCTGAATTGTCAGCCCTTCTGTCATGGAAAGGAAAGCTGAGACCGTTAAGTAGTATTATAAATCAAATATTCTGATAAAATTAATTTGATTGCAATTTTTTTCATATCTTGTTAAAGACTGAGTTATCTAAAAGTGCCTTGAGGTGTGCTAATGATCAGCTAGGGTCTAAACATATCCTGTAGTCAATGGAAATGTATTTTAGTAGAGTCTAGAGACTTGTTTCATCCTGAATTGTGCTCTGAGGAGTCCATTCAGTTGCCCTGCACTGGTGTCTGGTACCTTCCAATACAACAGGTATGTTCGAAGTAATTCTAACACAGCCAGCAACTGTGAAGCCAGGCGCCAAAGCAGTTTGTGCCATTCTGGACAGGCAACTGATAGCCTGGAAAAATGCCCTGGAACAAGCCAGATGATAATATATGTATGTGTGTGGGCAAATTAAACCTTCAGTGTCAAATTAGTGGACTCATCTCATTTGGAAATACTGTAGAAGTAAGTGAAAAGAAGGAACTAAAGAAGGAAAAGGGAATAAAACAGAAGGAGTGAAAAGGTGGTACAAACCAGTTCATGATTTATAGGACTACAAGTTTCAAGATCTAATTTGTAAGATTTTTATTACATTTTCTACTTTCCACTTTATCACTCTTCTCCTGAAATGAGAAGGAAATGCTGGGGGAAAAAGAACCTCAAAAAAAAAAGCAACCAAACATACATACATTAAAAAATCCATCACAGAAACCCTACAAAGCCTTTTTTTTTCTACTTATATATCTGAGAAGGATTTGTTCCCCAAAAGTGCTATTATTTTAGTTTTGTTTGGTTTGGGTTATTTAATAGCCTTTGTTCTAAAATATTTTCATGCTTTCTAGAATGATGTATTTCTTCAGTTAACTTGGGTGTTTAATTATTTCATGAAGATGGGTTTAGTGAGTTTCATACTTATTTTACTAGAAAGCTGACCCTGCATCACACTCCATGAAATATATTTAAAGCCATCAAAGTTCCTTCATTCTTTCATGGAAGAACTTGTGATTCAAAGCATTTTCAAAATTTACAAAGAGGTTGAAAAAAAAATTAGAGAGGAAATTATTTACTGAGGAAGAACAGATAAGAAATATAAGTATGAAAGGTACATGTGTATTTCTCCAGCTGCATTCTGCTACACCCATAGTAAGAAGAGACAGATTTTTAAATTCTATTTGCTCCACAGAATATGTTCTATCTAGATCAAAGTAATGGAAAAACACCTCATCCCCCCATATTAGTATAAATACATTACTCTTGTCCACAATTTAGAGTTAATCTCAACTTTTTCCTTATATATTAATAACTCTGAAAACTGAATAGTGCGGCAATGTGCAAATTTTTTTCATTTTCAAAATAATAAGGGAGAATAGTTTTTGTTATTATTATAGTCTTTGTAAATGCAAAGGTAGTGCATCAAATTTTAAAAATGTATTTATTTTATCTTTTAATCACAAAGTAGGAAAGGGATATAGTAAGGCCAGATAATCCATGGTTAAGTCTCTAAATTATTGAACACTCTAAAATTCATAATATTTCAATAATAATCCATGACTAAGGATAATTATGCATTCTTATTTTTTTAACCCTTTCAGACTTACATTAAAAAATACAATGGCTCATTATTATTTATGCATATAAGTACAAATATTAAAAGTACTTATTTTCAGAATGCTCTGAAACAAGAAAAGGTGAAGTAAAACTCCTACTTAAATTGCTACCAACAATTTCTTGCCAATTTTCTTTGTGTGAGATCCTTGGTGAGAATAAATAATCCCCACAATACGACTCCCTTTGTCTAAGATTTACTCAGTTTCAGGTGCAGACTGTCCTACATTTCTAAAAGTACATCACCAACAGGGAGAAGTATTAATGTAAACCAGTGAAAAGAATATCACTGAGATAAAGAATAAAATATCAGCAAAAATTATACATCCCTTAATCCAGAGAATAGGTTATTTATTTCCATTTAGAGAATTTCCCAACATCTCTAAAAAATTGAAGGAATTTTTTATTTCTTTTTATTTTTGCTAGCATTTTAAATGCAGGATATATTTATTCAAGGAGCTAAAATTACTTTCCTTTGAAATGTTAAGTTTCATAATTAATAATATCCTTAACACTTAAAATTTTACTAATCTTCTTTGTTTAAGATTTCCATTTCAAATGTATAAGTGCCGTAACAACAGGTTCACAGGAAAAACAAAATCCTCACTGAGCTGACTTGATTTTGTCATTTTTAGACAAGTTTCAGATTACTGAACTCTGTTTTTATAGATAATATACATTTTGACTGCAAAGAAAATGTCAGTGGAAATTAATAAGGTCATCAATGTTTTGGAAGATTTGATTTTTTTTGGTGAAAAACAGTATATTGATTTTCATAAAAAGCATAATCAAAAAATTTTACATGGGTTTTATAGATAGTATATACCAATTAGATGTCATTTTCTAATTTCTTTTTGACGTTTCTGTTACTTAATTTAAGAAAGCTCCTTTGTCACATATACTTTATAATTTTGCAGGCATTATTTCCTTGTCTGTGTAATCTGTTTCTTTTCTCAGATGGCTATAAATTGCTGCAGCTAAACATTTTAGGATTAAAGGAGGTGACATGATCTGAACAAGAAAGTTTTTGTGTCAGTATGATCGTTATCTAGCAGGTGAATAGGGAAAATAACAGATATTTGGGCTACACTAGCTGTTAGCAGATATTGAAGTTAATTTTGGGAATTGCAATATATTGTTCTTAAAAAGCAGTTTTTTCCCTAAGACTTCACACCAAGGTTTCAGCTACCTTTTTTTTTTTATGTCTACCTAAATAGATATCTACAAACATTGGGGTTTCAGTGTGTGAAATACTGTCAACATCCAAAGGAAAAGAGTTTTGGTTCTGTAACTCACTTAAAAATAGCAAAGATTTATATTTTACATAAACAGTTATTTCACAGTTAAGAGAAAAATTTGCTTAGTTGCAGTTTTTTTTCTCAGCTAAGAAAGTGATCTATCTAATTGTTGTCTTAGTGTAGTTTTTGGTACTTCAGGTTCCTCTGGTATTCCTCAAAACTGAATTTATTAATTTTTTTAGAGTATCACACATCCTGCCTCTGACAACTACTGATTTATAGTTTCTGATTTAATTCATACTCTGGCCAGGAAGCAATACATGGAAAAGTGATGCCTTTAGTGCTTTCTTTATATTCAAAATATTTTTATGAACACTCATAACTGAAACAAATGTAAATGTTCTATTCCCTGGCATAGATTTAATAGGTTGGCCTTAATTTGAAATGTCAGGTGTATATATCTTCTTTGTAAAATTTTTGAAGCAAAATTGTGTAGTCAGATGTTCCTTGGGGGTGGAGGTCTTGTGGGACAAGAGCAAGATTGAAAAGAAAGCTTTGGTGATGTTGTGGATAAATCACTCCTCTTCCATCAGCTCTAGAAAGCTCAGGAAAAAAAGTTGATTAATTAATGAAAACAGAAATAATATTAAGTGCAGTTTTTCCTAGCACTGTTTTAAAAGTGAATAAATCAACAAGATTTAAATTAAAGCTCCCTACAGATGGGTAGAACAGCAATATATTAGCATTATTGACTACTTCTGATGACTCTGAACTTTTAGAAACATATCACTTTATAACGTGTTTTAAGAAGTATTTTATTTGGAATATTGACATTAAAAAATGTAGTATCTTCTGAAGAGACAATCTAGAGACTTTATAAAGGACTTACTTGGAAAAAAATATGAAATCAGACAGTGGTTTGTTTTTTTTTTTTTTAAACTCCTAAATACCAAGTTAAATAGATAAATGACTAAGGGAGAACTAAATCCTTAAACATTCTATTAAACCTGGTAAACTCTGTCTTATTTCCCAAATGAAATGCATACAGCCATACAAGCTTAATGTGTTTAAAAATTCCTGCACAAAACTGTGAGCAAAACTTGAGGAAAAAAGCAAACTTTACAAGTCATGATTAAATACTTCAATCTTGCAAGATTCTTTAATTTCAGTTCCTGTAACAGAACAGTTCAATGGAAATCCACCCTTGAAATATGAAATGAAACATTTATAAAACCTCCAGTTTCCACAGATGCTTCTTATTAATTCTTTTGAGGTAAAACAGTGAAATCCCATGGACTAATGAAGGGAAAAACCGAAAAAGAAGTTTCTGAAATAGTCAGTCATTTCATTTTTTCTCCAGACAAAATCATGTGCCAAATCAAAGCATGGCAAAATATTAGTGAATATAATACTTAGAAATCACAGGAAGAAAAGAAACATTAGGCTTATGTCACAGTATGAAATGAATGAGGAAATGTCTTCAGACAGAAGTTAAACACTTTTTATGTCTATGGAGGGGGGACAGGGTTGTGCTGGGACAAAGGTAAATTTTTCAAATATCATCCATATAATTTGTTCTTTGAGTGTCATTTATAGAAACACATTAATTTCAGTGCATGGATTATCAGGAAAACTAATTCATTGTTTGTTGAAAAAATGCAAATCGGACTTGTTTGTGTTGAGAAGGAAGATAGGATAAATGAGAATGGTTGAAATCAAACACAAAACAGAGGATCCTGTAATGTCACTCAGGCAAAGCCCTAAGTATCAGCACTGATATTTAGGAAAGCAAATTGCAAAATACAGTGTCAGACCTTAGCCTTCTTGGCAACATAAGGTATCAATCATATTTTCTGATGGAAAATATGATATTTTCTCCTAGAAACTTCCTCACAGGCTTTGTGTGCTGTGGATGAAGTGATCACCTATGTGTTCAAACTTGTCCTCAGAGGACATCCCTTAACTGGGTCTCATCGAAGTCTTGGCTCCTTCAGGATGAGTGCAGCATAAAGCACTTCAGTGGTTAAATATCTACCACTTCCCTAATAATTTTGTGTCTGAATAGCTCAGTAGAAAGTGATGATGGGGTTGGGTGGGTTGGATATACTGGTTTTGTGCAGCAGCAGTTGTTGTGGGTCAGGATTACTGCTGCCTTCTGGTCGTAGCTGAGTAACCATGCCCATGTCATACAGGACATACCAGGATGGAAAGAAAGAGGAGGTAAGCTCAGACAACACATCTTCGTTGTCCTAAACTGAAGAAAGGCATTTAATATAAGTCAGATAATTCCCTTTTACTCAAGTTATGCAGCCAGAGGTGTCCTAAAACTTTCTGAAAGGAACTGTATTGGGGATCTCAAAAAGTTCATATCTTTCCAATAAAATAGTTTTTTTATTTTGTATGCCAGCTATATAGATGCAGGAAACTGATTTTAGAGTTCATTTGGGAGTTGAAGAAGGTCTTAATTATGTAACAAGTTTATGTCTAAATTTAAGGAGCTCAATCTGACAGCTTCACTAACATTCATAAGCACTTTGTCTCTGCTAAGTTTTATAGGACATAGTATGTACCTTTCTGGAATAAAAGAAAAAAAATCCTAAAATATGGAATAAAATAGGCCTCTAGGTTAAGCAGATGTTTTCCTTAGCTTAAAATGACATGACTGAAGGTGAAATCATGGTGATGAAGGAGCCATGAGTCAATTTCTAGGATTTTGAAATATATGTTATTTTAACTACTCTGCCATTATTACATATTGCTGAATCAGCTGTTGGATGTATTGAGAAAACTGAAATTAACAGAAAAGAAAAAAAAATAGAAAATATAGGAAATAATGAAAAGGCAAAAAGAGAAAACCCAAACTAACCCAAAGTCCCTCACAAAGATATATCTGTTTGTTTGCATAAATTTCAGCTCTGAGAGCTCACCACAATGCTACAATATGCGGTTCTGCAACTTTCCTCTTGAAAAAGAAAAATATCCCTTTTTTTTATTTTATAAAAACTGGAATTTCACAAACATTACAAAAGAAAACTGATTTTATTTCACATAAGTTTTAGTCTTCATTCAAGTGAATTCAATAATTCTTGAGGACTAATGCTTTATAATAAACATACTTTTATATTACTTTTATCTCTATAAGAGGCGTGGTGGAAGGTGGTCTCCTTAGTTGGTCTGACACCAACAGATGGAAGATATTATGTTTTAGTTAATGTATAAGCATTAAAAATATACCTTAATTTCCACAGAAATTGTATCACCCCTTCCAGCATTGTCTTTAAGGCAGCTTGATTGTGGGAGAACAGATTATCTTGTCCTCTACCAGAGCTTATAAAAAAGTTAAACAAAATATTGAAAAGCCTAACAGTTATATTTTGAAGGCATGACTTCACCTTGTCTACCTATACATAATTTCATTAAACTAAGGTAGTGAACAAAACCAGCAGTGCTTTCTTAAATAGGAAAATTCCCCATTTAAATTCTGTTTTGTTCTATAGTTGTGCATGTCTGGATAACTTCTGGTAATACACTTACATATCACAATAAAATCCAACATAAAATACCACCTGTTCTTTTAGATAAGCCTTCTGTTTTCATCTTTGAATGGAGCCACATATGGTAAATTAGATTAGCATGAAAACAAACAAATTCTATTATTAAAAAAAAGGTCAGAATGAGGCAGTTCACAAAGGATCAGTAACATATTTATTTTTGTTTATTTCTTCATGTGAAGAGGGATCTGGACATTAAAATTCTTTTTTATTAGAAGCCTTTTAATGTCCTGGTTTTGGCATATTTACTTAAGAACTAAGACTGATTTGTCATTTCATATTAACAACCATAGTATTAGATTATTTTTAAAAATAGAAAATAACAAAAACCAAATAACCTAAAACCCTCTTCACCTTTCTGGAAATTGATTATTTCTAAGAGGGATAAAATAGCAAAAAATGTAAACCTAGCAACAACAGCAACAAAGAAAACAAATGCCCAAAACATCCCAACCAACCAACCTACCAAGCAACAAACCAACCAACCAGTCCCAGCACTCAAGATCATATAAAGGGAAAAAAAAATGATTCTGTGGATGTCAGGGGCTAACTTGTGTACTATAGAACCTTTTCCTCTTCAAAATTTTCAGACAGATCAATTCTGTCTGTGCAGGAATAGTTTTTTCCTGTTGTTGCTGCTTTTTATTTCAAGCTGGGATTCTTTGTGTATAAACACTTGTGAAGGACCACTCAATCTCTTTAAGAAATATCTGCTCCATCCTTACCTGCTGCCTGGCAACCAGGATCAAAATCCAACTTCTCCATCCCTTGCAAACTCTTGTGACTGCCCTGTAAGGAAATAGCTTTCTAGGAGGGCAACTTTACCATTTCTCATCCTCAGTTTCAAGACCTGTCAAGTGTACAGGATTTGGCTAAGATCTTCTTCCAGGAAATGAAGAAGGTACAGGTCTTCTTATTAAAAGTGCTGCTTCCCCACTGTGAAGCAAAACAACTGGAAAGAAAAGTGAAATAATCTAATTTTTATTGCTTTAAGATTTTTAATCTTCCCTATTTACACAGACATAATCTGCAAGTTAGTTGTTTCAGATTTTCTCATAACAATGCCAGAAATGAGAGTAATGTTAACAATTTATAAACTTTAACGTGAAAATTCCCAGAAATTTATAATTGTTGATAGCTACTTTGAAGAGAGATGAAAGATCTGCACCATCAAAATAGAAGGATTGTCTTAGATTTATCTTTAGCATAAGTTAAAAGTGCAACATGTGACTCTTGCACACTGAATTTTTGTCTGAAACATGTGGGCCTACTTTTTAAGTACCCCATATAAAGTCCTGGGGTACTTCTTAAAAATCATCACATCAAGGAGAGGAGAGGGGGTGACAGGGAACGGGAGGGAAGCAGAGGGGAGGGAAAAAGAAAGAGAAGGGGAAAGGAAGGGAAGGGAAAGGGAAGATCAAGCAAGGCAAGGCTGAAAATGTCTATTTGACCTTTGAATCCATGACACTTAGAACTTTATATCATTGTGTTTCTTCCTCCTTGCACTGAGGCATTTCTTGTTTAAATATTTCTCTTCCTTTACGAAAGCATTGAAGCCCCTTACCATTTCTATGTACTATACATCTAGAGATCCAAACAGCAATTAAGGTAAAGCATAAGCTGGATATTGGATTTTCTAATCTTAATTTTTAAAATTATGGATTTTCAAAAAAAAAATGTCTTCAAACACACTTTCAGTGGGAAGCTAGTGATAATTTTTTTATTATTGTTTTGGTTTTTTTTAAACAGTGGATCTTTTCACATAAGTTTTGTTTGTCACATGAGTTTTGTAGGTAATGTGGATCAAATAATCAGTATTTCTATTTCAATGTGTTTTTTATGTTTCTTGTACCATAAAATAAATATTTTTTTAGAAAATTGCAGTATTCGTGGATACTGTATGGGATCCTGATTGATTTATTTAATCATTCTGTATCTGACTATGAAAAGTATGGTTTTATTTATAGACATGCTGAATTCAATTAAATTTTATGGTTTAAAAAATTGTAAAGGTTTGAATTATTTCTAATGACATCAATACTAATTTAGTCTACTTCCTAGTTTAGTAATCAATGGAAAATACTGCAAATAAGATACATATTTAAAATTATTAAGAACACTTATAATATTCTTGAAGAAAAACCACAAAAATGACTAAAATTAGTTCTACCATGTAATGAGTATAATCCTCAGTAATATTTACTTCACAATACTTGAAAGTTTCAGCCTTATTCTCTCCTCTTTATTCTTTATAAAATAGTATGAAGATTCAGTGTCAGGCCTTCTATTTATATGGTAGGTACCTGCAATTCAAAACTTAAAAATATAGCCCCCTCACTGATTAAACTAGAAACAAGACTAGAAACATCTGTTTTCAGTAGGGACAAAACTAATAACTAAATCAGGAAGCCTAAAGTCTCTTACCTGTCTTCCTTAATAGTCTGTTTAGTTCTGCATTCCTAACAGTTTCCTCACATTGAAAATCATATTTCATGCTACACTTCAGACCAAGCAAGCTTGTAGAACAGCTGCTGAAACCCTTTTGCTTTAATATAAAAATAACTGTTTTGTTCCTTTTGCAGCTATATAAATCTACCTTCTGCTTAGCCACCTGTAGAAAATTGCACCTAAAGTTATGCAGAAAGTTTACACTGAACTTTGAGGACATGTGCTCTGACATCCAGCTGGAAATTCAAACTGTTCTAAGCTAAGAAAGTTTCTAAATAGCAAGTAGTTGAAGCCAATAAAGTGTTTGGTCCAGCAACTAGAGCAACAAAAAAAAACAAAGGTAAAAAGTGAGGGTAAAAACTGGGAGCATGTTCTGTCTCTGTGATAGTTAGAGCAGACACACTTATTTCTTCAAAACAAGGTAAGAGGACATCAAAGTTCACTGGATTAAAAATTATTATTTCTATGACCAGTAATTATTCTGAGATGGGTACATTATAATTTTTATCTTTCCAAGATCATATAATGAGTTATAATGCTTACTTACTTGCATCACATTACATATTTCATTCAGATCTAGGCAAAGTTACTTTTGAAAAACAACTGCTAGGTTTAGACTTCTGAGGCTCGTTTGTTTTGGCTTGTATTCCCAGCCTATTTAGACATTCAAGACTCAGAGTGTGAAAGGTGATGTTTGGCTTATAAAAATTGGTGGTACTTGAAGACAGCCTTTTCACCTGGATGTTTAGGTTTGGTTTGTAAGGCCAATTCAGACTGTCATGGTGAACAGGTGACATTTTGCTTTCAGCTGTCATCCTGAAATCAATGAACTGAATTTACTATTGTGCCATTGTGATGCCTTCACAGAAAATAATTTCAGGCTTGTAACGGAAAGCTGACTGAATAAACACTGTGTGATGAAATTCAGGGATTTTGCTAAATCTTGCCTCAAGGTGATTATGGAATAACCTGACGTGCTACAGCAGCAGCTGTGTTAGGGACTTCTGGGGGCTGCTTATCGCATTTTAAAAAATTAGGATGATGGGTGAATCAAGAAGAATCAACATCAGGGTTTTAGAATGTGGGTTGTTCATAACTACCCAAATTCAATTTAAATAGGGTGTACTGTTTTGTTCTTGACAGCAAAGACATTTTTAGTCATACTAATGAGCAAACTACTGATCAGCGTGGTTTGGTCCTTTCTCTCTAACTGAGCTTCCTTGATTGTTTTTCAGAAATACATTTTCTCTTGAAGTATTTTATTAGTAAATGAACTAACAAAACTATTGAACTATCTTAATTTTGGCAGAATTGGACTTTATTTCCTGCCTCTTCCTCTTAGTTATAAATAAGAAACTTTTTGTTCCTGCCATGGTACAGCATCTTTTGTATCTTTTATTTCCTTCCTTGGCAATGAACTAGACATGTGGGACTATTGTTACTACATTGCTCAGACAGAACGGTTGCAAGGTACCCTCTTTAGGTAAGGATCAGATGGCAAAATTAGCAGAATAAATAATGTCTCCAAAGAAGTAAAACCTTTAACAAGTAGTTAAGGGTCACTTAATACCTGTTGGTTAAACCGGATCAAGAGCACTCTGGTCTGCACTAGGCTGTTTCCGGCCGGCAGCCAAGGGAAGCAAACCTTTCCTCCTACTCAGCACGGGGTGTCACAGATGGAGGGCTGAGTTCAGATCTGGGTCTCCAGCACAAGCAAGCAAGTGAACAAGCAAAGAAAATAAATAAGCAAGAAAGCAAGGATAAATATCTCAAAATGGAGAGATTACGAATTTGAAGTCAAAAATTGAAGGCAATAAACTACTGTGACTATGGTACAATTTGTCTAAGAGCAGATGCATTGATAAGTGTCATTCAGAAAAACATTCCAAAAACAGCACTATAATAGAAAAGCTATCCTGTAGACTTTAATTTACTCATTCTTTCAAAAAGCAACCAAAACTGAAAAAAACCCTAAGTCACTTCAACTGCCTCAAATCAAAACAGTGAAAATCCTAAATTGCTTCACGACTCAGAAAGATATGAATATTTTTTCTAAAGCTTACATAATTTTAAATAGAAATTAAAAATAATTAAAATCTATGTAATAAATATGAAATCACAAAACAGTATAATAAAAGTGAAATATATAAGTTATTAGACTATTTTAGCTGCTAAAATTTGAACCATATTATTTTGACTGAAACTGTAGGACTTGTGACAGTTTCTCTTTCAAATAGCTCCACTCAGTTTTGCAGGAGATTTATATCCCAACAAAAACCACCCAAATTCAAAACCATTCTAAATTCTAAGGAAATTCAAATCAGTCTAAAAGTACATTTCAGTGTTCTGTTATTTTCTTACAGAACAATGGGTTAGACTGAAAGATTACAATTCAGCTATTTTTCATTGGCTAGAAAAGTGCAGAAACATAGCCCAGAAATAATTTTATTTGACATGACTCCATTGGAGCCTTTTCTGAAAATTGTCATAGATTAATTTATGCTAAGATAGATGCCAGAACAGAATTATACCACCCAGCAATGTATCACGTCCTTCTTTACCAATAAAGATCATTGTATTTTTTTTTTTTGTCCAGAGCTGTTTAAAACCCTTTTGTAGAACCAGGCAGACAGGTCCAACCTCTGTCCAAGATGTGTGCAAGTCCAATAGGCTTCAAATTGAATTGTATATTTTATTCCCATCAAATTCAAGCTCAAATACTTATTCTAGAAAAGGTAAAATTAGTCCAAAGAAGAACACTTTGAAAATTCTAATATTAAATATAGAGTCATAGACAGGCTTGGGTTGGAAGGGACCTTAAAGGTCATCAAGGTCCAAATCCCTTCCATGGACAAGGAAAACTTCCACTAAACCAGGTTTCTTAAAGTCCCTTCCTACCTGGCCTTGAACAATCCCTGGGATGGGGCATCCACAGTTTCTCCGGGCAATCTGCTCCAGTGCCTCACCACCCTCTAACTGAGGAAAGTCTCACAAAAAAGTTTTGAGCTATGTACATACTATAAATATTTTAAACTTTCAATATTATCAATATCTAAAGTCTGTATAGCATAAATTACTTCTCACTCAGATCTCTGTATTCATAATTTTGTGAGTATGCACGCATATTCAACTAAAATTTATAACTACATTTATTTTTTACTCATACAATAACATTTTGAAAGAACATTAGCAAATGCCAATGTCAAATATAAATGCTATATTTTGTGGGTTTTTTTATGTGCTGTAATATTTTGAGTGAAAATATAAGTTTCTATGTAGTATACTTAATTTGAGCCTTCTAGCATTTGCCAAATACTCCTTGTAGTTCTGTGGAAATACAAAATTAAATGTTCGAAGTGGAAACAGCTAATACTCATGTTGGAAAATAGAAACTGATTTTTTTTTTTTTGCATACATACATTTACAAAGTATAAAGTATATCCCAGAGGCAAGAATTGCTACAATACTGTCTAAGCCACATTAGAGACCTTAATGTTGACATTGAATTTAGACTTCACATCCAGACTTCATATTCTGTACTCATAATGATGCAGGTCTCTCTTGGAAAATCAGGCAAAGAAACTCTTTCATATTCCCCTATGTCAAAAGTAAAGAAACATAATCTTTACTGCAATTTGAGGAGCAGTTAGTCATGAATGTCATTGACTGGTAATAAAGCAGGGTTTGAACTGTAATGTTTGAGAAACTTTCTCTTTTAACTCCTGCATAAGTAAAAAGAGAAAGTTAAAGTTTAAAAAAATTACAATAAAATCCACCTAAGTATTAATATTTTCTTCTGAAAAAAATGCACAAAAAGTTACATGTTTTTAGAGAATCAAACAAAACAAAGAGGCCCCCTTTTGATTACATGTGGAGGTCACTTCAGCCAACTTCCCTGCTCAAGCAAAGTAACATGGCTCCAATTGCTCAGGCCCATGTTAGGGCCTTTTGAATATCATAAAAGCCCCTAAGTGAGAAGGAAGATTCCCGGGCCTTTCTGGATAACCTGTCAGTATGCTTGGTCACCCATAGTGAAAAAGTGTTTTCTGTGTTCAGAGGGACCTCCTGAGTGTCAATTTGTGCACACTGCCTCTGGTCTTGCCACTGGACACCACTGAAAAGAGCCTGGCTCTGTGCTTTTTGGAATTTGCACACTTATATCAAGCAATTGTGATAAAAGAAAAATAAAGAAAAAGAAAGAAAGAAAAGAGCACATCATCAGACTGCTTACAAAGTATTTATAAGCTTTGCTGTTAAAAAGGCAGTCACAGAAAAAAGGAGATACACAAAAGGGATAACCAATGAAAGTCATCTTCATTCTTCCATGTCCTTCTTCAGGACTTCTGCCCACCAGGGAAGGATATTGTTCACTCAGATATATAAAACTAATTTCTCTTCTGTGTCTACAAAAGACCTAGGCTTTAACACAATCACTTAGTAATCTGGATAAGTAATACTGTATTTTGAATTCACAAATAGAATTCTTATACTTTTACATCAGTATTATGTTTTCATGAAGCAAAAATATAAATGGGTTTTATAGGTAAAAGTCTGCAATGAAAGGTTGTGACAATCAAGTTCTTTGCTTTCAAATTCAGCTCAAATTATTTTTTATTTTTCATATATCTGGATAACTAAACACAAAAAATTTGTCAACATTAAAGATAAATGTCTCTCAAATAGCAGAAACACTAGGACAATTTATTTTATAATTCTGCTGATATATTAGCATGAAACATATAAAACTACTGAAACCTTGCTGAAGTCAAATGTGGAGCTTTAATGAGTTTTGTAATTGGATTGAAGAAAATGTGCAGATGCTATGTGTGGAATTTAAATTGCAAGCAAGAAGGGAGAACAATTTTGTAGAGTTTTCCCTGACTCAAAAGAATAATTACTTACTTTTTAATGATATTATGACTAAGCATGAATTTTATAATTTTAAGAAAGCTGCATAAATGAAATTGGAGTGAATAGAGTATTGAAAGTCCAGACAAAAGCTGAGAATACACCAAATTATTAAGTCAAGTTGTATCTCACAAGGCAGGTAAAATAAATGAGGATTTCTTTGCAGTTATAAACATGTACATCTACATGTATATAGATATACATATGTATATCTATATCTAAAAAGAACCATAAGGGCACAGGTCATGAGAAAGACATTATGGATCCTAGACCTAAAAAGTACATGCATAATGATATGAATAGGTATAGCACCAAAGAAATTACTAAGAAATAGGCATACTAGCTTCCCCCAAGTCTGGCAGATCCAATACCTGTTGACTCCAAGGTGGACCCTCAGCTGGGCAATGCTAATCCCATCAGAAAAATGTGAGATAACATATTTCAGGAGGGGAAAATGTTACAGCACAAAAGCACATTTCAGGGGAGTGGGAATATGTGAGAGAAACAGGGCTGCAGACAGCAAGGTCTGTGAGGGATGGGAAGGAGATGCTCCAGAGACCAGAGCAAAGATTCCCCTGTATCATGAGGTGCAGACCACGGTGAGGTAGCTGTGTCCCTTGCTGCAGAGATCCACCTACAGCCCATGGACAGCCCCACACCAGAGCAGCTGGATGCCTGAAGGAGGCTGTGACTCTGTGGAAAACCCACACTGGAGCAAGGCTCTTGCCAAGATTTGTGACCTCGTAGGGAACTCACCCTGGAGCAGTCTGCCCCTGTAGGACTGCACCCTGTGGAAGGGATCCGTGCTGGAGCAGTTCGTGAAGAACTGCAGCCTGTGGGAAGGATTGACAGCAGAGAGTTGCCTGGTAGCCTGTCTCTCATGGCAAGGACCCCATGCTTGAGTCTGAGGAGTTCTCCTGAACAGGAGGGATTGGTGGAGAGATGTAATGAACTAATTGCAGCACCCATCTCCCTGTGATGCTGGTGGGGAGAACATAGAAAACCCAGGAGTGAAGCTTCAGGAAGAAGGGAGAGATGGAGAAAGGTGTTCTAAGATTTGGTGTTTTTTTTTCTCATTACCCTATTCTTAATTGATTGGTTTCTCAGAGTCAAATCTATTTTGCCCATGATGGGAATTGGTGAGTGATCTCTCCCTGTCCTTATTTAGACCCATAAGTTTTTGTTATTTTTACTCCCTGTTCAACTTGGGAGGGAGAATGAGAGAGCAGCTTTGGTCGACAGGAGTCCAGCCAAATTCAACCCACCAGACTTTGTTATAAAAGTGAATTTGAATTGTTGCTGGTTCAGGGAAGGAATATTCCTATGTTCAGAACAAAGGAAAATATCCAACTGAAGAGAAAATCATCTTAATATTCTTAATTTAACAATTTAAATTTTTAAGGGAATATAATGAGTGTCTTTAAGTATACATGGGATAAAATGACAGTGACAAAAATTTTGGAGTGATAAACAATTTTGATGCAAGGATGTATAAGTATTTACATTTATACTGGAAACAAAAATAAAGTTTCTGAACAATAGAGGTAAAAAATCCACTACTAGATGTTGAAAAGAAAGTTTATATTAAAATCTATATGGCTTTTCCCCAGTAGTGATTTTTTTCTTTAAACTAGTATATGAATGGACCTAAAAACATAAGATATTTAATCTGGCCCTCTGTATACTTGAAGAGAAAAGGAAAAAACATGACCACTGTGTAAGAGGAGAAGTAAGATGAAGGAAGCCAGTTCTAGATAATTTGTAACTTCTTTTACTAAAACCATCCTGTTTCTGCAGTTTCCTCTTACTACACACCTACACAGCAAGTAATCAAAGTTAGTAAAGTCTGCAGTAGTCTCCTGTACTCATTTCCAGGGCAGGATGGAAAGACCCAGTTCATTTAATTATGTACTCAGAAATAATAAAGAAGCGGAAGTGAATTTACCTTGCACTGAATAATTTATTTTAAAAAAAGCCCAAGCTTGTAAGTCTCAAGTCTGCAAATCTAATGATGGTTGTGTTTTGGTTTATCTTGTTTTAAATCTTTTTATGTATATCTGCTACACATATATTCATATATTAAATTTGTGTGGTTGTACTTAAAGCATTTCTAACAGTTCAGTAGAATCTATTATTGAAAATATTGTATCAGAATCAGACAGATGCACATAGGAAGTAAGACAGCTGGGAAAGGGTAGTGAAGTGTGGGAAAGGAAGGATAGATGCCACCCCCTCATTTTCTGTATCAATTATACCTTGGAAGGAAGAACAAAACCAGAGATTAAAAAACAGCACAGCTTGTTACAGTTTTCTAATGTTATGGTTGCAAGTAAGACAAAGCCTGAAATGTCCTAGTAATCTTGCTAGTTTTATAAAGTTTTGCTTTATCTAAAGGAACATATATATATTTAAGGGTGCTTTCTACAGAAAATGGTACACTCTACCTAAAGTTAGCATTTGCTTAGGGAAAATGAGCATATCATGCAGAGCTAATAATGAACAAAAAATATTAAATTACCTTTTTTTTTTAAAGAAAGCAAATGAATATCAAGCAAAGAGAGAAATTTACAGTACTCAGGAAACTAACACTCATAGCATTCAATAAAGGATGAAATAGCTAGGGCTAAGAAACACTTGGTGAGTAATTATGCTCCTTTTTTACACAAAGCCAAGTTTGGAATAACCAGTCTAAAAATATCTAATAACATGTATGAAGTGTGAAGTGTATGAAGTGTGTATGAAGTGTGGCTCCCTGATTATGTTTGCTGTATTCAGTGCAGTGTATCAAGCGCAGTTTTTCAAAACTGAAATACTCTAGCACACTCAAGTTTTAGGTGTACATTTGTACTGTTTGGAATATTGTGCTTAAAGAGAAAAAAAAAGTTTTGATAACTGTACTTATCCATTATAAACTGGTATTATACATCAGTCACTGATGTAAAAAGTCATTATGATGAATTATTTTTCAATTAGTTTTTTGCCCCTAATTATAAAAATATTGAAAAAATTAAGTTAAAGTGGAGTTTCCTGTTAAAGATTCCCTGCTAGACTGGAAGTGACTGGGAGAAACTGGGGAGTAGATGAGAGAAAAAGAGTAGGAATAGTAGTTGCTCAGGAATACTCTCCTGTATGATATCTTACTAAGGAATTATTAAGTGCAATAAACCATGAGGGAATCTGAGGAAGAGTAAAGGTGTTGTGACTGGGACAGAATTCTTCCTAGATGACGTGTGTGTTCAACAAAAAATATTGTATTACTGAAAATGAAGGAGTCTTGAGCTAGCAGAGTTTGATGACAGCCTTTGATAAATCAGTTGATGTAAATTGGTCTAGCACTTTAAAAATTTAGGTATTATCTCCTAAAGTCAGTGGTCAATTTTTATTTCCATTTCTTTTACTGTGGCTCAGAAACTGAAAATGGGAAAAAAAAGAAGAACATTATTCAGGATTAATGGAGTAATTTGAGCACACAATACTCTTTGTAAAGCTGTCAAACATAGTACTGGAATGACTGTAGTAATAAGTTGCAGAAATTAATACTTTATGAAGTTGTGTGTTTGAATTGCTTGCATTATATGTTACAATCTGTCCATAACTGAACTATGGAGAATATAAATATTTTTACTTTTCTTGAAAGAGGGTCACATGTGATCCCATTATTGAAGACTATTTACATTGAGCTGCTTTCATGTGCCTTTTCCTAATTTTTTATTTGTTGAAATATACAAACTAAAAATTTTGTAATGTGTGCTGCTGCTGCTGCTGATGTTTTGCAAGATTTCTAATTCTGAAAGTAAATGAAGAATTTTATAGAAAGGAAATTATAGTTAATCATGTTTTTCAAATGTGAAACCTAAATACTTAATTTCTAAATACAAGAGAAAATTTCGTATCCTTTTGAGCTGAATGTTACAATTGCAACAAGGCAAGCATTTCCTTCAAGCACCTACCACTTCAAGCTAAGTATGAGCACATATTTTGCAAGCTTTTTTTCTTTAAAATCTCAATGATTTTAACCACTTTTACAGATGAACTTGACAAATTTTCTTACTTAAAAAGTAAAAATATCAAACTAACACTAACAGACAAAATTTAACTTTGAAAATAAGACCCTGTCTATAAAGAAACTATGATAATGATATATGGTAATTAAGCTGCATAAGGTCTTTAGGTAGGCAGTCTCATTTTGTTTCAAAATAAACTTAATATGATTTAGCTGTTTTGAAAATGCATTAAGCTAAATCATATTAAGGCAGCTTAATAAGAAAAGAAAAATCCATAAAAAGGCTAAGTCAGTTGAATTAATTAATTTTCAGAGTTTGTTAGCATTAACATTATGATTTGCTATTATTAGAAAAGGCATGGCTGTCACTGTACCTCTGAAAACTCATCACAGAGGTACCACTAATTTGCATCTAATTTCTTCCACCAATGATTATAAATTCTTTGGTGTTGGCACAATAACGTTTTTATTTTCTCCTGAGATGCATCTAAAAGCCCTATTATACATGCATACAGAGCCATATGGCATATTCAGTCAAAATTTTTTACACACCCTTATCAGATCTCTTAAGGATAATCCACAAACAAAAGCCCAAAAGCAAAGCATCACACAGTGTGGCAGAAGAAAGCAGCAGTCTGTTTGCCTTTGCAAATTTTCATGGTAGAAAACAATTATTGCATTATCTTAAGGAATAAACAGCTCTGCTCATCAGAAATTGAATCATGGATCTTTAATAAAGAGATTGTTAATCATTATTATTTTTTAATAGCAGATATAATTAAATTTGAAACATTAGTTCAAATATTCTTTAGAAATTGACTTTCCTTGTATCTGTATTAGTTTGCTGGGCTGCTAAGCATTATCTTGGTAGTGTTTAAAGTGATTTCTACATGCCCTGTTGATGAGGGACTGGAAAGGAACCCATGGGAACCTCAGCTCTTTCATTACCTGCTACCAAGCTTTTTACTTGTACCAGCTTTCTTCATGATGCATTTCACAGTAGCTTCAGGATAGTCTAGTTGTCTGGCCATACTAGTCTAGCAGAGCTTTATGTCTGCACTGATCAGCTGCATTCTTTATTTTACATTGTTATAACTTCTTCAAAGATTTTAGTTCATAGCTTCATCCAGTCTATGCTAATTCTTCCATTCCCTAAAACATCTTTCTTAAACTTGAAATTTAATACTTGTCTGTGTAAGACACCTACTTACAGAAGTATTTATTTTTTTCATAGAAAGGAGTGCTGCTTTTTTTCTCATTTGGAGGCATCATCTGGAAGTAGATAACATTTGTTTTATTGTCAATAATTCATGAAAAGAAGAATTGTACGCCTTCATCAGAGTCTGAAGGAGTTTAAGTTGGGATTTGAAAACTGCCAAAAATGACAGCATGACAATGAAAAAAGTGTTTTTATTTAAAAAAATAGGATAAATAAGTGGGCTTTCTGAGAAACAGAAATGGAATTACAAAGTAGGGAAATTTTGTTTCATTTCTGAACTTATCACAAACTGATGAGATTTGTTTTCTTCCTACAGATTGAAAAGACTATGTAAAATATTGTCTGTATACCTAAAGATGTCACTAAACTATTTTAAATTCTGTAAGGTAACAATCTTTGCAATTATGTTTTATTATTTATGTTTAACAATTTTTTTCCCTCCAGTCACGTATACAAAATGATCTTTACATCGGTAATAATTGAATAGGATGTTGCATTTGTTGTAAATATTTTATAAATGAAAAAACAAATGTTTTGAAATCTGAATACATAAAGTACAAACTGCAGTACTTTCTTAGCTTTCTGTTTTGATTATTTTTCTGATTTCACAAATTTTACATTTCTGTTAAATATTTCACTCCTGAATAATCAGAGTACTATGGAGAATTTACTTGATAACATTATAAATAGTCAGCAGGGTTTCTTAAATTATGACTTTACAGGTCTTCTTTCTCATCAGTATTATCTTGAATTCTTTTCAGTCACTGGTACTCAGGCACACAGTGCCCTAATCATCTTCTATGATTGGTCATATCTACTGATACTGAAAGACTTTTGTTCCTCTTTTGGTAAATGATTCTTGATACAAGGGTAATTATCCTGTACCCTGTTTAATTATCCAAGTGTAATATTGTTTCAAGTTTAATATATGCTTGCTTTTCTTTGTATATATATATATATATATATATATATATATATATATATGAATAATTTCAGAGGATTTTTCTCTTACACTTCTTTGCAAGTTTCTTACCATATTATCTTTTCAGCTTTCTAACAAAACATCTACTTTCACATAAAAGTTACACTAAACTACTAAACTTCATGAACAACTGTTTACTTCTGAACAAAAAGCCATAAAGCAATAAACAGCAGATCCCAGCAACAGGTAGCAAAAGCTCTTAAGAGCTGGAAATTATTATAGTTATGATTTCGCCACAGATTTTGAACTCATTTCACAAAAAAAAAATCTGCCAAATTATTCACTATATAGAATTTCTAAATATATATTCTATGTATATAATATATACTACATCTGTATATAATATATTAGCATATAATTTCTTTGTTATATATAATTATTATATATTAATATGATTTCCAATTAAACATATAACTATTGTTTGCTTTTGCCAAGAATTTGGTAGCACTGTAATCTTAACAAACTCCATTAACATGCACTAAAATTTATATCATGAAGGTACAGAATAGGACATAAGTAATCAATCTTTAGCTTCAATAAAAGTCAAAGCTTTTGTGTAGTAATTGATAGAATAAAATATATCCAGAGGTTTCTAAAGAGTAATTTATCTCCATTAAGGAAAAATCCAGAAGGTTTTCACTTTGTGGAGCTGAACAATGAACTTGTGATGAAGTTATATGTGATGATTTTCTTGGCAAGTCACTAAAGTCATTATCCTCCCACCTGCATCAGAATTAGCTGTTTGTAAGGATTGATTGGTTGTGCAGACTGACTACTTGAATAAGCATGATCTTAAGGGAAATTGCAACTTCCTTTGATTTTCACAAAGAAAGGAAATTGTTAAGAAAAATTAAGATCACAGATAATTTGCAAATGTCTGGTCATATAGAGATGATTCTAGAGTTAAAAATATGTTGAATATTTAATTTCAGTACAAAGTGCTTAGGTTTGACTTTAATACCTAATTAACTTTTGAATTTGCAAACATTACTAATTCTGGAAGTACTGAATTTTCAGACTCCTTTGGTGATTCTTTGAAGACTTCCTAACCTAGGAAGGAATATAGCTAAGAAAATGTAAATATCTGCATGTAAGTGTTAATATGCAGTTAGAGATCTTAATTTATCTCATCTAGAAGATGGCCTCTAAAGTTCAGCAGATTAATCATTGTGTAGGAATGTCTGGCTATGACTATAGTAACAATTTCATATAGACATATCTGTGTCTATATTGTTCATACAAAAGCGCCTAATAACTTTTGAGATTAATCAGCATAACCCCCCTGAGAGAAGATTTCTCTAGAATCTGTGCCAAATCTATCAGCCCTGTGTGGCTGTCTCAGAGCATTAAAAAGTATCTGGAATGGCTCTGTGCAATGTATATTTCATTGAAGTTCCACATTAAAATTCCTAATTTAGGTTTCTAATCAAGATCTAGGTCTCAGCCTCCTAGTTACAGATTTTATCAGTACGAAGAATGGATTTTAGAGACCAAATCAAGTGATCAGATAGAAATGTTTACTTCTGATTCAAGGTGAACCAAAAATTTAGCTAAACTTTTTCACGTAAAGGCACCTACACATGGAGAACATTTTTTTAAATAACTTTTAGGCTGAATTACATCATCTGGTCTGGATAAAATTCCTAAACATAAATATTTAATGCCATGTTTTTAACTTTGCTCCCAGCTGGCATCTTAGAAGAATATAAGTCTCTTGCAGATCCTGCATCTTCTTTTTTGCTCAAATACACATGCATGTCAGATGAGACTGGATAGATTAGATTAGGCATCTGAATATGAATGACTTACGTATTAGAATGTTCAGATACTAAACATCTGGGCTTACACAGAATTTAATGGGAAGAGGGGATTATTTTACTGAAATGTGGAGAATCAGACATGATTCTTGGTCCCATAACACCTGTCTGGGAAGATTTAGTGCTTCCCATTTATCAATCATATGTTCTCTAAAGATAGTCATTGGGAAATTCCAAATATATGAACAATGTGAGGTTATTTAGTGTCCAGAAATATCTCTCCATCCTCTGAAATTTCCAAGTATTCTGAACTAGGATTGTGATGGAGTAACAGGGAAAAAACTGAAAATTTTCAGCTGTGAAAGAACTTGTAAATGAAGCTGGAGTTGGGGTGTAGACCTGCCTTAAAGTAATCAGAGTGTACAGTCTCACTTCAGAACAATTGTGAGATGTGCAAAGGAAACACTTACATATAATGGTTCTGTTTTGTACCTTGTTGGTGAAGCTGAAACTGTGCATAGAGAAATAAAAATAATTTTCTGTACTGCATTGATGAGCCACTTTGCTGATAGGGAATCAGGAAAATCCTAGATCTTGATTGAGAGTAATGCACTTCAATATTGCAGTATTGCACTTCATGCACTTCAATATTGTGGGGGTTTTTCCCCCTAATTTTTTTTTCTAATTCTGAGGTAATGGAAGACCCAGTTAGGAGGCATTCCTACAATAACTTCTAATATTTGGTTTAGACAGGCATCAATTCAGTGATATTTAACAGAAAAGTCATTTGAAGTTCTTCCAGGAACAAACATTTGAGAGTCAGAGAATGCATTTCATGACCATTGACTACCAGAACTAAATAATGTTCTATACTCAGCTGAATTTAAGTGCTAACAGAGTGTTAATGAGAAATGTTGAAATAGAAATTCATGTGCTGCCTCTTTTTCGTTTGGTTAGTTGGGTTTTGGGGTTTTTTTTTGTTTGTTTGGTTGGTTGTTTTTTTTTGTTTTGTTTTTTGGGTTTTTTTGGGTTTTTTGTTAATAGGAGATACTTATCCCTAAAATCATTTTAAGCATATAGGCCAAACAAATACTCTGAAATAGGTTTTACACTTATAGACTAAGGTAGAAATCATATGGATGAAATATGCTTTGTTATTCTAGGTTACTGTTCTTTATTTTTCTTTTAATTGATTGGATTTGGAGCAACTCTGCATTTTTTTACTATCAAGTTCACTTCCATTGCTGCCAATGATAATTCTGTATTTACACATGAATACAAATACTCCACTGATTTTTCTGACACAATACCCTGATAGAGCAAAACTTATGAAACTAAGATATAGTTCTCAATTAAATATTAATGTTCTTCTGTTTACTTAAGAATCCAATTTTATATCCAGGTGCTTATCAATTAAAACTGTTGTCTATCAGATTATATTGGGAATATATAGAATTATTTAACACTTGCTATATATTTTCTGATAAAGCAAGCTAAAATCTTGGATACAGTCATCACTGACTTATTGAGAACTCAAGATTTTATGCCAATAAATTTAAATCTTATAATTAAAAATGTTGCATATATTTGACTCTTTCTTCAGAGAAATTTCTGAAAAACTATATTTCAGTTTTTCATATAATTGTCTCCAAAATTCTTTCATGATTTGCTGTTCTGGTTAGAGAAGTTTTTCCCAATAATTGTTCTTGATTAGCACTCTGTTTTCTTACTTCCTCATAATTTCCTTTTTAGTTGTTATTTTATGCAACAGATTTTCATGGTATGTGTTGAAGAAAGGAATTGGCATTTACATTGTAAGTACATCTATGACCAGTTTCAGGTATCTACTGCATTGAGTAAAATAAGAGATGGGTTACTATGACACAAAAGCCTGGAAAAACACTTGTTCCTTCCTTTAATTTTATTAAAAGAGAGACAGAAAATAGTTCATATTAGTGTTGAGCTCAGCCTTTTATTTGATTATTTTCAGCATTAATTTAATCATTTCATAGCTTAAACTTATTTTCCTGTTGATTCAGTCTTTAATATGAACTAATTTTGACTTCAGTACTATTGCATCTTCAATTAACTCAATACTGTAATAGTAAAGAACAACAGACAGATGTTTCCTCTGGTGTGTTTTGCTATCAGTTCCTTTTTAATAATATCCATAAACAAACCTGTATTCTGAGTTCTAGTGAAAGCTCAGAGGTAACACAGCCTAAATCTATTTTATTAGACTTACTGATTTGTGTCTCAATATTAGGTATACAAGAAGATTTCATATTGCAGTGATCACATACAGCACTGTGTACTTGGGGATCCTTTGAGGACTGCTAGGAAGAGGCAGGATCCAACTGGGTGAGAAGGAACAAAGCAATTTTTCCAACAGGCCCACTCACACAGGGAGGACAGCTTTCAAGTAGGAAGGATGCATATAGGAGATGACAATCCATACAGTAGGGAGGAAGTGGTGGACAGTGTTGGAAACATAGGGTCACAGGGTAGTGTGGAGAAGAGTAACTTTGTGTTGAACAAAATAAGGCTGAAGGGAGCTAGTTAAGTGTATCTGCATAAACAAGGTAGTGATGAGAGGGCAGCATGATGGCAGAGGCTCTCACACATTTTCTGGGAACTCCTCACCACTGCATTCCTCTCTGAAATGCCTGTGTCCTCATGCACAACATATAGGGAACATGGAATTAGCAACTAGATTTATGGGAATTGTTGCAGTGCTATGACCTCACTGGGATTATAGGGATGGACATAGAATCTTTACAAAGAACAGGCAGAAAGGCATCAGGGAAACAAGCCCTTTATCTGAGAAAACAGTGAGAATGCATGAAGCTTTACCAAGATATGGAATGATAAACCAGGTAAAAGTTTACAGTTCAGCCTTAATACACAGACTAATGTGGAATCCATTGTGATGGGACTCTGCTTAAGACCACCTTCTCAGGAAAAGGTAGATAACTTCTTCCAATAACTGGAAGAGGTCTCATTTTCACAGTGCCTGATCCTATCCAGCATCCAAGCTTTGGAAACAGTCACATTCTGTGCATATATGTAGTTTGAGAACCTATATTCCTTTCTAGTAGGTCCAGCAAGTTGGTTTCCTATGTATTAGTCTTTCAGCTGTAGGAAAAAGGATACAGAATAGCCCAGACACATCACTACTATTTTAGCCATTTTACCAGTATGATTATCAAGACTTCATTTCCTGAAACATACCATTGTGTGTACTTTATTGTGCTTACATATTCTCTCTTCCTTCCATTTGTTTTTAGAAATAACACTGTCCCCTATTTCCTCTTCCTTTTTGTCAAGTTTCTTCCAATTCTTTCATTATTTTCTATTTGCCATTGGGATAAAGGCAGGCTTCATGTCTTTCTTGAAGGATGTCCAAATTCTTTACTGAAATTTTATGGCTTTTTGCCTTTCTGTTGAGCTCCTGCCTTCCCTCTTTTCTTTACAGTTCTTCATCTTTTGGCTTGTCTATTCTGTTTTAATAACAAGTGAATGTTTTTACATGTGTTCTACAAAGTTATGAACAAGACAGTTCACTATACAGGTTTTTAATTTTGTCAAGATTTATTGTAAAGGTTTTGTTTGTTTGTTTGTTTGTTTTTAACAGTGATAGACTCTGAAAGCCAGCTTGTCTTAATTGATGAGACTTCTTGGCTGAATTATAGGTTGTTGGTTTGAAAGTGTGAAATGCAGTCCTGTAAAGGCCACAGTGACCTTTTTTTCTTTCATTCTGTAAGGAATCAAAATGCAACATTTTATTAAGCTGAGCTCAGTTGCTAAGGCACATACTTTTCAACAATAAAATCTATTTCATAGCATTTCATAAGGCAACATTTAAACACAGCTAGCCAAATTTCTGCATGTTCTTTCTGCTGTCATTGAACAATAGCAATTTGCTCCTGGCTGTCTCTCCGCACAGAAAGACAATAATTTGTCTGTGATGGCATTTTTTGTTCTAGAGTCTAATATTTGCTTTACTTTAAGGAACAGGTAGTAGCAGTTCATTTGGCTTTATAAGGAATAAATTGTGAGATTCGGGGAATAAATTAATAATGATGTGGCAAACAATTATTTTTAAATGATAATAGCTTAACAAATATTTGGAAAATCCAGTGTACTAACCTAGATGTTTATTTTGGAAAACACAGTTTTAAGGTGAACATTTATTTTAATCCATTTGTGAAAAACTTTGTGTCCCCTCCCAATTTCTTGTTCATCCCCAATCTACTCAGGAGAGGAGGCAGAGTGGGAAAACTGCAGACATTGTTCAGCAATTAAAAAAACACTATTGCTGTTATTGACCCTGCATGATTAGTACAACCAAAACACAGTGCCATACAGGCTGCAATGAAGAAAATTGGCTCCATCTCAACCATGCCTTGTACATCAGCTCACTTTAAAATATGCATGAAGGCTGAGACTTGGCTGTAAAAGGATAAGCATGAAGTCAAACTTAAAATATATGAACTCATCATGAGTGATCTTCAATGTACTGTTTAGAATGTTGAGTGCATCTCTGAGGCTCTCAGCTAGTTCTGTGAAGATAACTGTGATATCCTGTACTATCTGAAATTTCACCAGATGCATGTTAGGTAATTTGATCCCACTGTAGATGTGCATTTATTAGGTTGACCATAAGGTGCTTTTAGAACACTCCAGAAACACATTAGAAAGGTGAATCACACACCACACTTTTTAGGCAACCCTGCACAACCCCACTTTATAGATCAATTGTAAGCGCTCTGCAGACCTAGTTACATGTAGGTGATCATTTTTGGTTAGGAGAAGAATATAGAATATATCTCTGTTAATGAAGTGACCCTCACTGTAACTGGAACTTTAATATTAATAACTTAATCATTATGGCTTTTTTAAAGTGATTTCCTTTAAAAATGTGGTCTCCTTCAGAAAATCAATGCATACCTTTTATTAAATTCAGGAGTCATTTCAGGGTTTTTTTGCTGTTTTATAATCTGTTTCTTCACAGAAATTATTAATCTTTCCTCCAAATTTTTACTTTGTTTGGGAAGAAAAATGTTAAACATTCTTATGTTTATGCTGTATCTTATGGTCAGTTGCTGTGTATGTAAAGTTCAGACAACATAATTTTAATTCTATGGTCTATTATTGTTATTACTCTGTGTCAGGCTGTTAAGAATACAAGACATAAAGAGATTTGTTCATTATAGCTAAATAACATGGAAGATAAGTCAACTGAACTTGTTCTGCTATGATTCTGCAATTGATAAAAATGTTTTTTGTTAAGTCAATATTAAAAGCATTTTGTTTCAGGTTGGGAATTAGATTCTATTCTTTAAGCACTGACTTCTACACAATGAAAACACAAAGTAAAACCAAAGTGGTTATGTGGTGATTCTCAAGACGAATTTAATTAAGAGTAATGGAGAAATAAATTAAAAATATAGGTAAGAGTAAGAGATTTTGAATATTTAATATAATTAGGAATTCATATCAAGATCCTTGCTTTTAGTCCAACAAAAAATAATGAAGACTACAGAAATAAGATCACAAGATATCTGAGTGAACAGAGTGTCTTAGTGCAACATGAACTTCTTTGCTTTCCACTTCATAGGCAATGAACAGTTTACAGATGGAGACATGAGCTGGTTCAGGCTAATCTTTGGATCCTGGACTTCATGTGCTAGATACATATGACTGAGAAATGAATCACTAGGTTACTCTGGGCTACTCTCAATACTATTCTAGTTGATAAAAATACAAGGATATGGACTCAGACACAAATGTCACCAGCTGTTACATTCTAGCAGCCTCAGTAAAAATTAAGGAAACAATGGCAAATTAGGCAAAAAAAAAAAAAAACAAAAAAAAACACACAAAAATATCCAGGGAAGCAGTAGAAATTAGTGCAATTAATTTTGGTGAATAGGACATTTTCAAGTCTGATTTACATTTCTAGGAGCATTTCAGGACTTCAGAAGTAGCATTTTACAAGCTCTGATACTAAATAAGGGCTACTTGTGAGAGTTATTTCCAAAATCCAATTCTTCTCTCAAATGTGATTGGATTTTTCAGCAAGAACATCAGTGGAAGCATCAAGACTAGTCTATGACAAGGTTATTGCTGGCCTTTTTTCAGTTCTGTCTTTCCCCAATATCATCTCCTAGGTACATTCTCTTGGCTCTTATCAGGGCTCTTCTTCTGCAGAGCAAGAAAAGGAGTTTGAATTGTGGTACCCACACAGACACTTCCTCATTCCCCTGCCCACGATGGGATGGAGATGATGAGTAACAATGAGGAAATTCTTTGGCTGAGATAAAGACAATTCAAGAAGTGAAAGAAAAGGGGGAAAAAAAAAACAAGGATGAAATTATGAAAACGTAATAAATCACTTCCTTCCACAAGCAGACTGATACCTAACTAGTCTCTGGGCAACAACTAACTCAGAAGAAAAATGCTTTTGCTAATGATGTTATATGCTATGGAATACCCTTCTGGAAGGGGGCAGTGTGAGAAACTGAGAAAGCCTTGATGTTATGAAAGCACGGTCTCACATATTCATAATATTAGTTATAATAACAAAACTTTGGTGTGTTATCATGAAAACTTCAGTCACAAATCTAAAACATAACGTCATGCACGTTGTTATGAGGAAAGTTAACTCCATCTGAGACAGACTAAGCACAATTTGAAATCTGTATTTTTCTATTCCTGAAGAAATTTGAACCCAAGTATTTATTTCATCAGTCATTCTTGCCATCTTTCTGTTGGTTGACTTAGAAAGATAATGTCTAATTTACCATTTTTTTAGTGTTAAATGGCCATGCAGCTGTGAGTTGCAGGGTTAGATGAATATCAAGCATGAGTGTGATTCCAGACCAAAGAAACAGGAAACTGCTTTCTAGACTGTTACATTTTTGCTACTCAGCATATGTGCATAAATAGTCCTTCAAAAAACTGTTTCCTAAAATGTTGTTTACTGACTGCTTAATATAAGTGCAAAATTAACATAGGAAGAAAATAAATTAATAAGGATTAGAATGCTTTTAGTCCAAATTAGGCTACTAATCAGCACGAAATGTGAAATTCATGAAGTTGGAGGCAATATAACTTACTTGGCTATGGAAATGGGAATTCTACTCTCTGATCTAAAGACTGCTTATTTGTTTTTGCTACACTATTTTAAAAAATGAAAACGTTATAAAAGGAAAGAACAAGATCAAGGACCTTCTGTGTTTTCAGGAGAATGCCAGAACCATTTGCCTACTGAGTAATTTTTTATTTATTTGACGGCTCTTGATCCATTAATTTTGAGTAGTTTTTTACCCATAGCTGAGAAACCACAAGGAAGTTGAAACAGCTCTCCTCACACAAATATTCATGCAGAAATTAACAGAGCATCAGCCAGAGGCTAGACTGAATGGCTGCACAAGAACTTCTCAGGTGTATATTTTGAAGCAAGTCAATTGAACTTTTAGCTTCTTAGTAATTGAACTATTAAATAAGCTGCTAAACTGAACTTTGAAAAATGCTGAAATTATTGGAATTAAGCTTTTTGAACACAGATGACTTACAACAATCTGTATTCTGTAGATTATCACACCTGGCTTCTCACTGATCCCTACTTTAATATACTAGGAAATTTCATCCCACAATTAGCAGTTCTTCTAACTGAAGAGTATGTTTGTAACTATCATCTATACTGGAGTCATATGGATTAAGGTATTTGCATTAAATCTTTTCTTTTGTAGTTGGAATATAAAATGTATTTGTTCAATAATTGTATATTTTTTCTTTTAGCTAAAGAATAAATATACAATTTATCCATGTCATAATTTTTAGCCTCTTGCAGTCATATCAAATATACTGAATATTTTCATATATCCCATTGAGGTACTTAAGGCAAAAAAATGAAGAACAGAAAGACAAGATAGGAAGCTATGCTGCATTCCATTGTAAATTATATGACAAAATTATTTCCTGTATGCTGACTGTTATCATTTTCACACCTGCAGAGTTTAGTTAGCCAAACTCCAGTATGACACTGCCATGATGTATTGTTATTTGCATCGAAGTGTTTCCGTTTGCCAGAAATCATGTAGGAGGTCTTTAAACTGCAGCATGTGAAATGAGATGGGATGCCTGTGCACCCTGCCCTTATGGGGAGTTCCAGTTACCATCAAAAGAGGAGAATAGCCACTTGTGTGTTTAGTTTCATTAGGAATGCTAAAAGTTAAATTAGCTTAATGCCATACTAAAGGCTCTATGTTACTATTATAGCAGCAGAAGTAGATCACATTTTAATACTTAGAAAGCATTCAACCTGATTGCAGGAAATAAACAACAAATTACTCTCAATCTTTACATGAATATTCATGGCAGTGAAAACCAACCAGTCAGGAATGTACAAAATTCCACACTAACTCATTACAACTAATATGAAAATTCTTGGGGTTTGGGGATGATTTTCTGTTTGCAATTTAAGTGAAGACCAAGGTAATTTATTGTATAGAAAACATTGGAGACATTCATATGGGTTATTCAAACAGGTTTTGAAGCAGTTGTCTGTGCCACTAAAACATTCCATAACCCAGTACAACAAAGTTTCCATATCTCCTCTACAAGCTTAATAGATAGAAATATGTCTGAAATTTTCCATCTGTATTGTATTCCATGTTTGCCCATTTAATGCATTATTTTCTTAAATCTCACACACATGCTCCCTTTCTCCCATAAAAACTTATAGATTTTACTGGGGAATATAATTTCTAGGAATAACATTTTCCAGAGGTACAAAAGACTGAACTTTGAGTTCATTTAGGACAATCAGATAATGCAATTTTTTTTTTTTTATGTTGTGAAAGATTTTTAATTTTTCAGATTGCTCAGCTTGATTATTTCACCGACCCAGAAGTATGAACCAACAAGTTCTGCTTTGGCCATCTACTTCTTAGGGTTTGCTCCAGAAGAAACCTTAAGCTGTTGACGATATTTAAGTATCCCTCCTTTGCTCACCACATCCAGAAATTGTTACAAGCCCTTTAGGATAGAACTTTTTCTTTCCTATATATAGTCTACTCCCAGAATTTTAGGTTCAAAACTAAACTGGCCAAAAATTAGATGTTTACATGCAAGTATGTTTTTTAATATTCTACTGGCAGTTGCAATGCCTTAGAATATCTAAAACATAAATATAGGTCTAGCAGAGATGGCACAGGGCAGAAAGACTAGTCAAGGCACTTAGCAGCAGGAGTGACAAGTGAAGGCTAAGCAGGACATTCAGATTTACTTAAAATAGCATCAAATACCTGCTCATATATTATTCAATCTAGCATCTACACTTGAGAAAACTATTCTAGAATTGGTTCTTTTACCCACCCATTGATGTCCAATGTGGATTCATAGGGCAACTGAAGTTATCCTGGACCTCTATTAGATATGAGAAATTTATTAGACTCCTCCAGATTTTATAAGCTTAATCTAACCATGTCTTATATATTTCTTCTGTTGTTTCCCTTAGCAGTTTACACACACCATGATGAAATGAGCAGATCACTGCTCATTGTAAAATTCTCAGCAGCTCTGTGGGGAAAAAATATACTAAGACATAGAGATTTTGTTCATCCTTTAATTAACTTGGAGGCAAGTTGTTATTTCAGTGATGCAGGCTACCATTGGCCATAAAGTTCATGCTCATGGTAGAACTTGTAGGTGACTGAGTAAACTGAAGTGTAACACACTCTACTATAAAGCTCAGCCTCAAACGTAAGTGGTTTGTTTTCTCTCCTTTTAAGGAAAGTTTTGCAGTACATGATGACAGTTACAAACCCTTTAAGTATGCAAGTGTTATCAAAAAGGCAATGTGAGATGGACTGCAGTCTAAATATTTCCTTGATGCTGCAGATGATATTGTCTCTTTCCAAACAGCTGTCCCGGGGAAGGAAAGTGCCTCACCCTACACATGCTATACAACTGATGATATTCTGAATAAATATGGTTCTAAAGTTAAATTATCACCCAGAAGTTATTTGGGATACATGGAATGATTGTGGAGATAGTGAAATATTTACCATTTTTGAAAACATTGAAAAAGGAAATAAGAATGATGATTAGCTCTCACCAAATAAGAGGCTGAAAAATGGGAATACACTTGACATAGCTAAACTGCATTTTTTTGGTTCAGTTTGTGTATGGATACATGCTGTGTTTTTGCATTACTGTTCAGAGGATTTCATTTTTTATTTCAAAGCCTATTATTTGTGGGGTGCTTGAAAATGTAGAATAAAATTGTCAGTACAATTCTGTATACTGTTGTCCTGTTCCCAGTAAATGACTGTACTCTTGCCAGAATGTTTTGTATTTTTTCAGTCTCTTTGGGGTCTCATTTCTTTATTATGCATTAGTAGAAGACACTGCATATATGAGATAATTTATTCAAAGCCAATAGTGCATAAAGCAGTTTAAAAAATGGATAAATATATGTGATTTTGTCAGAGTCTAAGACATCTCAATGTTTCATTATCAAACACTTTTTTTGGTAAAATTTATACAGCCATGACTACTGCAAAATAACATTTATAAATTAATAAGTATGTAATGTAAATATTTTATTTTAATTTATTAATTTTAGGTAGCAAATAGCTGTTGACTGATGAAATGTCCAGTATTCAGTTAAGAAATTGTCATTTTGTCATACATTTAAAATAGTTACTGCAGGTATCTGTTTCATCTACAGACATAAGACCTAATATAACAATATATATATAAAATAAGCATACAATATTTAATAAACACCCCACAGAGTATAATAAATGTGAACATAATAGTTTGCATTTAATTTATAAGCAATTTAGTGACTATTTTCCCCACATATCAGTAATTAATTCTAATGAATACTGTAGAATGAATTGCAAGTAAAGGTTGAACTAGCAATCAAATAAATATCAAAAGATATACAAAAACATTATGCAATTTTAGTTCTGTTTTTCTGAAAATACTTAGACAACTTATTATACTGATGAGAGTTATTCTTTTTAAAATAAATAAGGAAACATAAACTTTCATAAAAAAAATATCTTTAAATCTGAAATCTATAGAGTTTTGTCACTTTCATGAAATTGTTAACAATCACAGTGTCACTTATTATGATGTCTCCAATCAGTAATGAATAAGCAAGGACATTTGCCCTTACAAAGGTAAACCAGTCCCCAGTGATCTGACAAATATTGAAAATAATATGCAACCAGCTTTTCACTCCTAAAATTCTTGTGTATTACTTTGCAAAACTTGCCCAGATGCATCAAATTCTTGATGTTGCAAGAATATCTTAGTTTTTTTTTCCTCTGGTATGACCATCTCCCTCCCACTTTGCAAGCACTAAAACATATTACATTACTTTCTATAGCAGTAAGTATCTCAGGAAAATCCCTGCGCTTTCAAAATATTCATTGTCTCTTTCTTCATACAACTATAAAAATGAAATGTTAGTGAATCAAAAATGCTATGTAAATTATTTTGCCTTTTTATGCTCACTGAGCTGTCATGGTGCTTCTTGACGGGTGCTGTTATTATTAAATGCAGTCAGAAATAAATTTAGCCCAAAAATCTTGGGAAAATTGGCAGAAGGGCTACAGGTTTCTATGAGAAAGATTTCCAGAAAGAAGAATGTTTTTTGTTTGATGGTAACTGGAAAGATCACTTCAGAGAAGTGTTAACCTCTATTTCTCTCTGCAAAGCTACAGTTAGTGTACCTGCAATTTTTTTGTATCATTATGTCTCAAGTGTAATGGCCTTATGAGATGCACCTGCTACAGTATCAGCAAGGCTTAGGAGCAAGCAAACAAAATAAATGCTTCAGGGGGATATCAGTGTAAAGCTGTTGAAACCAAGCAGGATAAAAGTGCTGTGGATTACATGTACCCTGTGTACCCCAGGGATTTATGGTACATTGCACCTGGAGCAGAATTTAGAAGCACTCACAAAGTGAATTTTTTAGCATCACTTTAAAATACTAAATAAAAACACTTACTGATCATTTAGTGAAAATATAGGAGCATTTAAGAGCCCTTGTCGAACCGTGCTGAAGCTAAGGTTGATAATATTTTGCTTGCAATTTCTGAAATGTAACAATATTCTTGGAAATACCACTGGAAAAGATATGACCCGTCCACAAGTTTTATTCATGATTCAATGATGTCTGAATCATTCATATGGAATTATCCCTTCCTTTCTGTGAGGCTTCACATGGTGTTACAACAGCTTGAAAAGCTATTCACTTCATGACAAGTTATTATCTTCATGCTTACCAGGAAGATATGTCTGGTACAAGAATCTACGTAACAGACCTTCCAAACTTAATGAGAATAGTTTCTCTAAAGAAAGAGATATGAGATAATTTTCCATAAAAATTTATGAAATCCCCAACCCATATACAATTTTGTCTCTATCACTGCCAGCAGGGTTTCTTTCATTCTCTAATCTCTGAATTGCAAAGCATGGACTCTACCTGCCTCTCAGTAGTCAATACAAAGTACTAATTGCTGATTCTCTCAAACTTGGAAAACTTTGATACCACCTGTCTGTGCTATTCACATGAACCCAGAAATCCAACCGTCTGTGAGTGCCAAGCATTTCTTCCAAGTATCAAATGATGTAGATAGAAGACAATGGTGTAGCTCTCTGGGAAGGAGAATGTTGAAAATGTCTGAGATGTTACATAAAGGATGAGTAACAACTATCTTAGATTCTGAGGGCAAGTGGCATGAACTAGCTTATGACTGTAAACACAATTTCTCTTCTCCCTGCAGGCATAAAACTTTCTAAGGCAGATTGATGGTGTCTATACGATGTAGTTTTTGGCTCTGGATCATTTTTGGCCTCCATGAGTGCTCCTACACTCCTTAAACATAATTCCTGTCTTCAAATACACCTCTCAGAAGAGCCCTGGTTGTCAATAAATTGAAGATGAATGAGCAATGCTCACTAAGGACGAAGAAATGTAAACCTAGACTTGGATGCACTGGAAGAACTTTCAGGAATTTGATGGGGGTAAGCCTTCTGCTCTACTTAGCACTGCTGAGGCTACATCTGGAGTAGATTCTGCAGGTCTGGACTCCCCTATATAAGAAAGACATGGGCATACTGGAGCAACACCAATGAACAACTATGTAGGTGTTAAGGGCTGGAAACATCTGTCATATACAGTGACATATAACATATATAACCAAAATTTGCAATGACAGAACTTTCATACAGAGAGACAACTTCAACCTAAAACACTCATAAGGTACTTTCATCAGAAACAGTCACATTTCATCAAGCAAAAGGTGTCTTCTAAAATTATTAATGTAACTGATAACTATGTAATATCTTATGCAACAAGAGTCAATAAGCATAGACCTGTCAGGAATTTGCTTAATATTATAATCAGTGAAACAACACAAAACATTTATTTGCAAGTCCTTCCTCTGCACTGAGTGCCTTTGTTGTCTATAAACCGACCACTCTCAAAGAGAAATAGAATTATTCATTTATTTAAAAGTTGACAGCAATTCTTTATAGAGATAGGTATTGGGTATAAAAAGGGCATATTTTTTGAGACAGTTATTTTATTTATTTTAGGTTCAGTGTTTTTCATTTATTAATTCCCACTTGGAGCAATTAATTCTGTTCAACACAAATAGCAAGTAGTCAACAAGAAGACAAAAAGTAACTGATTTGTGAACTGAAATTAATACTAACATAGTGAGATATTCGATCTGAAATGAGCAATTTAATTTAGTTGCATCTAAATGTAACTAAATAGGACAACTAAATGTCCTATTTAGTTTACAGTTGACAACCTTTTTGAACAAAACTAATAATTTTTCATCCATCTGCATTTGTTTTTATTGAATAAAATGAGAAAATATAAGAAATTACCTACATTTCAGTATTTTAATTTAGACTAATTTTAAGGAGCTAATTAACTTAGTTTTTTGCTTTTATTTGAAGAAATTTTGAAGACTACTATTCATATAAACAAGCTGGAAGCATTTTGTATTACAGATTGTCATTTCATGTTGATTAAAATTTACTTAGCTCTCAAAGTAAAAAGGGACTAATGTATAAAAATTCTGTGATTAATAAATCAGCCCTATTATACTGAGCACTTCGATAATTTTCTCTATTCAATTAAAATACCTATAATCCAGAATCACAATATTTAAAACAGGAAATATCATCCTTGTTTATTCACCTAGGTGAATAATTAAGTCACACAAATTCTCTTTGCATGCAAGTCGCAGTATTTCTGAATTACATCAGTAAATAATTGAAGGGTAATAGTGTTCACTAATTTTTAAAAGGATAGAAAGAGAATGACAAGATATAATCCCCTTGTTCTGAATGTAGCACATAAAAAGTAATACTTCATATGAATTTGTCTGGATTTCTTCAATACTCTATATAAGAATTTCAATGACTAAGCCTCATGTTGAAAACAAATGGTACCTCTGGAGTACAGACATGAGAGCTTTTTCATCAAATAACCTAGGTACTTTAAATATGAGTGTTGAGAGGGAGGATCACCTTATATACAGCTTGACAATGGCATAACCGATGAATAAAACTGATTTCTCTGAATCGGCAATTTAAAACTGTCCAAAACCAGAAGTGAAATTTAAAAACAAATTTCATTCTCTATATGAATATCAGACTGAGAGAAAAGGAATTGTGTGAATTGTTTTGAAAAGATAGCCAGACATAGCCAAAGTACTAGAGAAACAAACTACGTGTTCAAAAGTCTAAGAATGCTATAATAGGTTGCAAAGTAGTCCTCAGATATTGAAAAGCATATTTTTTTTCCAGTGGGAATGCGTTTGGTTAGAAAAACAGTCTGTCACTCACACCCACAGTGAATCTTCAGGAAGTATGTGCAGGCTTTAAAGGCAATGAAAAAAATCTAAGACAAAGAAATTGGATTTCAAGGCTTGTTGACAAACAGAAACCTTAAAATTGCATATTGAATGTGGATAAGAAGAAATTAAATTCCTTTCTGCAGATGCAAAAGTTGCTTCTCTAAGAAATTCACAAAACTAAATTTCATTTTATACAAAGGCTTCTAATCTGCTAAGTAGAATAATTACAATAATTTTCTATCCAAGTAGTTTTTGTTTCTTTCTTATTCAGTATTAACTATGTGTGGCAATTGGAATATGGAAATTAAGGAGTAAAACAATATTAAAAAATTAGTTGACTTTCATCAGGAATAGCAAAATAGTGAGAATAATCCTAGGGTCACTTGAGAGAAGCTGTGCATCCCCAGGCTGAGTACAGAGGCATGTGAAGCGTGTCCCTGGCACAAGAGATGCAGGCCATGCCTTGCCATAGCTGCTCCCAGCGCCCTCCAAGCTCACCCTTCCAGCAACCTCCAGTCCCACCAGGTGGGACACACCAGCCCTGCAACCCACTGTGCCTGCATGTGGTTCATTCTCACACCCGGAGAAAAAGCAAGATCACAGCTTAGGAAAAAAAACAAGATGTTTTGTGGCAGAACAAGGAATTAGAAATGGATGATAACAAGTTTGGGTTTTTCCCCCTGCAGAGATGAAGAGTTAGTGCCAGATTGCTTGTGGAGACTTCATGTGGCTTCAATTTTGACAAGTTTACACTTCTGCAGTGTTATCCTGATACTATCAATAATATCTAATAGCAAAACAAATGTTGTAGACATTTTGTGTGTAAGTTAAATGTGGGTTTGCCTTAAAAAAATAACAACTTCCCACGACAACTAAGCAAATTTTGGAATCCTTTTTACATTAGTCAGAACATATATTCATTTTCTAATATATAGTGAATGGGAAAATAGAGTTCTTGAAATATTTGATATTAACATCCATTCAGAGAAATGTGAGTAAGTCTGTGTTAGTGGTGGAGTTCAGTCTTACACAGTGGTTTTTTTTTAAGTCAGAGCAGGAATAGTCCTGTTTTTTTGCAGTTACCTTCTCTAGATGTAAATCTGGTGGGCTAACTAGCCACATGCTGGGTTTAAATTTATGAGTGACATATGACTTTGGACAACTCTTACCAGGCTTTTTTTTTTATTATTATTATCTCAGGCAGCATTTGGTTTGCAATTTTAAATAGATGAAAAAATATGGCTGGCTTGTAGATGGGTGAGCAAAAGTGGGGAGACAGTATGGCACAGTGAGTGGGATGGGCTGTGTTCTTCATGGCGGTGGAGGACAGACCTGTAGATACTGAATTTGGACTGGGAATTGCTATGAGCATTTAGCAGTAACTGAAATCAAATTTATTCTTTATATCTATGACATTTTTAGATATCTATGCAACTCGATGGAAAATAACACATATAGTCTATCCAAAATATTAAGAGGGAATATGACCCTATGACATAAAAACTAACTTAAAAAATCAACAGTAATCAGCGACCCACCTTTTGTTGGAGAATCTTTTAAACGGGGCATCATAAGTTCATGCTTTTTTCTCTCCAGCCATCTCAGCCCCTCCAAAAATTTATTCCTTTTCCTATATTGAATTTTGAAGTATATAATAAAAGCATAAAGATGGATCTACTAAGAAGTGGTGTTGATATTTTGTGGAGAACTTAAATTTAATTCTTATTTTTCATTGAAAAAAACTCCATTCACATATAGATATCTTCTATTTTGAAGTTAGCAATTACAGTAAGTTAAACAAATAATCATTTCAGTGGGCCACAAATTCATGTTTATAGTTTGGGGGCACAAAATTTTTCATTTAGATAAACACAAACAGCTTATTTTCCCTCTTTTGATTACAATAGTTTTAGAAATCTACAGAAAGAGGGAATTCTGCCAGGCAAAAGGCCTCAATTTTATTTTTCTAATGAAAGAAAAAGTATGAGATGCATTATAATCACACAAACCCATATAAGAATCAATTAAAATTCCCACTGCAGGTGTCTGTATTCATAATGTTATATTTTCATTCAAACTGAAAGATACATGAATATTTTAATATACCTAGTTAGATCATCGTGTTTGGGATTTTACTACTTCCATTTTGTCTAGTAAAATTTTTTGAAGAAGGTTCTTTATTCTGCTGTATGATGCACATAATTTCCAATAATGGTAAAAAAATCCTTTGGTTTTACTACCAATTATGTACATGAAATATAAGTCAACATGGGTGGGTGAAATGTCTTCATCCAAGCAAGGTATTAAGGAGAAAGCTGTGGCGAAGAATGAAGTTCGTGTTTCTCTCACTAAGTCCCTATATATCTCTCCATTGCTACCCTTAATACTTACTCAAGAATCGATCTAATTTCTATAATAAAGGATAAATCAGTCTAATTTCCCAGCTGGACAGCATGAATAATTTTGTGCCTTTGCTATCACTATATTTTTGCCTCATTAATGCTGAACTTTTTGAGTCTTACTCATGCAGCCTCTGATGTGCTGAATTTCAGCACTTTAGTGTCTGTTAGAAAGCCAGAAGAAGCTTTTTGATATGTTGCCCAGTGTTAACCCACAGGGGGCTGCTGTAGACTGTGCAATGGATCATGCACCAGCTGGGAATTGCTGGGACCATATGCCAGATGGAATTTTATCCAAAATGCCTACTGCAATGAGATAAGCCTGTTGCATATTTCTCTGTAGCTTAGCCAGCCGCTAGAATTAATGGTCTTCTATGACCTTGTAGTATCAAAAAAGGTACTGTTATGACAAATTATTATTATAGACTCTGGTTTTGTAATAAAAATAGTTCTAAGTATTTTCTTAATCAAGGAAAGTCCTTCTTTATAAGTGTTAATCAAGATGTTATTGGCTAGAGAAATAAGAAAGAAGGAATCATTCAGAAATAGCAAATGAGAAACCCCTAACATTAACACATTAAAAAAAAAAAAAAAACAAACTGCTTAGGTAATATTTTCTGTACAACCTTTTCTGAAAAGTATCTGTTGACATATGCTGATGACTCAAGTTCTTGATTTTTTGAAAACTTAGTACATACTCTTTCAGGAGTCATCAGCTATGCAGGTGTCGAATATGATTTCATTTTCACCTTTCTGGACTATGGTCTTTTTTCTGCATGGTAGTATCCAAGGTTCTAAAAGTTAAGAAAAGATAAAATTTTTATTTATGCATAAACGAGAGGGAATAATTTTGTCAGAAGTGATAGCATTTCAGGTGCTTGAGAAGCAGTGCTTTTAGAAAGAAGTAATAAGAAAATATGCATAGCAATTTTAGTCTAAGAGCAGCATCAGCTGTTGCAAATGTACTGATCTGTAACTGCCAGTCTACCATTTTTTACCCTATGATGAGGCTGGTTAGCCTTGATAATGCAAGAATATGCCAGCTGCAAAATTTCTTCACCTAGTATTTCATTGCTTTATATATATATATATATAAAATAATTTATAGAAGAGGTCCATCACTTCAGGAAAATCATATTGAAATCAGTGTCACTAGGCACTTCATTCAAAACATAAACCATTTGCAAACAGAACTGAGAAAATTCCAGGATAAAAGACAATATTGTCACTAATGACTAATACACATCTAACTCAATTCAGGTGAATAGAGGGTTGAAACTCTCAAGAGTAGCCCACACTGGAACAGATTTTCTATGAGGATCTGTGACTCCATGGGGGATCTGTGATGGAGCAATATGTTCCTGAAGGACTGCACCCCATAAGAGGGAACAAAACAGTTTTGAAGAACTGCATCCCATGGGAAGGATCATGTCAGGAAAATTTATGGAGGATAGGACTCCATGCTTGAACAGGGGAAGAGAGAGAGAAGAAAGGTTAGGCACAGAGAAAGTATGATGAACTGACTGCAATACCCATACCTTATCCTCCTCTGCTGCTTTAGGGGAGAAGGCAGAGAATTTGGGAGAGAGGCTGAGTCTGGGAAGAAGGGAAGGATGGGGGAAGGTGTTCTAAGATTTGCCACTGTGAAGTGGCAATGAATTAAAATAATTTCCTCTAGTTGAGTCAATTTTTATTGTGATGATAATTTTTAAGTAATGTCCCTGTCCTTATCTTGATTCATAAGCTTTTTGTCATGTTTTCTCCCCCTATTCTCTTAAGGGAGAGAATTGATAAAGCAGCCTAGTGGGCATCTGATACCTTGCCAAGGTCAACTTGCCACATTAGGAAACTATAATTATTTCCCTTCTAGCACGTATTGTTGTTATTATCAAAATAGTGTCTGGTTTCAGTTTTGCCTGGTCAATATTTTGATAGATATCTGATTCATAACCATAAGTTCAAGAAATGACCAGGGTGGGAACAATATTTACTACAGTCTTAGGAAGTGTCTGATTTCAAGACAATGTCATTTTTCTTGAATTTGAAAGAAGGAAACTGTTTCTTTTTAATTTGCAGAAGGGACATGTTTTGTATCTGATAGTCACAACAGATGACATTTTATTAAGTATGATTAGTCAGCAAACCACAAACTAGTAAAAAAAAAAGATAGTTGAAAGTCCTAGACATAAGCAAGGTGAAGGACAAGATTTTTCACTCGTAAGTGAGGGCATCCTGATTGACCTGAATTTCTATTAGAGATACTTAATGTGTTGCATGATCCAGTCAGTCCTCTGCCATCTAATTGCAGACCACAAATTAAACAATGAGCTTTTACTGTGGAGACCAGGAAATAAACTTGTAAAAAAACCATAATAATTTCCTAATGGTACCCAACAAGCTGTTACTGAATTATTTAGTGTAGTTTTATTCGTGCAGTAATTTCTAATAGATACTGTTTATGGACTGTCTCTTCATAAGTAAAGAAAAGGAAAGCAAGATATAGGAAACGTGGACACAACACAATTTTTGCATGAACTGGAGGAGTACAATAATTTAGTTTGTTAGATCATTCTCCTCGGAATAATGGACTCTTTTGTCTCATGGAGCCTGAAATAATGCTAAAAAGCTACAAGAAATAGTTGAGAATTCTGGCTTCAGCCAAATCATCATATGTAAGGGTGAGGCCCGAAGATACCTCACCCTGACACGCAGTAAGACCTATATATGCTTAAAGAGAAATTGTACCAAGACTTTTTTGGCAACAGGTTTCTCTTCTTCTATGTATATCATTCTCATCTCAGCTTCTCTCAGTCACAATCACCACAGACTGGGTGTAAGCTGCAAATTCTTTGAAGTCTATTGAGTGCATGGTCTTCTTAGTTTTAATTTAGTATTTTTCTAGTTATAATAAAAAGGGACCAAAAAAAACTGATATAAGAATAAATAAGATCTATTCTGATTTTTGTTCAGTTCTAATGTAAATATTTGTGTGTTTGCATTAGAACAGAATGCAAACTTTGCATTCAAAATTACTGAACTTTGTAATTATATGAAAGTAAAAACAGAGCACCAGTTATTAATTCACATACTGCCATTCACCCATTCATTCTATTGCCTGTCACAAAGGTTTCAATTAGTGACTTATTTTCATGTATTTGGATTGCTTCATGATAATTATGTGGCATATATAACTATTTATTAAACCAAAATAGACTTATCTCAATTTTGCATTTGAAAATTCTCCTAGTATTTCAAGAATGTGTTTGTTTGGCTTTTTTTTTTTCTTGTGACCACGTGATCTACATTTAAAATACAATAAGTGATGAATACAAGATTTCCAAAGCTTTTAGTTTTGAAGAATTTGCCATTCAGTGACTTGAGATTACACAATGCAAGCCTATTTATTTGAAACACATACTGATATTAAAAAATTTATTTAATTACAAATGTTTTTATCTTTTTTAATTCACATCTAAAGTTGAAATTAGTCATTGATAGCTACAAAATTCAAATTACAGATAGATATATTTAGCATATTGAAAAATCAGAAATCAGATACAAAATGTAACACCCCCTCTCAAGAAAAACCTGCATATTCTATGCTACACTGGATCTGTATGAATTATTGTTACTTATTCATACAGATAAGTATGAACAATATTATTATTGTTATTTTTTCCTTTTAAATTTTGTATTTATCTCCTGTTATTTTGTTGGTGCTATTTTTAAGAAATGAATGTGTCTTTGGAATCTTTTTTCGTTATTGTAGTTAAAACCAGTTTCACAAGTTAAGCTTAAATCTTGAAACTCTAAGACAGTCGGGATAGTTTTAGATCATGGAGTTAATACATTTTCTGCAAACAATGCTTTGCACACAAACACAAAAACCATTTCCTGTATTGCACTTACATGTTGCTGAACTTTTAATTCTGCCCTAGTGACCTTTATGATATTTGTTACTGTTTTGAAATACAGCAAATATCCCAAACATATATAACTCCAGCTTTAGCTGCGCTTTTGACAAAATTTACTCAAAGAGTTGCTTCCAAAATTGTCTAAATTGAACCAGCTCTGACATTGTCTTCAGACATCTCTGACATCTTATGAAACCTGAATGGCTTTAGGAGTGATACAACATGTATCAAAATAGATCAAATAAATAAAATTTAGTCCTTTTAAAAGAAGGTATTCAAGAAGTTTGGTAAAAATCTTAAAATTGTTTAAGTTCAATCACATAAATTTTTATAATAATTACTGTCATTTTGGATTGAAAACAAAGGTTGAGGGCAAATCTGTACATGTTATGGCATATACATAGAAAATACATAAAGGAAGATTTTCCCTTGTTTGAAGAGGACTAGGTTAGAGAACATCTAGGCAAACTTGACATCCATATCAAGTTCTTCTTTTTGTCACATCAATTCCAAATTGATTTTGAATCAAAATATTTAAATTCATGTGGATTTTAGTAGCCTTTACATAAGACACATTAATTCCAAATGTCTCTCTTATTTCTCACTTGGGAAGAAATCACGTAAACATTCATTCATCATGTCCATCTCCCTCAAAGTCTTTCACAGTTGTCACCAATACTATCAAAAAGACCAGAAACTTTGACAAAATATTTTAGGAACCTGTGGGAACCAGTCTAAGAATGTTTCATGACACTGTATACTGGCATTACACTGGTACAGGAGGGGTTGTGGAAAGAAAGGGTTATCCTTCCTTTTTATCTTTTTTTTCTAGTGATCGACTATAAAGATAAAAGGATCAAATTCCTTCTCTACTCTGCTTCTGCATGATTAGCTACCTGGAAAAAGATCTCTTCCACTCACAATAAGATAAGCATATTGTTTGGAAGTCTACATATTCTGATGTCCCTATTACCATGAATTTAATGTACACACTTTATTTACATAATTTTAAAAAATACTATTTTTTAATTGCATAGTAAAATCTTTATTAAAAAAAATCAGGTCTTGATTGACTTCCTTAGTCAATACTACTGCACTAATCAATGGTGAGAATGGAAATGAAGTTCCACAAAATTGTAGTATCTGGATCTTGTAAGTAATACAATTTATTAGAGTGTAAGTAAATGGGTCATTAAGTTACTATCCTTTTTTTTTACTTGTTGAGGAAATGTTCATCTTAATATGATTGGATTGCTGACAATGAATTAAGCACACTGCAGATCAGAGATGTATACTTATCTTTTACTTGAATAATGCAATAATTCTAAATTTTCTGGCAAAGTGGGATCATGAAAAACCCCGAAAACACTGTTTAACATGATTTTTAAAATGTTTAATATGATTTTTTGAGGAAGATTTGTGTATAGCAGTGACCACAAATGACTTCTCAACAGAGATATACATTCCAAGGCAATTTACTTAGAAGACTGATAATGACAAGACTAAGACTATTTTTTTTCCTATTTTAGAAAAATCAGAAGAAAAAATAGAAAATAACTCCTCTGTATCTGGTGGAGTTGCAAATTGAGTATATCAAGTTATATCTTCATCAAGATGTCTCAGATAAAAAGAATAATCAAAATATTCTGGTTTTGGTGAGTTTGGTTACTTCATCCCTTTCTAATATCTCTTAATCTTGTTAATTCCTTCTTTTGTTTCTTTACATTTCTGACTGATTTATACAGAGTGTGAATAAATGGAAAATTTTCTTCCATGCTTTAAATCATAGCCAAGCTTGCCACCTTCATTTGCAGACTTCAGTACATGTCTGAAGATACAGGTTTTTATAGTTTATGGAATCACAGATCATTGCATGTCAAAAAGTCAGTACCTTGACACTCATGTGTCAGTTGCCTGAGAAAGCAATTACAGGGGCCTGACAAGTTAAGAGCTTCAATAAGGAACAGGAGACATATGCAACTTCAGCTGTGCCACAGCTTAGTTACCATCTGGTAAAGAAGCAGAAACCAACATCAAAAACTTACAACAAAATTTCCAAAAAGCCTGATATGAGCTACACTCCTTGGGGCGAATCTGCACACAGCAATCTTTGCATGCATCTGGTACAGAGAGAACCACTGGCACCCACATGATGAATGCCCCCACCACACGACAGATGTTGACAAGTGGGGCTACTATGCACACATATGCTGCTCAGGGGCTGAGTCCCATGAATTTGAGCCAGTTGCAGATGATAAACTGGAATATTTTCCTAAAGCATGCCCTGGCAATTAAAACTCAGCCAAGTCATTGACCTGAGTACATTATTTTACAAGATACTTCACTCTGCTTTGAGATTAACTCAAAAGTGATGTTGCAGGTGGCCATGGTAATAAGGATTCCATATGATGCATCTTAATCTCTCCCTTCCTATATCACATTGAGAACTACAGCCTGGGACCTACTGTGTGAAATGAATGCATTGCACGGAGATGCCTAAATGAGCAGATATCCCAATGCAGATTTTAATGACTACAGTTGAGTTTTAAGGGAGGTAAAGAACACATTAGGAACAAAGGTTGTATGCATACTAATTTGTGAGGGTAAAGTTTTAGAACATTCCCAAGGTTGTTTCACTGCCTATAAAATCTAATTGAACTCTTCACAAATACACATAAAAAAATATTTTACCTTTTCCATTGTGTCCATTAACACCTCTTCTTTTTCCAAATCTGCTTTCACTTATGATTCACAATGCAGTTACAGAAGAAGCTGGTAAGACTTCTGATCACTGTTTACTCATACACTGTTTACATTTTATTGAAATCTTCTGCAGCCAAACATGCACGCATGGAGTTAACCACTCTGAGTCAAAAACCTAATGCCAAATATGGAGCTTAATGAAAAGATGGTCAATGGAAAGGAAGTCAAGAAAATTATCATGGCTTCACTCACTTCATTAAGCATAAGCTTATATTGCTACTTGAGAAGTCCTACAGCCATTCTTCACTTGCCTGTCCTAAAGTTTCATGTTCATCAGACCTTGAATTACTCAAGCATCTTGGAGCATTTCAAAGAAGACTAACAATTTGTACAGGTCAGTTTTCTATCTTATGGCCAGTCTCATCATTTTCCTTTTTCAGGTAATAAACACCTCATACACCACACATGCCTACACTTCTAAAGAAAACTGATAATTTCCTCCAACCAGAAGTAGCCAAACAGGATGCTATTTAGACAGCTCAGCAATGGAATTATTTGATCTGCCCAGTACATTCTAATTTGATTGGTAACCTCTATATATTTCAAAATATTTCAATCATTTCATTATGTTTGGCTTCAGTAAAGCTGCACCTACCCAATAATACTGATTTGTTGGTTCCATTCTGCAGCTTTCTTCTGTATTGCTCCTTTGAAGGTGCCAGTAGCACAGTTTCAAGTGTGAAGGTGCCAGTTTTCACAGTTCTGAGACAAATTCTCTTGATAAAACACAAAAATCAGGTGTTACATAGATGGTGCATTATTTTCCCAGGCCACTTGATAGATGGGCTTTAGATGCAGGGAAATTTTCAGCAATAAGGGCTTAGATATTCATCTGATAATGAAGAAAGGACAGATTATTCATGAAAGAATGCTAAGGGTCAAAAGGTCTAAGTGGCTTTATATACATATATATATATATATACATATATATATATATAGGTATTTATGCATGTATATATATGTAAGTGCATATGTATGTGATCATGCATGTATCTATAAAATTGATTATTGTGTGAAATTTTTCAGTCATTTTTCACCACAGACTTTTGTGAGCTGAAAAGAATTTTACATTAAAAAAAAAAATTTCATAAAATCAGTTGTTGGGCAGATGTTTGGAATGCTTTGTCCCAAAGTTAATTCTTCAGAATTCAGTGTGGAAATTACAGCCCTTTTTTTTTTTTCCATATTTTCTTCATTGTACCATGAGCTTGGAAAGGAGGCAGCAGTACGAGCACTGTTGCTGGACAATTTCTTAATAAAACCCTGCTATAAGTGTAAAAAGTAGGATATATTTCCTGCTTTTGGTAATATTTTTTGTGTAATTTTAATTGCCAATTAGTTAAAAGTCTATAAGTTTTCCACAAATCATAGTCCAAAGGATTAACTTGTATTTATGTTAATGATCTTTTCTTCTTACTGTCTTTGATTTCTATCTGTAGGATGTCCCTGAAGGGGTTTCATATTCCTTGAATTGATATTTTACCAGTGCTCACTTTCTTTTTCAGTTTAAAGTACATCTTTTATCTAACCTAATCCCTCCTCTGCCTCTTACTTCTCCTACAGCAGCTCTTGACTAGTACTGACACTGGCCATCTGGCCATCTGTAGATACAGTAAAGAACCAAAGGCAAAATCACATATTTCTCCTTAGCACGTCAAGCTGTTACAAACAGGCATTATTACTTAACTTACATTACCACTAAAATTAATAAATTTAATATTGTAGCTTGTGCATCACTTATTTTCAACATTTAGAATTCTTTATAATCCTTGTGAGGATCTAATGCATAGATGAAATACAAGAATTAAAATTCTAGGATCCTTATGTCTACATCAACAGGTATTTTTCATATTGCCTAAGTATAAAATAGCAATTTCTATTAATTGGAGACTAGTACAACAAAATGCTTTAACAGTACTTCTCCATACCACTCCAAAAAAACAAGCAAGCAAACAACTATTGTAAAATTCAGCAGAAAAACAAGTAAAAGCCAGAAGTGACTAAGCCATCCTATTAATCCCACACAGTGTTTTAAAAGATTTTGTTATTACATGACCTACATCATTAAGGCCAAGAGTCAGCAGTACCTTAAAACAAATTGATCATTTGCATCATATCTTTCAAAATTCCAAAATATATTTAGCTCTCACATACAGTTTTCATTGTGCAATATGAGTGAAGTTTTCTAGAGGCATTCTTTAACATTATTCACATTCTTAATGCATGCACTGTATCTGCTAAATGCCTATATGAAAAGCAAATAAGAGCAGCTCAGTAATATAAGCAGATGTTTGCATTTCTCTTTATTGGCATGTTTATGCATACATGGTTAGATATTTGCATGTAATGTAGATATTCATATACAATATAGTACTTACTGCACATTTGTGTACATCCATAATATATGTTTATGTAGGCACAAGTGTATATGTGCATACACAGAATAACAAAACTGCTGAATCACAGAGATCTGAGGTTTCAGGGCACTCCAGAGGTCATCTGGCCCACCCTCCTGCTTGAACAGGGTCACCAACAGCCAGTTGACCAGGACCAGGTTCACAATATATTCAAGAAAGGAGACTCCAAAAACTCCCTAGGCAGCCTGGCGCCAGTGCTCACTCAACCTCAGAGTAAATAAGTGTTTTACTTTGGCATCCTTCTGACATTCAGAAGGAGCCTCTTGTGTTTCAGCTTGTTACCATTCCCTATGGTTCTGCTACTGGGAACCACGGGAAATATCTTGACTCCTTCACAATACAGTGTCCCAGACTTTTACTGTAAACTACTTGGCAGCTGGGTGGCCCTTAGCATCTGATGATGCTGATGCATGGAATGATTCTTACCCAGGTGCAGACCTTGTCAGTTCCCTTTGCTGAACATAATGGTGTTTCTGTGCCATTTGTGCAGCCAGTTCTCCTTATTTTATGTCATCTGCAAAGATGTTGAGATGAGAATCTGCAAAGATTCTGCCCCACCATTCAGGTCATTAAAAAAATGTTTAAGAGGATTGGACTCAGTATTGACCCATGCAACATTCATCAGCCTCCAAATGGATTTTTTGCCACTGGTCACTGCCTTCTTGGAGTAGCCAGATACTGTAGTTCCTCCACACTCCCTATTAGGTCTGAATAGGTAAGGAAAATAAATTAAGAAGTCTGTTTGAACACAGCCTTCTCTTAGATTTGTAGGAATGCAAAAAAGGTACTTTTCCACTATAAGTTAGTCGCACAAGCTTGTATAGATAGAGACACGGGAAAAACAAAGAACAACAAAGATGCAAAACTAAAAATGGTTAGTAGGAGAAAAAGCATAGATGCACAGCTCACAGGGTGTAAAATTATTTTCTTAAAATTACCCTGAAAGAAGAAAACAATATAACAGCTGCAATAAAATCGTTACAAAAGGTGATCAAAATGGGAGAAAGTGGTTCTCTAAGATCAAGTAATTTTGTCCCTTCCTTGTGACTAGTCCCTCTGTGCCTTTGTTGTGATAAACTTTTCTGTTCTCAGATAATAACTGTGCCAATGATTCTGTTCTGTCATCTGAAAAAAAATAGATCAGAAAACCACCAGAATATTCTCTTGTATTCACTTGTTCCTTCCACCAACAGAAGAAGTGAAAGACCAAGGTTCAATACATTATACCTTTATGGAAATCCAACTCCTAGACTTCCACAAATATGTCTTTTCACTGTGGCCTATTTGACATATTTGGGTATTGGAAACATAATAGAGAAATCAGATCTTTTTTTCTGAATATTCTTCCTTCTATGTGAAGAGGATACACATCACACATTAAAATTGTCAAAGGTATTACAACCTTTTTCCTAAGTACAAAAGTGTTTCCTTCTCTCTCAATCAAAATTTTGATACCCTGGCTGACATAGAAGTGGCTGGATTTGTAGTGATGACACACCTAGAGGATATGTTCATATGTAGTCAGATGATGAAGGCAAGCACAATCATCTGCTAGGTGATTCCTTCTTTCGGTCACTATAGAAAATAACTTTATCATTATAATGCTAAAGTGATGCATCACAAAAATCAGTAAACAAAAATCTAGGGAAATTACCATTTTCCTTTGGTATAAGAAATCCTTACCAGAAAAAAAGGCTGAAGAACATAAAAGTGTTAATCTGCAATGAAACACCAAATTGTAAAAACTTTATGTGAAGTCTTTCCAAGAACTGGCTGACCAATAAGGTAAGGAGCCAAAGGGCTGATATTTCTCAAGGGTAACAGTAAGTGACAAGCTGACATAGTGCTGAATCTAAAAATCAGAGTAAAATGAGAAGGAAAAAGTTGTATTATACCAAGAATCTTCTAACTTAGATCATATCTAAGGGCAGAGAGATGGGAGGAGGTTGCTTGCTTGAGAGAACAAAGTCTTGAGAATATTAGGCAAGGTAAACAGAAACAAAACCTTATGAGAGAGCTCTTCCAACACTTAAAATTAACTGATGTGTCCATGCAACCTCTACTTCTAATCATATAATTGTGACTGAACTTCCAGCTACTACTGCAACTCTGTAATTATAGATAAATTAATTGTATGTGAAGGACTATGTGTGGTTTTGTCTGTGTGTGTTTATACTGATAAACTAAACAGAAAAGTTTCTGAAAATTTTGTTGATGGATTATGTCTCACTAGATGACAGCATAATACTTTGATTTTTTCAACAAGTGACATGATCATGTAAAGGAGAAGACACACATAGGTAGGCTTTTCATACCCAACTGGGCAATGGTGTTTGGCCTACCATGAACACATGATACTAAAGAGAATTCCATAGGAAGCCACATCTAGTTCTTGCTGTTTAATACTGAATCTCATTTTAGGGTGGAATGAATCATGTTCTGAAGGCACCTGTATGTCTTTATTGATTAGGTAATGAAACATCTTTACTTAATCTAGGTGCTTAATTTTCAGACAGTTAAAGTCAAGGGGTATGAATCTTACTCTAGGTGTTCAAGGGAATTTCAGGTTACTACAGTGATAAGCCTTCAGAAGTGACTACTGCAATATGATCTCAAGAGAAATTAAAATCAAAGTAAGATTTTGAGGAATTTTACATGCCTGATTTCAGCTTAACTCCCACGGTGTCCCTAAAAAATATTTTTGGATCTTGAGTTATTCCTTTTCTGTGATTTCTGTAAGAAATATGGATTTTTACAATCTTCAGTCTTTTATGCTTTGCTGAATGTTGTACTATGCAGTGGGTTGATGCTTACACAGGGTAGTACAGCACTTTGGACTGTGCCTGTTTTCTTACTGTGGGATTATGGTAAAGAAATGTTCTTCCTGCTCTCATAATAAATAGTGTTCAATTGATACATTAATTTATAATTATTGGGATATTTTACAATTAATTCATTTTTTGTTTGAATGAATTTCACATACATTGTAGACTTATGTAGAACTTCAATATTACACTTTGATATCAAAGCACCAAGAAATTTCATTTGAACCTTTTCCAGAACAGTCTAGGAAATTATCACTTTAGCTGTAACTGCTTAGTATTTTCTACACATCCTCCAGTGTAAATGCACCTGAAAGGGGAAGTAGTAAGACTTATTTAGTTAATGACTTCACAATATTTTACTTGGACAACACCTATATAAATTGCAGATGTCTGTGAATTTTTCACCTTTGGCTCTTCTGAATAGTTAGTGGAAAGAAATTTTTTGTTAGATATGGCAATGAACTATAAAAATAACACATATTTTATATCCATTTAATAATTAGACTTTTTTTGTGTGTATGTTGCTTACATAACTACTATATCTATTCCCATGAAAGGTAACATTACTATTCAGTTCAGGCTACATTGGTGATCTCAGAACATGAACTCCCTTGACAAGATGGGTACAAGGCATGAATCCCAGGAATGTGCTTTGCCCTAGACAGCATAGTGGGAGAAGATGCTGCTAACGCTGCCATTTAGCCATCTGCATTCTCTCCCTGGTTCTGCAGCTACTGCCAAGCACATTTCCATGTATATTACCAATGGCTATGGCTTTGCATTTTTTTAACTAGAAGTTATTTTCTTCTTTTTTTATACAATACTTTAACTGTTCCTGCCTGGTTTCCTGTAGCAGCTGCCCCAGTGTCTTCTCTGAATGCCAAGCCTGATTCAAAACAGAGCCAAAGAAGTGATTTCTGCTTCTTGTTCTTTCTCTCTTTTTAATTTTTTTAATTTATTTTTTTTAGCTGTTCCAAAGGCATTTAACTTCTATTTACATAGATTTGCCAAGGGAACATGATGTTCTAGTTTGCCCACTTCCCACACATGAAAAAATAAGGAAGTGTTTGTCTTTACAGATTGACTGCTTTTCTTCATACTAGATAGAAGGAAAGTGTAATACACCCACAATCATATGCACATACACTGTCACCTTGGAGATGGAGTATTGTAAGTTGGTGAGCAATCATGCACTGAAATCCAGATAATACACTTGGACAGGGTCACTATGACATTTTAAGTGTACAAATTTGATATGATTTTCCCTGTTAATTACATGGGCTTTATGTATTCCTATTTCATCTCTTTCTACAAAAATGGGGTGGAGGGAACAATACAGGTCTCTCAAATCTTATGAGAGAGATTCAGACCAAAATAAAGAAACTGTGGGAAACTTTCCTCCTTTTTTTCTTACTGTTGTTCCTACAAGGTTTTGTCCTTGCATGGAGGCACAGGTGCTCTACTTTGCCACCTATGTGTTCCCCCTTGTTTTCCCTTCACTTATCAAAAGGGAGAGCTTTATTGAAAGAATAATGACAAAGTCACAACAACTAACTTCAGAAATAGAATGCAAACAAGAGAGGAAGACCTGAACAAGGTAAAGAGGCAGCAAAAGCAGGATGAGAAAAAACATGCTACTTGTAACTAGCTAGAAGGAGCTTATCTGAATGACCTCTGCATGACACAATCCTAAACTCAGGAAAAAAATTATCATCTCTACTAGGATTACTTGCAAAGAAATTACTCCTCTTTCATCTATAAAAATAAAGTTCTTCAACTTCCTAGCCTAAGGTTAAACTCCTCAAACAGCCCATTATTAAATTTCCTTACTCTGCAACAAAAGGTAGCCACATGGCAGCAACACTTTTAAGAATAGTTCCTTATCCTGTGTTAAATCCTCAACACTTACCAGATGACTATTTCGGAGAATACTTGTTGGCATAAGATAAATATATTCTACAGAACTTTTCCAGCAATATAATCACAAAAATAATATCTTTCCAAAGCCTGGAAACTGCCTGTCCATTTTCAATTTATTAGTATTTGCAGAAGTTTTCCTTTATTTTCTCCATTGCATGGTGTAGCATATGAATCAGATCTACTGTACTCCCAGGGATAACTAATGTTTCCTTAGAGTTTACTGTATGTTTATGCCATTATAGTGCTGCACAAAGAGGCTATGCTGGTTTATTTTTTCTGAAATAATTTATATTATAGAACCAAAATAAGCAAAACCTGTGATATCCTTATAACATAATGACAGAGCACATGGTATTTGGCCTGAGCTAGTTAGTTAAGTCAAAAATCCCCAGAACTAGGACTGCCCTCCTTTGAGCTCTACAACTGTATTGCCTCAACAGGACCAAGGGAATCCAAGTAATTTTGTACTGCTGTATGTGGTATGGGCATTCTTTCTGACTTTTACAGCCCAAAATTTGCAGTCAAACTAGAATATGGAAGGTAAATGAGGAAGAATTATAAATAGAGTTACACACGTCTTCTGATTTCCTAGATTGGTATATTATTCGGTTAAGCTCCTTCCTCCCTTCTCCCTTCCTCCCTCCCTCCCTTACCTCTAGGAAATTTTTTGATCATAGATTCCCTCATTTAATTTTGGACTGTGGTACCTTTAAATAGTCTCCTTTATGTTGCCTTTCTCATAACACTGTATCTTTTTTTGCCTGGTTGTCTTTCACATATTAGTACATTAGACCCTTGCAAATTCCCAGAATATAGATTGAAAAACAGAAAACTGGATAGTAATATAAAGGCTTGAGACTACCTGAGATTTCTTTCCACACTCTCTCTATGCTGCTGGAATTCACTTAAAATATGCCTAGCAAACTAAACATGCAATAATGTACACCAGCAAATGAAAATAAGAAAATCACATTTCACCAAAATTTTATTGTACAAAAGTCCCTCTCATGCACTTATTCTAAAATAATTATTTTTATGTGGAAAGTTTTCAGAAATATTCAGACCTTTATTGGTGCTTTATTTGTTTGTTTTTTTAAGAAGGGTTTTTTATTTATCCAATAAATAATAATAGTACAGGACACAGAACAGCAAGAAGTCTCAGGGACTACTGAGTTCACACATCTAACCTCAAAAGAAAAACATATTCTTTAATTAAATGTCTATATAGCTATTTATTGTAAAAAAAGACCAACAAAAACCACAGTACATAATACAGAAAATTAGACTAAGCATACTCTATTTTATTTTATTTAAAAACATGTCCTGAACATTTTAGATATAATAAGAGGGGGAACTTGGAACTAATTAGTTCAGATACTACAATTAACTTAATTATCTTCTATTATTACAAGGTAGTCATACCAGCTTTTTTAAATTTGACATTAGAAGATGTCATTTTCAAGGTTTTAAAATATATTCCATGTATAAAATGTTCTTAAGGACATGTTTTTAGAGAAGGGTAACTTGTTATAACTTGTTATGTTTAAACTAGAGAATCAATAAACTCAGAGGAGATTCTTTATTTTATCTATGCAGTTTGTTGCACCTGAAGTGTAAAGTTGTAAAGGTGAAAGTTCAGAAGTAGAGTTGCTCTCTTTCTGTTTTTAAGAAAGAATGTCAAGATTGGTTGAAGGGTAGGAGGAAAGGAGTGGGAAATAAGCAACATCAGAAGTCTTCCAGTTCAAAGCTGGAGCAAACCTGTTTATTCTTTCCTCTCTGTACAGACATGTCATTCAGGTAATTTCAAAGTAATTTCAAAGATGTGATTTTTGTAACAGGTTTATTTTTCAGAATGTGGTCCAGTTTATTATTTTTTGCTATATTATTACTGAAAATATGTTGCTTTCATGTAATTTAGAATTGAGGCAATCTGGGATCTATGTGATAATGTGTACTGGTAAACTGGTATTAAAAAAATTAACCAAGGATGTGTGAAAACTCTGAAATATTTCATGATGGAAAATGTTCCCTTTGGAGATTTTACAATCTATAATTTATGTTGTATTATTTTTTCCACCCTTTCTTCTCCACATTCTCTGTGCTTTAAATTTTTCACATAGAATACAGACTTTATTTATTCAGAAGAACTCAACAGTCTTAATTACATACTTAGATTGCATAGGTCATTCAGAGGAAAGAAGAGGGACATAATGCTTAAGAACACTCTTGTCTGCAATACACAACACACTATTTTCATTTAAAATGGCACACAAAGTCCTATCAACATAATGTATTTACCCATGTGATCATCCAATAGGTAAGCTTCTAGCAGACTATAGCAGACTTTTTTTTCCCACATTTTTAAAGGCACTGTATAGTTTGATATAAGAAATTTAGCCCAAATTCCATGAAAGTACTTATGACAGCTAGTGCTCCTCTGAAGCTCCATCTTTTTACCACCATAACTTGGTTTCAGCATTGTTCAGTGGCTGAGGGGAGGCCTTTTTTAGTATTGTATCAGTTATTTTTGTCTTTTATAGGTTCATCCAATATTCCTCTTTTCTGACTTAACAGTCTGAGATTTTTACTATGGAGAACAGAGTAGTCTAATCTTTTTAAGGGTTCTTGTCCACTAAAAAAAAATTTAAAAAACCACAACAAACACAACAAAAAACCCAAAACCCAAGTAGTTTTTTGTTGTTTGCTGTTGAGCAGGTTTGGAGTTTACATACATTTACAATGACTGCAGGGAAGGTGGATGATATGAAAGTAAGTTTCAGGCTTTGGTCTGAGATAATCACTCTAAGTATCCTTTATACAGAGATGGATAGAAATATGCAGTTTTAAGACATAGAATATGAAATCTGAAATAGACATCTGAAAACATCATGAACCACAGTGTAAAGTGTCCATCCATCCACTGTCAGTAAAGACCTAGCCAGCTGTCTCAGGTGTTTCCATCACAGATGTCTAAATTTACGTGAGCTATAGCTGCAAAATGAAGATAAATAAATATTTTAAATAAGGGTTTTTTTCCTTTTTTTTTTCAAATAACACTAAGTTATTTGTTGCTTATCTTGATTGCCATTCCAGTGATGTGTGCGAAGTAATCATCTAGTAGATGGAATAAGAGACATATATGACAATCATTACTCATCATGAGTAATGTTCCTACAGACTCTTTCTATGCAGCTTTAGATGCTTAACAGTATGACAAACACTGTTCTAAACTAGGATTGTAAACCAGATGATTACTATAGAGATAAAAGTGCAAAGATAATACAGAAAAATTCATAACATTTGACATTGGAGGTGTTCCTACCTTGGAGGTAGGTAACTTTGAGTGTCGGTATTGTATCTCTGGCTTCACCATGGTTGCTGGTTCAAGGGCAGGACATTTGTTTTCTCCCTCTGCTGAAAGCTGCTTTATGGCTTATCAGCTATGAGACACCACTGAGTTCCCTCCCTCGCAAGGATTTCAACAGAGCCTAGTGGTGGTGTCTCCATTCTGCTCCACCCTCCAGTTAGTGCCTCTCATATTGTGTGTGGGAAGTTGGGCATGCTCATGGCATTCCCTCCAGGGAGTAGCAACAGCACCTCCCCCTGTAATTTCCATACTGTTTTCACTGTATATTGCTGTATAACTTTCCATTCTGCTCGTTCTTCTTTTTCATACCCCCTTAGCCTGTACTGTGTGGGGAAAGTCAGAATTTGTAACTGCAATCTTTGTCACTTTACAGTATTCTTTAGTTTTGTTCCCCCTTCCTCTTTCCACAGCTACTTAATTATTTTCTTTTTAAGAGTAATCTAATTTTTAATTACGATATTTTAATTAGTTCATATTATATATTTTATAAGTCTTCCTGCATATATATTAAAATACTGTTTGGAATGGTAAACAAGACTGGAGATCTGGACTGACTGGATTTCAAAGTGTATTTCAATACTTCTTTAGTGCCTTTTGTGTTAACTTCTTCATAAACACCTGAAAAGAAGCAAAATATCACAGAAGCCCTGTGAATAAAACAGTTTTATCCAACCCAAAAGTGAAGAATAAGCAGAATAATTTGTAGAAATTATATGTTTTCTTTATAATTAATAACCACAATTCCTCATTAGGGCTAGAGAGAAGACTCACAAGATATATTTCCACAAATGCCCAAAAGCGCTGAGTCTATCTCTCTCTCAGCATGGGTATGGATTTTGGAGGTTATCAATTTATTTCTTCTTCCATGCTGTATTTTAATTTTCACTGAAATGAAAAGCATTTAATCTGTCAGGCAAAAGCAGCAGAGGCAAAGATTGAGTTTAGATTTAGTGTAACGTTTGTGCTCATTAAATATTGCGGTATTAGGGAATATGCAAGGTACCTGGTGAGTGGTAAAGTAGTTATCCACGAGTGGAAAGAAAGAAATGATAGCATGACACTCAGGTTTATGTTCACATGACTGCTTGGGGGTAGAAGTCACTCACCTTTCCCAGTCACAAGACAAGCATACCCTGTCTTCCTTTGCTTCCCTTGCAGGGGCTACCATTTTTGACTGCCATATACAAAAGGCAATGTCACAGGAACATGTGTTTGTAGGGGTGAAAAAAAGTCCTGAAAGGCTACTTGAAAAGTATTTAAAACTGAAACACATGAAGTTTCTGGAGGGAAATATAGCCTGAACCCATTAGAAGACAAAGTTCAAGACATATCAAGCAGCAGGGTTTTGAGGGCAAGGTGAAATGGAAACAACAAACCTTGTTGTATGGTACAAAAGAAATGTTACTAGAAAAGGAGATACATTTTAAGAGGGATGGGTTTATATTCCAAATTTCTTGAAATGCTGAATTTCAAGCTGAGTTTGTAGTGATCCTGATGAAGAATAGCATCAAGGAAAACCTGTACACTGAGATGATACTACTTTCATCTGCCAAAATCTGCACCCCTGAGCATATTAGACGGGAATGGAGAGGATTATAAAGGCACAACACTCTGCTCTATGTTTGCTGCAAGATAGGTCTAACCATGGAATGACAGAGATAGTTGCTCATGGGTCTGGTCAACCATTTGTTGACAACTATTTTCATCCAGCTGTATACCACAGAAGATAATTTTCTAAGATAAAGCAGCAAGTATTACTCATACTGTGCACTAATCAAGCTCCTTCTCAGCTGCAAATAAGAGACAATGTCTATACCCTTTTGAATAAGCTTGTTTTATGAAGACACAAACAAACAGCAGGAATTTGTCATGTTGGATGCCATCTTTAATCAGGTTTAGGCAACCCTCTAACCTGAAGGCCCAGGGTAGCAGACTTGAATGACATGCCATTTTTCAAATAAAATGTTTTGTAAATTAGCATGGATGTAAAATTTAAGCTAATGCTTGCAAGTTCAGTTTTTGTTTGATGAACTCCTCAGCAGTAAGGTTGTATAAACTGGTTAAAACCATCCCTGTACTGTGAAAAAAGTACAGGGGAACGGGATTTTCACAACAGCTGCTGCATGAGGAAATATATGCAGCTCTTACAGATGACTGACAGCCATTCAGTATGAAAGATCATTTCCTGACAGTTTTCTGGGAAGCATTTGCCTGTGGGCTATACTCTACCCTTGTCTAGTCTCTAGAACAAGAATCTGCTGATCATAATGCCTTGACTGAAACAGTCAACCTGAAAGAAAAAATAAATCTTTCAGGGGCTTTGCTCACCATAGTTCATACAATCATAAATATCCAGTTAATTTCCTCATATTTCTCAGTGATCTTCCCCCTCCTCCCACCACTAGTATGTATCTAATTGGCTTTTTTGTCAGGAAAAAAATGGCCAGTTCTTTGCCTAAAAGGCACTACATGCCTAGAAGAATTTGTACAGATGAACAGATATCCATTTGGAGGCTTAGTAGTATCTTCAGATTCTTCTTAAAAGAACCAATCTTGTCGAGATTTCCTGTGTCCTGTTAAGGACAAAACTAGATTCTTAAATTACCCCATGGATTTTGCTTTTGATGAAAGTTGTGACTTTTTGTAACTCTTCAAAAAATGTGCACACTTCTAAGCTTTCAGTGATGCACTTGCTTAGAAAGAGTTTTTAGTTTCACCACTCACATGCTCAGTTTGCCATATAATTGATCATAACCCTATTTATTTTATTAAGGTTAAATAAGGTGATTACCATAAAAATGCTTCTATGTTTCTTTCCCCAGATAGGGTAAAGAATATTTATAGAGATGACATGGCATTTGCCAACACTCTAACACAGAATCACAAACTGTGTTAGGTTGGAAGACACCACAGTGGGTCATCAGATCAAATCTCCCTGCTCTAGCAGAGTCATCCTAGAGAGCTTGGCAGAGGATTGCATCCAGCTCTTGAATCTCTTCAGGAGGGAGGACTCCATAACCTCTCTGGGTATTCTGTTCCAGTGGGTGGTCACTTGCACATTGTAGAAGTTCTTCCTCATGCTCAGGTGGAACTTCCTGTGTATCAGTTTCTGTGCATTGCATTCTGTTGCTCAGAACTACCAAGAAGAGCCTAGATTCTCTTCAGATATTTATAGACATCAATGTCTATAAATCCCCTCTCAGTCATCTCTTCTTGAGTCTGAACAGGCCCAGCTCTCAGCCTTAAGAGATATGTTCCAGATCATTACTCCTTTCTGTGACATGCTCCAGGAGCTCCCTGTCTCTCTTGCACTGAGGAGCCCAGCACTGGACACATTACTGCAGATGTTACCTTTCTGGGGCCGAGTAGAGGGGCAGGATCACAGCACTCCAGGGTACTATTGGCCTTTTTGGCCCCAAGGTCACACTGCTGGCTCATGGACAGCTTGTCTACCAGGAACCCCAGATCCTTCTCTGAAGAGCTGCTTTTTAGGAGTTTGGCCCCCAACCTGTGCTGCTGCAGGAGATTATTCCTCCTCCGGTGCAGGATACGGCATTTGCCTTTGTGGAATTCCAGATGATTTATTTCTGCCCATCTCTCCAACTTGTCAAGTTTCTTCTGAAGGGCTGCACAGTTCTCTGGTGTATCAGTCACTCACCCCAGCTTTATGTTGTTGAACTTGATGAGGTCCCTGTTTCTTCATCCAAGTAATTGATGCATAAGTTAAACAGTACTGGGCCCAGTATTGAACCTTGGAGGGCATCACTAGTGTCTGGCCTCCAAACACATCCAGACAGATCCTCTGTCACTGATTATGACCCTCTGGGATCTGCTCTGTAGCCAGTTTTCACTCCACCTCATTCAATCCGCTCATTCAGTCCACACTTCCTCAGTTTGCCTATGAAGATGTTAAGAGATACAGTGTTGAAAGCCTTGTTGGAGTTGAAGTAAACAATATCCACTGATCTGTCCTCATTCATGCAAGTATTTCTTTTATTGTAAAAGAAAATCTTACCCTCATCAGCCAAAACAATATATCAATTACTGTCATGATACTGTGGGGAAAATTAAATCCCTGGAACAAATCCCACAAAAATTTTTAAAACACTTAGATTTTTTTGTTTTGTTTTGTTTGTTTGTTTGTTTCAGGGGTTCTTTATGCACTCAGGTTGCAAAGGAAAACCATCTTTCTGCACCACATGGATCAGGGTTTTTTGTCAACATCTGTGTACTAGACAGGGTAGCTTGAAGCTTTCTGCCTTTGACGGAGGTACAATTTTATGTAATCTAAGACAAAAACAACAACAAAAAACCCACTAACTCCAAACAAACAAACAAACAAAAATTCCTCCAACCCAAAAAAAAAAAAACCAAAAAATCCAGACCAAAAACCCCCCAAATCCCTAAAAAAAAAGCTAATCAAACAAAAAATCAAACCAAGAAAAAAGTGCAAAAAAGCCCCCCAAAAAAACAACAAAGACACTTGAAACAAAAAACCCAAAGAAAACAACACAAAAAGGAAAACCCACCCCAAATCCAAAACCAAACACTTTGGACTCTGTTCAAAATGCAAAGCTTTATATATTTCAAAAACCATGAGTGCATCCTCTAGATCTTTTTTACTTCAGTAGTATTATAGGTATCCATGTTTTATGTCTATAAATGCAGCATCTCTGAAGGGTTTCAGCGCAGGTGCAGCACAAGAATAGATTGCCATTTACCCTGACAGTAACCACGAAGTAAAGACTATAAAGTGGATGCGCTTCTACTTTGAGTGTACCAAAATAGGCTGCTGAGTTGTCAAAATTGTCAGGTGTAACTTCAGAGTGCCCAGGAGGATGTTGTTTTAATTTGCTGCAGAAGAACTGCATGCTATTAAATTTATAGGAATGCTCTTTCCATTGGGGTTGTTTTTTAATATAAGAAGAACTCTTTTGCCACTAAAAAGAGGATCACTAGGATTCAGCAATGTAAGAATTTTGTTTACAAAAATTCTTCAAGCTCCCCATCTGCATAGATTATACACTAACACTAAACTCATTCTTGTTTAAACTTCAGGTCTACATCAAAGTTTTCACTTCCTGTTGACAACAGTAACTTGGTTCCATTTGTGAGCAAAAAACCTTCTTCTCATTATCTGTGGGCTGCACAAAAAAAATTTCTACCCCTTTACAATTTGTTCCATTCCATAATTTTCTGGTTGTGGATCAGGGCCTGCACAGTTTTGATTTTCAGCAGTGTTGAAGAAAATGGAGAAATAACCTTTTCAACCCTCAAATCCCAGTGCTTGGTAAAAGCAGCTTAGTTTCACAGTTTAAAAATTTAAAGCCTATGAAACATACTCAGGGATGGGAACTACATGCACATAAATTCATCATCTCAAATCCTTTGCTACACATCCATTTTTTCTTTCAGAAACTGGGTAACTAAAAAATAGTCAGCATAGCCTTTGGTGTTACACACTTATGCATCAGTAACCACAAAACTTTACATCCATAAGCAGCACAATAAAAACCACAATATATGTCACCTTTAAGCTCTCATTCTCCTTCAGTTTTCCTTTTCATACCATTTTTTTCATTGTGTTTGTAATCCTAAGTCCAGAGCCAAAGTGCAGTTAAGAACATATGCCCCACTTTGTACATGTATTTCAGGTCACAGAAAACACAGGGGTTTTTTCTGTTTCTGTTTTTCTGATGATACACATGAACCACCTGTTAGTAGCTTTTTCCATACCTAAAGGTGCTTGCACAAAAGCTGGAGAGGGACTTTTAAAAAGGGCATGTAGTAATAGAACAAGGGGGAACAGGTGTAAACAGAAAGGTCTTAAACTTCCTTAAACTAGGTCTAAGGAAGATATTTTTCATTCTGAGTGTGATGAGACACTGGAAAAGGTTGCCTGTAGAAGCTGTGCCTCATAACTACAGTGGTCAAGACCAGATTGGATGGTGCTTGGGGCAAGCTAGTCTAGTGGAAAATCTTTAACTGTGTCAAGGGGGTCGAAGCTACATGATTTGAAATGTCTTTTTCAACAAAATCAGTGTTTCTAAATAATTAGTGATTCAGTGTTTCTAAATATCTAATCCATCTTTAATTTCTTCTGAATTAGATAATAATTTTCAGAATTCCATCAGTGAGTCTCCTGTGGAAGCTCATAAGATATTGTATTCTTGTCCTGGCTTTCCATTATAGTTGACCACGATACCTGTATCATCCTGCACAGCACAACTCAAGAGTTTTCTCCAATAATTTTGTATGGCCACTCTGGAAGTTTGGAGATAGTGGTCTAGGGCGTCTTGGCCAGAGTCCCCCAAAAAGTCTCCTCTTTGCATGGTACAGTGTTCAGCAGTTGTTTCACTGCTGGCCTCACCGGAGTCATCACTTGATCCACAGATATGTTCAGTTTTGTGTGCATTCCTCTACCCTCTTCAGTAGCACATTGCCTATCTTGAGATTTCCATCCCCACAATATGTTAGGAGGTATTGAAACCCTTTGAAGTAGTGAGCCTAAGATGTCTTTTAAGTTGTTTGTTCTTTCCATTCACATTTAGTTAAATCTTTCAGATTAAATTATATTTTTAGATATATTGTATTAAACTGTAACAAGTGTTTATAGTGAATTATATTATTAATTTGTATTACATGCATAGAAATCATTATTAAAATTTTCAGGGTTCATATATATGCAATTATACATACTGTACATCTTTTTAGGAATACACTTACATTTATAGGCTTATATTTCTAATATATATGTGACTATATATAATTAAATAAATATATATCCTTCATCTAATTTTATACATGTATATATAGATACATATTATATACATACATGTATATATAGGTACATATTTATGAGGACTTTCAGAGCCTTCTGAAGCAACTGTGTGACCACAGAACATATGTAAATCACATGTGACAAAATGGCATCACACTAGTGGGCCATGGGAGTGACTTGATGTACTTCTGGGGCAATGTAGAACATGTGGCTTCAGTTACCATCCAACCACTGTGATTCAAGGATCACATGGGGCAAGGTGAGGCAGGTAAGCCTCTCAGGTGATGGCAAAAGGGACAGGATTTCTAGGCCTGGTTAGCCAGATGGCTGTAAAGGGGGTAATGGATGTTTCCACCTGTCACGGAAACATGATTCATAAATATTACTGATTATCTTGCATGATAGTTTACCTTTAAGAACTGCTTTTGAATAAACAGATGTTAAAATGTATTAGATTGGCCCTACAACTGGTCTGCAGCTATAAGCGGCACTGTTACACACTAATTTTTTTCTTCAAATATCAGCTTGTGTACTATTTCAGACAAATTTGAGAACTAACAAGAAATGGAAATGGAGAGCTTCAAAAGTTGTTTTTAATGAAAAGGATATTTGAAAGTTCACTTTAAAGAATTGTTTAATCATCATTTTCTCTTTTCAAACATTTCTGCTAGTTTCTCATAATTCTCTTTCTATCATTTGCCCTAGCTAGCAGATTCTTTTTCTAACCAGTGGTTTGTTCTGCTGATTGAAATATGTCTATACCCTAAAACTGTTGATTTCTCAAAGAAAAATTAATAAACACAAATAAAACAAGGAGGTTTATGTGTTTAAATGACTGCATCTGACAATGTTAGCTTTTTCAGGTTTTGATTTTAAGTGTATCTAACCACCTAGAGTGTAATTTGGATGTTTATGTGAGATGCACAAACCCTTTACCATTCACATTCAGTTATAAGCCTCTGGATTCAAACTGGAAAAATGGCTGAGAAACCAACTGTAGGTGCCCAATAGGCCCTACACAGAGGCACAGTCTTACCTTCCAGTGTTTCAATAGAAGAATCTGAAAGTATTTTTAGGTGGGCATAGAGTTATGCAACCCATTTTTCCTCCTATGAACTTAATGAATTGGTGCCATTTTTGGTTTCTGGATAGTTCCAATTCTGCCTTTGCTCTCACTTCCCTGAAGACATTCTTCTCTGGTTTACAGCTCAACAAAGATTTTTATCTGGTAGTTATTATTTGCACAAAAAAAATTATTTCTTGTTTCTGTGCACTTGAAATAGTTTGAGATCACGCAAGCTGAGGATTCAGCTTTGCATGGATGTGTAATGAAAAATAAAAGTGAAACAAATACTGTAACATGGTCTGAGCAGATGCTCAGCCATTTCCCATTAATCAAGTTCTTTCTATTTCTTGTATTAAGTTCATACTTTGCTGATTTGTATGACCTCTTAATTCTGACCTGATTGCTTCATAGTAAATAGACTTGAAGTAGCAGATTTTAAATAGCATTCAGAACAGAACGAACAGGTATTTAGTCATTCAGAAACCTGAAGCAAGATTCAGAGTCCAGAGAGCAGACTTAATACAACATGAAACAGCTATTTATGTCACACAGGCAATGAACAGTGACAATCCTGAAATAGTAAGAGGAAAGTTTTGGTTGTCCAAAAGACAATTTGATGATGCCAGATGAACTCTGACCACACTTGCTGTTGCCAGATGCCTGTCATGTATAGTGGAACAGCCAGCAAGTGAATTTCGCTCTCTTAATTCTGTTCCAAGCAATGAATTGCTAATTGCACACTCTACATCCCGTATTGCCTCTGGAAGAAAATATACTGCAAATGTGTGGGAAAAGATATGGATGGCAGTTTTTGGAAGCTGGTTAGGGAAGTATTCTGATGAGTTTGAAAGCTGAAAGGAAATGTTTTAAAGAACATTATCACTGTGACACAAAATCCATGCACTATAGTTTAAAACCAGCAGCTGTGCCTGCAGTAACAACTCGTATTGCTGCTATTTCTAAATATCTGCAATTGCTGATCTGCCTCAACAGAAAGGTAAAAACAGCAAGACGCAGCACTTACTTGCAGATGCCAGGAGCTGATAATCCTTTAAAGCAGGTGATCGTACTGGTGAAACAAAGAGTTTTACTGCTCAAAGTAGCAAAGCAAAGGTAACTAACTAGTAAAAACACAGAGACTGATGGTATCACCTGCCTATAATTATGCAACCTCTGAAGCCATTTGAGCTCCATTGGCTCATCTTGCTCATCTTCTAACTGTCAGAACAAATTATTTCACACATCTTTTGTGTTCCAACTGCTAGTCCCATATGGATAGTTCAGGTACCTATCCCAACTTGCCACTAGGTAACTATGTTTAGACAACTAAATTTGACTCACTATAGGTTATGGTTAAGAAAAAAAAGAAAAAAAGAAAAAAAAAAAAGGAAAATAATTGCAGGCATTAAAGGTTTTTACATCTGAACAAACTTCAGAAACTCAGCTAAAGATCACAGCTAATATAAATGAGGGGTTATTTTTAGTAAATACAACCTCAAGTAGATTTTATCTAGTAGGTGAATCACAGGAAAAATTTATACCAACTGAGGTTGAGAAAGGAGTAAGGTATACTTCAGATTAAATTTTAATGGAAGTTGATTCATTGGTTTGTTGTATGTCTAACAGCTGTTGTAACTGTGTAGTCTACTCTGAATTCAGTTCACATTACTTTAGCTAGAAATTTATTATTTCAAAGTAGTTAGAGAACAGGAATTAATTTTTCTTCTTGTGGTAGGTTCTATACCTAGCATATGAATGAACCCTAGCAATAAAAAATTAATAATTACCTCCCTGTTTTTTTAGAATATTCAAATAAAACCAGAGTAAATTACAGTAAAATATCTTGTATGATTAACATCTGTCATACCATGTATCTTGTTTAGCAATCTTGGTAATAACCAAATCATCTACTATACAACAACATATGGAGAATTCAGTTTCATCCTGAATTTTATCAGTCTGTATCCCATAACTTTAACCATAACAGTAAAATTTTACAGTAGACATAACAATGTGCCATACATAATTTATGGAGGGCAACTTAAATATCAATCATAAAATCATAGATTGGTTTAGGGTGGGAGGTCCCTTCCAGGATTGCCTCGTTCTATCCCCCCACCACAGCCAGGGACATTTTTTGCTACATCAGCTTGCTTAAAGCTCCATCCAGCCTGACTTTGAATATTACCAGTGATGAGACACCCACAATTTCTCTGGCCAAACTGTTCCTGGCTTTGACTACCCTTACCACAAGTGAGGAGGGAAACGCCATTGCCTACAACAGGGTGTCTCCCACTACTAACACTTTGCCCTTTCTCCTGCTGCAGTGTAGCTCTGGCTCAGCTGGCTCAGATTTTTTTGGTTTTGTTTTATTTGTTTTTGGTTTTTTTTTTTTTTTGTTTTAGAATGTCCTCAGTTTCTTATCAGCTACAGGGACCGTGAATATATTCTCTAGGTACAACACTTCAGGAACAGCAGAAGTCATCTTCTTGGTGCCA
>QUSF01000008.1:0-73322 GCA_003676055.1 Chloebia gouldiae
GGCAGCGGGAGGCTGGCACCAGCCGGCGTGCTGCGAGCTCCCGAAGGCCCCGCGGGGACGCCGAGGCGCCGCGCGCTGCCCAGGCCGCCCGCTCCCCTTGGGAAGGAGCAGAGCGAAATGCCTGCGGGCATTCTGGGTGGGAAAAGCACCCGGGAGCCGCAGGCCCTGCCCCGGGCCGTGTCCAGAGCCCAGCGGGACGGGGACTCTGCTGGGAGCCCCGGGCCGCCGCGGCCTCGCCTGGTCCCAATCCCCCCTGCAGCACGTGCCACCGAGTCCACCGAGCGCTTACATTTACATATTTTGTTTTGTTTATACAGCATGTACAGAATATACAGCATCGGACAATTATTTCCCAGCAGACTGGAAGTGTCTCCCAAGATGACCTCTTTTATCAACAAATATATATATAAATCGACAGTAATAAAAGAGTCGTACCAACAAATATTATGGCTTTTCAAATAGTGTAGCTGCATTGTGCCATTGAATTTGTGAGGAACTGTGACAGAGACAGAGAGACTGGGGGGCTGCAGCTGCTGCTGAGCCCGGGGTGACCCTCAGCTTGGGGGACCAGCTGGGGCAGGGCCAGCTCGTGGCGCCAAGCACGGCGCAGGTGGCAGAGGGAAGGTGGAGTTCAATTTATGACCCATGCTCTGGTTTCTGTCTCCAGGCAAACCAGCTCTCCTGCAAACTCTCAGCCCAGCTTTGGAATAATTTGGCTCTGTCCGGCTGGGGTCTGCCTGCCCTGTCCCTGCTGGGGGGACCAGGGAGCTGGTTGGGCTGTCAGAGATCTCTCTCTCTCTCAGTCAAGGTTTGCACAAGACGTCTCTCTGCCCTAGAGTGCCTTGTGGCTGTGAGGGGGGACACACACAGGGTGATGGTGACAGGATGACGGTGGCAGGTGCTTTGGGTGCGTCAGGAAGGGTGGTCACAGCCTCCTCCCTGCCCCGTGCTGCTCCGGGGGCCATGGGGAGCTCCCCTCAGGCTGATGAGCAGGGGCACATTGGTGGCTGCCAGAGGAGAGCAGGAAAGCAACAGCCATTCGTTCTGGAGCACATCCAAAATTCCAGAAGACAAATTGCCTTGGCAGTGCTGTCCCCAGGCACCCCCCTGGCATGGGGTGCCCGTGAGGAGACTCACCACACGCCTGCTGCCTGCCTCCCCTCACGGGCTGCATCCAGCCACCAGCTGTCCCCATCACCTTTTAGGCCCAGCGAGGCACTTTGAGGTCCTTCCCTCCTCATCCCACTGTTCCTGGGATCTCTTGCTGTGGGGAGGGTCCAGCACCCCTGGGACAGGCTGTGCAGGCAGCTCCCTGCCCGAGTGTCCCTCCACTCCTGAGGGCGACAGTGGGAGGAGATGCTGACATGGATGACATCTCTGCCAAGAAAGATGTGTTTCTTTCTGAGGTGGTTACTCTAGAAGGAGGAGGACGTCGTTCAAGGGTGTGGAAATGACTTTTGAGAACTGGAGTGGTCACTCAAGCACCAAGGTAATTGGGCCACTTCATTACAGCAGAAAATAAAGTGATGGATCTAAATTACCCCGACTGTAGGGGTTTTAAACTAATTCCCATCTCATTTATCTCTCCTTTGAAATATTATGTCCACTCCTTGCAGGCCTCTGTGGCTGATGCTCCCAGGAGGAAGCCCAGGGAGCCCAGGAGCCTCCTTTGGCTGTGCCTGCGGGATGCTGAGCCCCTCCCTCACGGCAGCGAGGTGGGGAGCGAGTGCCAAGGGGCACCTGCTGCCTTTGAGATGGGGGAGGTTTCCCCAGGACTGCCTGCCAGTCTGACTGCTTTTTGCTGGCAATATCCTGTGGGCTTGTCCCTGGGGTGGGAGGTGGAACCTGGCCTGTCTATTCGGTGCCCTCTTCTCGCTCGATCAGCGGTGACGTCCACACGCGGTGAACGCCGGGTGTGCCAGAGACCTCTCCGGGCAGCCGGGAGACAGCAGGAGGGATAAAGATGCCCATCACTGCTGAGTGGTCTTCAGGGAGTTCATGATTTGGATTTTACAACCTCATGCCAGGTCTTTTTGGCACAGAGACCCAGGATACAAAGGGCTGCATTTCACAAACCCCTATGTTTTGTGGGTTTTGCCAGCAGGGCTGTGTGTCTTCCAGCAGAAGTTAGGAATCCTAGGAGAATACACCACCTTCTGCCCTTCGTCCACAAATAAAACTGCTGGATTGCTGAGCAATGTCCTCGACAGGTAGTCTTGAGAGCTGGACTGTGTGCAGAGCTGCGCCTCGTAATGCTTAATCCATTATGGAAAAAAAGAAGTAGCATAAGTATTGTCAGGGAAAAAAATAAATAACATTTTCCTCCTTGCTAACACAGTGCCTGTGATGTAAGAGATATTATTGCCATCTTTTGCTCTCTTGAGCTGCAGAAAGTAGTGTATGTTTCCTGATTAAGAGCAAGACAAGCAGGGCTCCTGCAAGGCTCCCTGCATGGGCACATTTTTCTCAAGAGCTCGCAAGATGAAGGAGGCAACATGGGGCAAGTGGATGAAGACACAAACAGGCATGAGTTTGTTCTCATTTGAGCAGGGGGAGTTCAGCCAAGGGCCAGCTCATCACAGCTCCTACTGCAAGGAGAGGCCAAGGCAGGGCACAGGGCTGGAGCTGAAGCCAAGGGAGGCATCTCAGCATTACATGAAACAAGGAGAAATCCACTTGTGCACCTGCCTACATCCCTGGGAGTCACAAAGCTACTGGTTTGTGAAACCTTCCATTAATGCTCCCAAAACAAGCTCTGGGGCACATTTGCACCGCCAGGATCCAGCCTCACCCCTGCCAGCACAGCAACTCATGGGCACTTGGAAATTCTGCATGTTTCTAAGTATCTCTGCAAAGCAGCTCATTTGCCAGAATCCCACACTCCTTGAGCAAGGAGCCTGCCAGGGGCCATGGGCTGGGCCAGAGGGGCACACGCTCCTGGGGATGGCAGTGCCATGGACAGGCAATTTCCATCAGGAAAGCAGAGCAAGGCTGTGTTCCATGCAGGTCTCATCCTCCCATCTGTAGAGACTCCTCTGAGGTGGAAGTAACGGAGGAGAAATAAATCCCACCTCCACAAAGAGGTCGGGAGGTGCAGGGAGAGAGCCCTGTGGCAGTCTCCCACATGCTGCAAGGCTTTAGGAGCTCTAAGTGTGGATAAGCATCCCAAGCCATTGCAACCTGCTCTGCTTCAACTGCCCATTTCAAGCAAGGGCAGGAAAGCCTTGAACCCACAGATAAAGCAAATCAGTTCGCTTTGGAAGCAGAGAGGCACGGGGTTGGGTTGGGGGGTGGAGTTGGAGCATCTGTGCGACTTGATAATGGTGAAAATTCAGCAAAAAATCTTCCACAGACTAAAGAGTGAAGGACAGTGGCACAATAAAAACTGCCTGTGGGTAGTGGCTGTGACTGTGCCTGGGTGATGAGCAGGAGGGTTTGTGGGGTTTGTGTGGAAGTTTGCCCACTCCTTGGTTTTAGGGGCTCAGATCCACCACGTGGGGTGGCTCATCTTTGCCTTGAGACACAAACAGCACGGCTGAGCTAACAAGTGTCAGTGCAGTGAGGAAGGAAATCTGTCCCACACAGGGAACCCCCAGCTGCGGGGCAGGAGGGAGGGACAGAGCATGCTTCTCTGCAGGGAGCTTGGGCGAAGATGGAACATGAAGAGGCTTCACAGGGGAGGCAAGCACAGAGCAAGCCACAGCTGGATTGTTACAGAGTGTAGATTTTGGGACCTTTGGATGGCTCGAGGCAGAATGTGGAGGAATGGGGTCACTAAGGGTGGGTCACTAATGGTCCTTCCCATTGCCACCTGAACTGGGGTGGGCTGTGTACTGGGAGGGGCAGAAAGCTTTCCTGGTGCAGAGCAACAGACCAGGGGCTGTTTGACTCAAAGAGATAAAAATGCTGTCGGGGGTTGGTGCCGGTGGACAGCCAGAGAAGCTGGAGGCTGTGCTGTGTGTGTGCAGAAATCGAGGTGCATGCCCGTGCCCGTGGCAGGCAGGGCAGGGGACATGCTGTGGCAGTGCTTGAACAAGGTCTCTGGATATGGGTGGGACCCCTTGGCACTTATCCCTTCCCCACGCCCTCCAGTGCTGGGCATCCCACTGGAACACCCAGCTCCAGCAGGGTTCCAGAGCACCTGCTTTGGGAACAGGGGGTGCCCCAGTGCCCTCCTGCACACCTGTGCTGAGGGCAGCCCCAAGCTGGCATTCCCTTTGGGAAAGGGGAAGGAGCCAAGGGAGGGTGCAGAGCCTGCAGGAGAGGGTGGTGAACTCCCCCGGGGGCACTGAGTCCCAGGGCCAGGGCTGGCCGGTCTGGAGATGCACCAGAGAGACAGCAAGGCCCTGTGGAGACTCCCTGGATGCTCTCAGGGGCATCCCACGGGCAGAAGACCCTGCTGGTAGCAGCAAGCTCCTGCCTGTCTCTGCTGATAACAGCTCCTGCTTGGCCAGGCAGGCCCCTTTCCCCTGCAGTGTCCCTTCCCTCCGTGGGAGGGGTGCTGCTGGCTGGCAAGAGGTTCTTGGCACCTCCAGTTCCAACAGCAGAAAGGCTCAAGTCCTTAAAAGGTGAGGAATCTCAGTGTATTTATTGTCCCTTGGCACTTTTTGCAAGAATACGGATGCCTCTGGATGCTTTCCTGTGCAAGTCATTTTTTTACAAGATAAACTGGCTTTTCCACAGCTGTGCTGAGCACGTGTATAGGCATCAGTAGCTGGTCATTGCTCAGAGAGGCCAGAGAGTTTCCTGGTGCTCTGCAAACACATTTCTTCAGGTGGGATTGGGTGCCAAAGCTTACAGAAAATAATGCAAGGCTTTGTCCTGGAATTACACCATCCAGCATTGAATTTTCTGTCACTTTCTGGCTAGGCTCAGCTCAGTCCCTCCAGGAATGTGGTTGAACTTCCTCCTGAGTTATGTATATGGCCACCAACGCTGACGATTCTTACCCGAGAATTTAAAAATAGCTGTAACAATAACACAGGGGCTCTGCTTCCCCAAGCCCTGCCCGCAGCAGAAATAGTGCAGAGAGTTCACAGCCAGGCTCGTGACCAGGGCGGGCTCCAGGCCTCCCTTCTCCCCTCTGTGCTTTCCAGGGGCAGGGATGAAGATGCACAAAGGATCTTGCGATTGCCCCTCGCCCCAGGGACAGCACAGGCTGCCTGGCACGGGGTGACACAGGGCCAGGAGGCTCATCTGGGTGGAGATGAGGGGTTCACACCTTGGCATTGAGCAGTTCCTGGCACGGGTGGCAGCTGGGGTGGGCTCAGCCATGAGGCACTGCAGACCTGCAGCTCTTTCCTTTTCCTCTGCGCCGTCTCCGAGCGTTCGGGCTGTCCCTGGGATTTGCCTCCACGCCCACTGAGCCCTGAAGAGCTGGCAGTATGGTTTGTCCAAGATGGCTGGGCTGTCACTGGTGTGCTCCTTCTGCTTGTCCCCACGTGCTTGGCAGTGGCCTGTGGAGTTATTTGGGTGTCTCCTGTCTCTGAATGTCCTTTGGACGTGTGCTATGTCCTTTTCCATGGAAAGGTTTGCCTTTGGCTGGTGGGGTGATGAGAGGGGTGAGAGCAAATGGGGCAGGGAAATGGCTGGAGGCCAAGGGCTTGACCTGCTGCTTCTGACAACACCCATAAACCCAGGCCTTTATCAGAGATGCTCGATGTTCTCCCCGTGCAGGCAAGGGTGGGAGGCTGGATGAGGAAGAGATGGGAGAGTTCTGGCATTGGACAGGGACACACGGCGCTGAGCTGTGACAAGGCGTGACTGTGCTGGGGATGTGCTTGCTCCTGCTGCCTCCCACACTGCCCGCCAGTGCTGCTTCTTCTCGGGGAGGACAGTTCTCTTCTGCCTTTGGAGAGAGTGGTTGAAAGAGGAGACTGTGCAGAAGAGCAGGCCTGGCACCCTTGGGAACAGCGCTTCCCCTGGCTGCTGCCCCGTGGCCCTCCACGAGCACTGGGCACACTCACGTCACACTGTGCACAGCCCTGGTAAAGATGCCCAAAAGGACACAGCTGGCAGAGAACAACTGTGTGAACAAGGCTGTGACTCAGGCCTTGTCCTAAGCAAGCACTGCTCCATCATTCCCTTTGGAAAGGCCTGTGAGCAGAAGAGTTGTTTAGTGTCTGCTAAGCTGAGTGGCCACACAAGTCCCATTTAACTTGTTAATTACTTCAGCCAAGGCAATTCTTTGTGAAGCAGCAAATGAGGAGGGGAAAAGACCAACATCACCTTTCAGCAGATGCAATGACTGGGTCAGAAGAGCTGCTTGGCTTTCACAATCACTGCCTGGGAGAAGCACATGGGCAGCGCTGGCCCTGCTCTCTGCTGGGGCGTGCTGAAGGCAGTGCTTGCCTGGGGCCCATCTCCAGGGCTGGGGCTTGAGTTCAGCTGTCAGAGCAGGACCTCCCAAGCCTTGCAGGGAGGGTTTATCTGGGGACAGCTCAACAGACGCTGGATGAGATACAGGGAATAGCAACATCCCTGGGCATGGGGAGACTTTTCTCCTCCTCAGTGCTGGCTGAGCTGTGTGGAGGCACAGATGGGTCTGAAATGGCCCACGGCACCTGGACTGGGGCATGGGCAGGCACCTCCTGAGAGCAGCCCAGCCTCGTGGGGTGTCTCAGATCTGCTTTGGCACCCATGGACCCAGCCCTGGTAATGCACCTCTTGCATTCTCCCTCATAGTTAGCTCGTGGCTTAACCCAGCACAGGTCACTGTGAGGCTGTAATGAGAGCAGGAGCAGTTCCATAGAGGACACATGAAGGAAGAGCTGCTTGGTACCTTGGGGGCACACCCACAGCTCTCCCCAAGCCTAGGGCAAGCCAGCACTGGCCAGGGACGAAGCACAGGAGCAGTTCCTGGCCCCAGCAGGGTGGGTTGCCCTGCAGCTTTGTCCCTGGGTGGTTTCCTGCATCCCCCTGAGAGTGGAGCAGGCTGTGAGCCCCGGCTGGACCGCAGCACACACCGAGCCTGAGGCACCATGGAGATGGAGAGGGAGGAAGGGCATGGGATGGGGCAGGGGCAGCCCTGCCAGAGGCAGAAACACAGTGAAGGCAAACCAATGAGTCAAGGAGATATGGCTATGAAGGGGAAACAGCTGGAGGGGAGAGAAGGGTTTTCCATAGAGAATATGCAGGAGCAGTACTGGATCCATCAGGAATCATTACAAACTTTATTTCTCTGTGCATTGTGTACCATTGATAAGGATCATCACAATTAGTGGACTCACTGCCTATAGTGGTGGGCAATACACGAAGGAAAAAATGAAGCCAAACAGATGAAAATGAAATCATTGTACATAAAGGTAATCATAAACCTGAACAACCTGCACCTGTGTTTGATTTTCCCCCAAAACAATAAGAAACAAAAAAGAAGAGCTCCAAAACAAATCAAAAGTGAAAAAAGGCTCAAGAAGGAAAAAAACCAAAACCCACAACTTCATATTTCTAGAGAAAACCTTACAGCAGGTTAATTAAAATTTCCACAGATAGTTCAAGATGAGTACAAATACCCCCAGCCAGCTGGTTATGGTACAAGCATCAGACATGGTTTTCAGCTGAGTGGGAAGAGCTTGCCATGGACATGCAGGCTGGGAGTTTGCCTGGCTGGAATGTCAGGAAGCCTGGCAAAGGCCATTGGGTCAGGAGACATCTGTCAACACCAGTGCCCAGTGTCTCCCCCAGGCTGTGCCCTGGGGAATTCCACACCCACATTTCCCTGGCTCGGCTCTCTATCCCAGCCTGCACTCCTGGCACCAGGGGGGTGACGCTCAGTCACACCTCCCTGTCTCATCCTGTCCAGTGAATTCGGATTTGGAGAGTGCACAACACGACCTGTTCCTGGGGGATGTGTCCTGGCTACGCTCCGTGGAGTGGGAGATCTCGTACGGCCCTTCAGCCGTTACGGGGGATTACTCTGCCTCCAAATGGCTGTGGGGAAGGACCAGCTTTGGGGACTGGTCCTGATGGCTTAACACTCAGAAACAGGGGCTGTCACTACACCTCTGGGGGTACAGGGAATAGCAGGGGGCCAAGGGCTTCAAGGCAGCCACCGACTGGAAAGGCAGAAGGATGTGAGGTTCTGGGAGTCAGCCACGCTTGTTCCCCTCAGACTGCTCACCCACTCCCTGGGACCTTGTGCAACACCTCCTGTGGGCAGAGGAGGCCTTCACGCTGCCTTCAGCACGTCAGAGGACCCCATGCACACAGCAGGACAGAGCCTGAAGTCTCTGGGGTGTGGGTTTTCCTCCCCTGAAAACCTACAATTGCATGGCTGTTATTGCTTCTCATGGAACCACGCCACGAGCAGTAAGTGGGGACAGCTTTCCATCCTTTCCACCCCCGCTAAGAGGAAACAAACAAACAAACGAGCAAAACCCTATGGCAAAACCGAACTAACTAAAAATAAATAAAACCCAGTGAAAAGAAAACGCTTGTAATCTGCAATGCTCAACCCACATGGTTGGAAGGACTATCGCTATAGGATGCTATATACAGATAGATTTCATTTCATTCATGCAAATGTTACAAGTACCACGACAGCATGCCCGAGGAGGCGGAGGAGTGGGAGGAAGGCTCCCGCCGCTCCGCGCAGCCTCGGCTGGGACACGGGACACGAGGCTGCGGCTGTGCACCCCCAAAGCATGGACAGGGAAAGGTGAGGGGCATGTGGGTGGGAGATGCTAGTTGTACACACGCCAAAACGAAACAAAAAAACCAACCCCAAATCAATGACGAAAACGGTTTGTGTTCTATCCTTAGAAAGCTCCCAGTTTCCCCTTGTCTTCAGTTCGGTCTCTCGCTCCTCTCCAACAGGGCCCGAGGGCCTGTTCCCGAGTGGCGAAGGCAGCTGGATGGCGGTGGGAGATCAGAACCCTCGCTTTCCTCTCCTTCCCTTGCCCACTGCTCTGTTTCTCACCAGCTACTCTGGCTTTCCTCACACCGGCGCACCCCGGTCGCCTTCACATCCGTCTTCCCGGGGGCCGGCGGGTGGGAGTCAGCGGTGGGAAGGGGCTCGGAGGCCATCGGCCGCTCCCGTTGGTCGAGTTGCAGAAAGGGCCCTGCCCCTGGCTCCTGCCTGGGGCCGCTGCCTGGGGAGGGGTCCTGCCGGCTTTGGGGTCCTGCCTAGTTCAAAGGATGCTCCAAAGCCGCTTTCCATCAGCAGGTGTGTGAACATGGCAAATCTCTTTTATTCTTTCTCTGTTCATTATACACAGCTTTATATCTATATCTATACCTATATATCACTCTATATAGATATATATAGATATACACATATTTACTATCTCTGATTGTCCCTTTAGAAGCCCTTTATGTGGCAGTAGGCTTCCAGAGATGAGAAGAATATGTACAAGAGCCAGAGGAGGATAAAGAGTGAGGATGTGAGCAGCTTGGAAGTCCGCGGCCCGCCCAGCTCACCTCCGATCTCGGGTCTCCGCCGGTAGAGCAGCACTCCCACGCTGATAAAAGCAAAAATGGTGAAGAGGGTGACGGAGAAGGCCAGTGTGCCAGGGGAGACTTGGAAGGCTTGTCCATGAGCCGCGTGGTAGATGGCTGCAATGGACCAGGCCACCCCAATGCCCAGGAAAACATTCACAGCGTTGCTCCCGGTGACGTTCCCGATGGAGGCGTCTGCGTACTGGTCCTGCGTTGCCGCTACTTTGCTGGCAAATGTGTCTGCAAAGGAAAGATGGGGAGAAACCCTCTAGAAACACCCAGGAAAAGAGGGAAGCTTGGGGACAAATGTCACTGGCAACACCTGGGGAAAGAAAATAATGGGAATTCCAGGAAATCGAGGGACCACCTGGTTCTATTGGACCATCAGGGTCTGGAAATGCACATGGGGAAATCTCAATGGTCAGAAATACAGGGCTTCCCCCAGTATAGCCTCTAGCACCTTTTGCCTCCCTGAAGTCCAGTGCCTTGTACAGGCCCTGACACTTTGGTAAACCAGGTCATCCTCCATCCCTTGGGAAGAAAAACCATGTGGGCGGGTGCATGCTTGCCTAGGTGCTCTGCCAGCTTTAACACCAGTGATGAAACTTGGCTGGCCATTTTAATGGAAAACCTTGTGCCAGGCAGACCAGCATGACGCTGCTTTGCACCACAGGGAAGTGCTGATTTTACATCCAAACCCACTCTGGATCTGCAGGGGGAAGGAAGAGCAGGAGGAATCAGCCTGTGGGTTAGTTCAGCACTCTCAGCTAACAATGAGAAGATGAGTCCTGAACATTTCTGCACTCTCAGATCCCCTTGGGTACACGCAGCCCAGTGTGGCTGAGGAAAAGAGAACAATGAGGTAGTATTTCACATTTTTTAATTCTCCAGAATTTCCTTTCTGTTGCTCCCCAGCGGGCTCCAAGGTGAGATGGCAAAGTGCAGCCTGACACAAAGATCCAGTTCCATGGAACAGGAGGGAATGGGCACACATAAGCACAGCTAGAGGGTCCAGTTGCAGCAAAGAAATTAAGTCTGCTTTATTTAAAAGAAAAGGCTGCCATGGAAATGCACCTTGATTGTGGTGCAGTATAGAGTTGTGGGACAGTGCTGATGCCCCCATGGCTCAGCAGCTGCCACTGGGGGAGAAGGGATGAGTGTAAAAGCAACCACCTGCACTTCTGCAAGTTTGAGCAGTGCTTTCAATGCAGGGAAGGTCCCTGTCATCCCTGTCAGTTGATTTCTCTGCACCCTCCTCTGCCCATCTCCTGATGCCTGCCCATCTCCTGGAAAGCAGGCATGGAGGAGCCCAATCAGCACCAGCTAACACAGCACAGCCTGGGAGCCAACTGAAACTGAAGAGTAGTCCAATGTATTCTAAAAAAGAACTTCTTATATGCCACCTTATGCCAGCAAAAGCAGGAGGGAAGATTTTCACTGTCAAACATGTGAAGAAGCTCTGCAAACCTTCTGCTAAAGCCTCTACTGCCAGAGGTCTAAAAAATGCTCCTTCTTCTGTTCCATGCCCCAGATATGTTCTCTTTTGGTTCTGCTGCTTCTTTTCTTTGCCTTTGCTAGCATTAGGACGATTTCAGGATTTTTGAGCATCTGAGTGCCAATAGCTGGAAGTTTGAAGGCAGTGAGGGAAGGTGTGACTGATGCAAAGGATGTTTAGGGTGGGTCAGAGTCCCTTGTCCAGAAATCGGGCTCTGCCTGCCCAGCACAGCCCATGGCAGAAGGTGAGTGAAAGGCACAGGCTCTCTTACACAAGCTGACATGGGAATCCCCAGGGCTTCACAAGTTGCATTTCAAGCAGCTCCCCCAGGTCAGCAACCTCACCTTGATCCATCTGAACCCGGTCTCACACAAAGGTGTCCATGCTGGAAAGGGTGGCCTGAGTATGCACTCACACTTAATTCACTCAGGAGCAAGGTGAAAGCAGCAGATACTTAAAATGCAGGACTGCTAATGCAGGCAGCATTTTAACTGAAGACCAATTCTGACTCTGAAAGTGGACGGAGGCTGCCCACAGAAACAGATATTTCACAGTCTTTGCAGTGGGATGGTCCTTGAAATGATTCCCATGGGACTGAATCCACATCCTGGTTCTATCCTTCAGCCCACCTGAGACTGAAAACCAATTTCCATCTATATCTCAAACCTGTGCTTCGGGATCCTGCAGAGCACAGCCCTCCCCAACCCCAACCCCAAGCCCAGCCTGGGTGGGCTTGGACCTTCACAGCAAAGCCCGTGGCTGTGCTTACCTGGCACCGAAGTCCCCAGGGCGACAAACACGACGGCAGTGACTGAGTCCTTCAGGCCAATGGTGCAGCCAAAGTGGGATGCCAGGTCGCCAATGAAAGCTGTCAGGAGGCCAATCATGAGGATGGAGACAACGAAGCAAGCCCAGCCATTCCAGTAGTCTGTGGGGGGCACGAAGGCAAAAAGGACCTTCCAGAAGACGGTCAGAAAGTGCATCACGTAGTCAAAGCAGGAGGGCAGCTTCTCCTCCCCACATTCATCATCATCGTCATCTTCCCCTGGAGAAAACCGGCAGTGCCTGATTAGATTTGCTCATCCTGGGGGAGGTTGGGCAAAGCTCCTGTGCAAATTGCAGCCCCCAAAACACCGTGTCTCATGATTTGGGCCCTGGAAGGCCTTGACTTCCAAATATCTTATTTTCTGAGCAATCATCAGTGTTGCTCGATGGCCTTTCCTTGCCCTTTTGCACAGCACAGAGACACACCCCAGAGGCAATGGTTTAAAAAAACAACCTGCACTTCAGAAAATGCAGAGCCTCGTGCCAGCACCTCTGCCTGAGTTTAGCTATCAGATGCTTTCTGGGACTCAGCTCCTGCTCAAGAGCTCAAGTGGGAAAAAACCAACCTCGTGCTGGCTGGAGCTGACTGGAGCAGGCAAACCCACGGAGAGCAAGGCCTGCCTCGTGGAGACTCCCACAGGGAAGCCCCTTCTGAGCTGCTCTGAGCTGCTTTCCACAAGTGCCTGCAATTGCTTCCAGCTCTCTGGAAAGGCAGCCAGCTTTCATGATTGCTGAGCTGCTCTGGTTCTTCACCTTGCCTCTGCTGCAAACAGGGATCAGGTAATGGATTCTTGCCTGCCCTAAAGCCCCCCCTGCTCGATCACTGCTGGCTGTCCTTCCCTGCTGCATTTCCCTGCCCCTTCACATGTTTTTTCTATAAGCTCTGGTTGCCTGTTCCTTGATGTCTGATCTCTCCTGGGTCAGTGGGGACTCCCATTCCTGCTCCTCGCCTGTCTCAGCAAAACCACTTGGCATCCAGCCTACAGGGAGTCCCACGGTGGGGGTGACCCCACCAGGGAGCCCACTGGGGCTGGTGACCCCTTGCCTGAGTCCTGCAGCTCTGAGGAGCTGTCTGGAGAGCCTGCTGGCCAGCCTGTGCCTCGGGCAGGCTGCATGGCAAACGTGGGGCTTCCCCAGCCTGGCGCAGTGCACAACATCCCTGTTGTGGCATAGTCAAAAACTCCTCCTGCTCACAATGGAACCACTCCCAGACTTGAAGGGGAGGTGACACTTTTCCAACTAAGTCAGCAGGAGCTTTCCTACTGCCCACAACTGCAAAGGACAGCTCATGTCCACCAAAATACATCCCATTTATTAAATGCTTGTTAATCTTCTGTTAGCTCTGATCATGGCTGTATATTCAAGACATGGGGGCAACAGGGTTTCCACATAACTGCAGTTTTTATGTGGGTCACAGAAATGGCATCCAGCCATCAGTGACTATCTTTGCTTTAACATGGGATGCAATTACATAATTGGTTCTGGCATAGATTAGTTTAGCCATATTAGCTACAAAACCTGCAGCAAGGATTGTCTTGCGTGATAAGTTCATGCTGAATCCAAAATAATGGGAGGCTCTTGCCTGGAGGCTCTGAGAAGAGCTGTGCTACAAGAGGAGGGATCACAATCTGAGGAGGAAGCTGCTGCACAGTGTCCTGCCCTTGTTTTCCAGAGGCAGAGAGTAAATGGTACTGCCATCATTTTTAATTACCTGGTGCTTGGCAGAGGTTACCTTGTATGGCAGAGTTATAGGTAGGAAGCTGAGTGCTCCCCCATGCATTTCAGTGCACAATTAGCCAGATGAGAGGCAATTGTCTTCCCCAGAGATTTAATTTAAGCTGGTTGATTTTGCCCTAATGTGTGCACACACAGCCCAGGCTGGGCTGTGAGGTTGTAACATCCAGCCAGTAAGTAATAGTGTTTCCAGCTGTTAAAACAGCATTTGGAGGAGACTTTTCTTCCTTCTTCCACATATATGGGAATGATAACATATCCTGTACTGGCAAACATGACACTGGCACCTGCGAGAATGGTACCACAAGGCATTTGAGGGAAAGGCAATTCTCCAAGGGAAGGAAGGTAAGATCACACAGGATCTAGTTCAACCACAGATACAATGTGCTGCTGCAGCTATTGGGCTGCAGCCCAATCCTCCAGCCACAGCTGGCTGGGGCAGCAGGAGTTCCAGAAAGCAGGGAGTGTCAAGGGAAAATTCTGGCTCACAGTGAGGCTTTGCACCCTCACTACTGCGTTGTCCTCACCGCAGAGGTACAGGGAGAACCAGGGAAGGGGAGCACTGTTGCTTCACACCAGCCTCATTTATGGCACTCTGAATTTCCATGCTGTGCTCACCTCCCAGATCTCTCCCACTGAACTGACTTTTTCCCCTCTGCCGTCTGCTACCAGCCAAGGTGTTGCTCTGCCTGGTGCAACAGACACGCTTCACGCAGAAGGTTTCCTACACACGAGGCAAGGTGCCCTCACAAAAGGCTTTAATCAGCTGCCTTGTTTATGCAGACTCTGTAAATAACTCTGCCACCTGCTTTGCCTCCTGCTGCTCCACTACAGTCTGCGTTGCTGATGCAGCCAAGCCGAGCTGAGAGCGAGGGTGATCGTAATTCACCTGGAGCTGTGGCCCAAACTCACCCGCGCTGACAGTAATGGCCTCAATGAACTGCTCCCTCCAGCTGTTTGTGCCAACCACCAGGGCCAGGTTCGTCTTCTTAATGAGCTTGTCCACCGTGTTCTGTGCATGGAGATGCAGAGCAGAGAATCAGGGGCTGCAGATACTGGGCTAAAGCCCACCAGTGCCACTGCTTATGGCCATGTGTTTATGGAACAAGCTCAGCAGATTTTAAGCTCAAGAGATCCAAATGTAAGTACTTGCAATTCCTTTCACTGCTGCTAAAAAAGACCTTTGGAAACCTGCTCATGGATGGGAGTTTGAACGATCTCAGAGCCACAGTAAGGCTGCCCTGTTGTAATTTTATACTACAGAAAAATGGAAAAGATAATGAAATGGCCAGTTTTCAGCTCTTGGCCTGGCCTATGCATTCAGGGCAGCTGAGCTGCACAACCATCACTTGCATTTGGGGTTATCAGCCCTTTGCACTGGGAGTGCCAGGCTTGGGGATCACTCAAAGCTCCTGTAAGTAGGACCGGAGTGTAGAACTCACTGTGAGAACAAGGTCACATTTTAAAGCAACCTGCAGCATTTGGGACCCCAGTTCCTGTTTCGTGTGTGATTCCATGCACTGCCTCACTTTGCCCCAATACCATCAACATGTGCCTCCCAGTGCTCACTCCTCTACACCTTCCTACAGATACCCTCCCTCCTCTACACCTGCCCTAACAAAAGGAGTGTGGTGGGGGGGAAGAAGAACAGGGCTGCAGGATGTGAACAGTACCTTGAACTCGTAGGATTCCTCAATGATGATCTCGAGTTTGGTGTGCTCTCCCAGGACTGGGCGCCCCATCTCTGCGATCCGGCGCTCTTCCTCCTCCTTGCTGGTCAGTGGCTGCTTTTCTTCATTCTCCTCTGCAAAGCAAAGAGCCCGGGGGTGAACCAGGCCCAGCTGGTCACTCTGGGTCTGGCCTCCTGTCAGAGGGGGAGGTCAGGAGGCCTCTGGGTGGGAGCGTGAGCGACAGAACAGTGGAGAAGGAATTCATGGAGCAACAGACAAGGATAGTTGCATGAAATGCTACCAAGAGGTCTGCAACTCATCCAACCTCAGGAGGAGTCCTGCTCATCCTGGGGCTGGGGAATAGCTTATTTCTTGGTAATTGCTGCCTGTCTCACAGAGCTGCTGGGAAGGGGAAAGATCAGCACTAAGGCTGCTCCATTCCCCAACTCCAGGTCTGCACTGAGGTACAGTCAGGGCAGTTCCACCAGCCTGTCACAGCAAGAGAGCTCTGACAGCAGCCCCTGGGCTGAGCACAGGTGAAATCCTGGCTCTGCCTCCTTCTGAGCAGGGCTTTGCCTTGGAGACGGGGCTGGCAGCCAATGCCTGCTGTGATGGCGGGGCTGGAGGGAAGAGCACCGATGTTAGAAGCCATCCACAGGTCAATGCCTGGCTCCAAACCCTAAAAGAGGAAGCAGCAGTCCCTAAAAGAGTGACTACAAGACCAGTGAAGCAGGTCTGTACCTCCACTGTCATCAGCACGCCCTTTGTCACTGTCCCTTGTGCAGACCCCAATGAACTCCCTTCCAGTCCACCTGAGCGATGGGCAGAAGAACATCAGGCTAAAAAGGACTGGAATTAATCTGTCAGCAGGCACACACCCCAGTCAGTCCATGGGAGACTGACATGGTGCCACACCACAGGTACCTTGGATGGAGATCACGGTGCAAGGAAGAGGATGATCTCTAGCCTGGACCTTCCTGAAGACAGGTTTGCCTATTAAAGTGATCGGCAGGAGATCAGCAGTGGGGACTGCACACGCTCCACAAGCTGTCCCCGTGCAGTTAGTAAACTCCATTCTTATGTCACACGGGGTTAGTGCTGCTCCCTTGCTGGCTGCCCCTTGTCTGCTCAGGTGGCACGGAGTTGAGGGAAAGCCCTTCTCCTCCTGCAGGCCAAAGAGACCCACCTCGGAGCCAGAGCCTCCTAAATCTGAATTTATGTTTCCAGGGCTCCTGAGGAGCAATGTGTGGGACCCAGGACCTTCTCATGCCATGTTGTTCAGCTGAAGGAGGGACGCTGGGCTGGCTCATGCCAGAGGAGCCAGCCCTGCACGCAGGGAGGGGACACCTGGACCAAACGGAGAAGCCCACCCTGCTCCAAGACATGGAGAGGGGTTGCTGGTGGCTTCGGGGGTGACAGGTCACCCTCCCCAAGGCGGGGTTAGGCGTGTGTGGCAGGCAGAGCACTCTGTGAGAGGACACGGTGTTAACGGGACCGGCCGGGCCGGCCGCGGCTCAGCGCCTTCTTACCGTTCCAGAGTTTCCCTCCAGGACAGAACAAAAGCAAAGAGGAAACCAAGAGGAAAGAGCAGGGTGAGCATATGGTCATTAAGAGAAAGGAACAGGGGGACAGGGGAAGAGTACAAATCCATACCTGTGATGGTGAAGCCACCTAGATGAAACCAAAAATGAGAGAGAGAGAACAAATGAGGATTAGCATTTGCACATCAACACGGACGTGGAGGCCCTTCCCTTCCCCACTGTGGACATGGGGTCTGCTCCCCAACACATGCCCCAGGGATAGTGTGGGGAGACCTGAACAGAGGCTTTTCAACCCACATCTGCAAACTGCCACCCCTTGGTGTCCGATACATGCTGTGGAAGGGGTGAAGCCTGCCCTGGGGCTACGGGTGCGTGGGGAACGAGGGTGCCCACTCCTCAGCTGCCCCATCCTGGAGGTGGCCAGCAAGGAAATTCAAAGGCTGTTTAAGCCCTAAGTCTCCCCAAAACAGGAGGCAAAGTTCGTATTATCTCTTCAAAAAGGACTGGCCAACTTTCCTGCCAGCTACAAGCATCCCTCAGTTGCCAGGAAATCCTGTTTTGCCACGCCAGTTTAGAGGGGATGGGTTCATTTGTGTGGCACAGGTTTGTATCTCGGGGTGCTAGCAGGTTTACTCTGACTGTAACAGCACCACCCCTCCAAAAATGCTCCTTGTAGTATTGCACCACCTCTTAGTATTGGTGACTTTGGGGCTCTACTCTAAGGAAAGATGGGGCATTAGGTACCTGAGCTTACTTAAACAGTGCTGACCACCCTAAAAGAGAATGCTGTGAGCAAAGAAAAACATCAAGCAAAATCGATTGTCCTCCAAAGATAGGCAAACCAGAAAAATGGAAAGGAAAAATGAATGCGCTTACCAAGCTCATTCAACAACAGGGCTGTGAAGGAGACAGAGACAAACACAGAAGAAGAAAAATAAATGAAAAATGAAATCAAAAGGGATATCCACAGAAAGACACCAGATCCCAGGGCACAGATTTCAGATCTGTAAAGCTGCAGGATACCATTAGTGTTAAGAGAAAGACGCTAAACAGAAATGTTTCATGGGATTGTTGATTTAAAATAAAAACCACTGCAAACATGGGGTGTATATGGGATTAAAAGACACACTCCAAAAAATTCATTTTTCCCCTTTGAATTGTATGTGCAAGATCTTCCATTGGTCTCAGAGGCAGTTCTGCCCGGGGGGGGGGGGACACAAGATGTCCCATGTGCAGCAGCTACTGGCTTTGACCTCCTCCAGCTGCCTGATGGGGAGCAATGGCTCCGGCAGCAGCTGCACTTTTGGCATAGACAATGAGACAAGAAAAGTCTGTGGCAAGGCTTGGCTCAAGGGTCTTGTTGCTCAACATTTTAGACCTCCAAAATGAAAGAAAAAGCCTCTCCCTTAGTGCCCTGGTGAATCTTGGGCCCCACTACAGCCCAGGGGTGACATTTCAGAGATGCTCTTGTGTCTCTGAGCACACTGCTCCTCCTGCCTCGCTGCTTCTTGTACCAAACCAAGTACAAGGAAAGAAGTTTAAAAGAAAAGAAAAAAAAATTAAAATTGCATGGCCAAAGCAGCAAATAGCTGCTTTAAATAGTCCTTTAAGTTTTCTCTTGCCTTCCGCTTAGCAAGCTGGCAAGCCTGATCTTCTCTCAGGTTTCCCCAGTTATCTTAGAGACCAGGAAGATAATTTTTTTTCCTTTTCTTTTTATTTTTAGACAAAAATTTCAGCTGGGATCTCCAGAGATGGTTTTAAAACCTTGGATCTGGAAAGCACATTTGCTCCTGCTGGACTCGCAAGGCTGAGCCCACACCAGCCTCTGTGGGCAAGGCTGGAGCTGCTGAGTTGAGTTGTCCGTGTGTAACTTTACCCTGGCTGTACTGTCCATGCTCCACAGATGCCACCAGCTCCATTTAATGACACAGACCCCACCTGCAGTGCTTGAGTCATGCCAGTGTCTGATTTTTTAGCCCAGCTTTTGTTAGGTAGTCACCTCCAGCAGGGAAGCTGATGGAGGGGACAATGCAGCTGACTTAGCACCTGAGCTGAAGAGGAACGTGGCATGTTCCCACTCAGTGTGGGGACCACTGAGGGCCCTCTCTGTTCTATCAAATAAATATTACAGCCTAATGCCTGCTGAAGGGAGAGCTGATGTCCGAGAAACTAGAAAGCAGCTCCACAGCAGACAGACCAAATCTTCTGCAAAGGTTTTAATAATGGTCCCTCTCTTAAATAACTCTAAAAGTGCTTCTTGCTCAGCCACCAGTAGTGTGCCATGAATCCTCATTTAATTTTCTAGCAGAAAAAAACCCTATGAGAAAATAGGTGAACTCTGTCTTTTTGGAAAGTTTGGCATTTGGTTTAGAAATGTGATGAAAGAGAAAATTGTTTTTATTATTCCTATGAGACGCTATTATCCAATGCAGAGCCATGAAACTTCATTTGGGCATAACCTGATTTACCTAAACTGATTGCATCTCATGATATTACCTACTTGGGCTGTGATTTTCGTCTATTTTCAGATCCTAGTGCCAGTATAAAAAGGCTAAAATTACTGCTCTGGCCATGCATTTTATCTCAAGTGAAAGCTGTTTTATCTTCTGATAAAAACGATGCAGCGTTGCCCTTTTCACTTGTCGAGGCCGGATGTTCTCTCTGATTAAATGAAGCCCAGCAGGGGCAGCGCTCCCAAAATGTCTCTGGGGGCTGGGGACGCTCCCGTCCCCTGCCCGGCTGCCCCGGGGCGGTGCCAGGAGCACTCCTCGCTCCCTGGGGTGGGATGGAGTCCTCTCCAAACGAAAGAGGAAAGAAAACAGAGCAAAAAGGTGCAGCGGCCAAGCTTCAAAGGAGGGAGGGCAAAACGGCCAGGAGCCAAAGTGCGAGGAGAAAGGAGTGTGAGAGTAGGGAGACACAGAGAAAGCGGCAGCGCCTGAGAGCTGGTCTGGTTTTACTCTCACACCTTTCACTCCTCGTCGTAGCCACACCGGGTCCCCAAGCACAAGGAAGAAACTGCACTCTTTCTCATACTCCTCACGGTCAAGTACCCTAAGGGTAATGAATTTCCTGTGGGAACACAAGACAAAGGCAAACACATGATTGGCATCGCACACACATGCAGGTCACGTCCGCCGGGTGCGTGGTGACAGAGATGGTTGGCTGGGGGAACGGGGCTGCACATCCCCCCTGGGGCATATGGGGAAGGGCAGGAGCATCCTCACCAGCTGGCCGAGGCCGTGCCCTGGTGGCCCGGGGACAGCTGTGCTCAGGGGGCACGGCAGTGGCCTCGCTCCTGCCCTTTTCCATAGGCACCGGGGATGCGAGCTCCGTGTTGCAGGTGCCAGACATGAGTGAGCCAGACAGGGACACACAGGCGGGGTCAGCCCCGGAGCACATCCCCCACCTTTCTTCTCACTCATCTCCACCAGCCGCGGCTCCCCGATCTCTAGGTAGAAGGTCTTGTTTTTCTCATACTCCTCATCATCTATCACCTTGATTGATATCGTTTTGCTGGAACAGAGAAGAAGAAATAGAGATTCAAGAATAAGGGGGGAAAAGGGAGGAGGAGAAACAGGGAGCAGAACAGGAGAAGGAGAAGAAGGTAGAGGAGGAAGGTGAAAAGAGCAGGAAAAGGGGGCTGTGGACAGAAAACAGTGGTTTTGGTGGCACAGGCTGAAGGGACAGCACAGTCAAAAGCAAAGGGCAGGAGCCAATGGGCCAAGCTTGCCTCAGGATGGCACAGAGCACCAGCAGCCTGCAGGTGCCATCCTCACTGGCATGGGCAGGCTGGGCCAGCCTTCCCCAGAGATGTCTTGGCAAGACATGTCCCTTTCCAAAAACGTGTGGATCAGCCCCTTGGCAGCTGGCACACGTTGCATGGGCACAAGCACTGGGAACCAGCACACACCAAGCCCCTGGAAGCATGATGCACTGCTCAAGCTTGGGCATGGAAGAGGCTCTGTCTCCCCAGGCTCAGCAGATTAATGAACAAGACCATGATCAGCTGCTCAGTTTGGGCTTTGGAGGCTCTGATTTACGAGCTTGAAAGGGATGTTGGAGTTAGGACTTTTTCTGTGAAGGGAATGCAAAGGAAAAACAGCCTTTCTGGTTAGGGCAGGCACATGGAAAGCTTCACTGACGGTGGGATTTTACTTCTTAAATTTTACTTTCCAAGCAGCACACCCTTTCCCAAGCCTTCCAGGCTTAGTCCTCTCCCACTAGAGAGCTGAGCAGCAATGCCCTCTCACATCACCCAGGGGTTGCTGAATTTGCCCCTGGGAACATCATCAGGACAGGTCTGAAGTCAGAGTCACTGCTCAGAGCACAACCACAAGCACACACCACAGAAGCTGAAAGCCTCACAGGAGTCTGCAGCCACTAGGAGAGAGATTTGCTCCTTGAGCCACCCAATGATGTAAAAATTGCTCTTTCAGAGGAAGAAAACTAGCACAGAGGTGTTTCAGCTCTTTTCAGGGACTCACAGAAGCAGCTGGCTGAAAGCTGCTCACCTGGAGGTGACCAAACCTGGGGTACAAACATGGGGTGGTGAACCTGTGCTCCTCTGGTCCTTCCTACAGTGCAAAGCCATTGCAAAGACAACACAGACAGAAATCCAGCGGCCTCTGCTCCTCCCTGGAGGCTCTGCTCACTGTCCTGGCACTGCTGTGGGGACAGGACCTCCTCCTGGCTCTCATCTTAACCCAGACAAGTAACAGCACAAAACAAAAAGCCAAGGCAGTGATTGTAGTCCCGTGTTTGTTTCTGGCTGGGTTTGCTTTCCCCCTACACTCACCTGACAGCACTGCCCTCCTGTGAATGCTTTTACTTAAACCAGCTTTCCCACTGTTCCCTCGCTGCCCAAGCCTGATGCCCTGTCCTTTGAAGAAATATTTCCCACCCCACCCCTGGCTCCTCTGCACTTTCCACGAGCACCCAGCACAATCTGAAGCAGCCCCAAGGCTGCTCCAAGATATGATGAAGGAGGTTCTGCTGTTCCTGGCAGGTCCCAGCACTGAAAACCCATAAACATGGAAGAAAGCCACGCTCTAGGGGAGTGAAATTGAGGCCACACTGCTGTGATTTCTGGCATTCTCCTCTCCCTGCACATCTGCACTGGCCACCCAGAGCCCCTCTGTTAAGCTGACAAGTATTTGGCAGCAGAGGCAACAATTTCTACTCATTCAGGGTAAACACCTCAAGCACTCGGAGGAACAGCCAGGATGATTTCTTGTGCTGTTTGCTGTGAGTCAGAAGTGTATTAAGTTTGCCCTTCATGCTTTTAATGAAACCATTTACTCAAGAGCAAGTGATGGCTGTGTAAAAAGTGTAACAATGCAGCACGGCTCAGTGTAATTGTATTTTATAATTAATATCTGTAATAATTTGTTCAGTTTGTAATTATTGCTGCAATAGGTTTGTACATAGGAAAAATGGTTTCCAAGCAGGCAGCTGATCTTGCTTTGCATTGTTGAGTTAGGGGAAATTATCATGTATTAAAAAAAACTAAGGAAGGATATAAAAATGCTCTTAGTTAAGCTTTCAAAGAGAACCTGATAGAATTACCAGAATGGCACAATTTCAGAACATTACTAACAAAATCAATAATTTTCCTGACAGCTCCCATTAAAATGTACACTGCATCCTGGCCTCATGCAGGAAACCCCCCCCAGGAAAGTTAATTAAGAGAGATGCCTTCTTAAATTCTGATGGCAGCAGAGACATCAAGACATAAACTTCCTATGGGTGCACTCTGGCTTGTCATGTGTGGCACTCCTCAAAGGCCCACAAAATAATTCTCCCTTACAAAAAGAAATCTGTGTGCCAATTAAAAAAAAGAAAAAAAAGAAAACATCTGACGCTTAGATACAACAGCAATAGGACTTCACAGAATAAAGCAGAATAACTGGACTTTAAGTGCCACTGCCAGGAGGTGGTGGTGTTACGCAGTTTTCCAAGTGATCATTCCAGGGTGTGAGCAAGTGCCCTGTGTTGGGTAGACTTGTGTGCTGCTGTGCTGTTTCTGCTGCTCAAGGCTGCTGGGAAAATGGATAGGCAGAAAAAATGGAAAGTCTGCTCTCTGGGTGGATTTCCAATCAGCAAAAATTGCTGAGGCAAATTTGTCCCTGGGATGAGACTGCAATCCTGGAGGAAAGGATTACCTCCTAATGGTGTTTGAGAAACAGCAAGGATGTGAAAATGACACAGGCTATTGTTAGAGCATGCCTGATCTCCATCACACCAATGTACAATGGCAAAAGCAGGACAAGAAGAGAAGCAAAGCTTAGAGCAAAATGCCTGAGAGCAATCCCAGGAGTGTGCAGGGACAGGTACATATGTAATGAGCTACAACAGTCTGGCACAGGGTGACAGGAGCAGGACAGAGATGAACAGCAAAATATTTCTCTATGAGTATTTTTTTTGACCACAGGAGAGAAAATGAGTGCAGCACGGGGAGAAGATATAAGGATCTGGAATTGCCAGCTCTCCTGTCTGCACTGGCCTTTTCCCTCAAGGGATCAAATGGCATCAGGAATGATTGGTGAGGATCTCCATGGACCTTTGCATTCCTTTTGAACCCAAATATCTGCACAGTCATTACACACCTGTGGAAATCCTGAATATATTTGCAAAAATCCTGCCATTCCCAATCTACACTGCACTGCCTAGCTCATTGAAATGGCAGAAACCCCTCTCCTGGCTCAGACAAGCAACCAGCATTGCAAGGACCCCGGGAGCCTGGAGGGCATCAGCAGCCAGCTCTGGAAAGATTCAGGCAGGACATGCTGGAGGACAGGGGACATCATCCAGGCCACTTCTTGGCAGGGCCAGATCTCCAGAAGCAGAGATGTCACAAGTCTAGCACTCACTGCCTCAGCTCTCTTTCAGAGCCACGGCCATGCCAGAGCTGGAACGGCCAAGAAGTTCTGCACACAGACAGTAGTGGTGTCTCCAGTGGCCAGGAAAACAGTAAACACACAACCAGCTGTCAGAGCAGTCAGTAACAAGCTTGCCCAGGAGAACGTGGCACGCTGCTGCTGTCTGCACAGACACTTGTTCCTGAATCAACAGAGGGAATGATGCACTTCTGCAGCTTGTCACCCAGCCAGCTTCCACTGATTGCCCAGGAGAGCCACAGGAGTAGCTTGGAGGATGTTCAGCTGCAGATTCACAGCTACAACATCCAGGCTGGGCAGTCAGCAGTGGGCTGTGCTGCCTAAGCCTGGTGCTGCCAGCCCTGATGTCCCTAGAGACCAGCACTTCCCACCCAAAAGGCCATCAGTTTCAGCGAGGGAATAGCCATGAGGGACACACGTTCTGGAGGTGACATTGCAAAGCCACATCCATCAGTGCTGCCTGTCCTAGCACGAGCGCCCGGACTCCCACAGAACCCTGCCACATTGATTTCTCCCACGTCTGCCTGTCAGCCCAGTCACTTAATTAGCTGAAGTTAGAGCTTGCCATTGGAGACGGGCACGTGGCTTGGGAAGCTCCCAGGCTCACACAGGTCACTGGACAGTGCCTGTGCAGAGGGGCTTCAGGGCAAGAAAACTCCCAAATCATCATCATCATCATCACCACCACCACCACCTGAGCCAGAGGGCAGGGCCACATGACAGTGAGGAGCCTGGACCAGACCCCTGGGCATGGAACCAACCACAAAAAGCAGCTTTCCTGCTCAAAATCCCAACAGATACTCGAGGAAGGAACTTGCTTGTTGCTGGGAAGAAAAGGAGGTGAAGAAAAGGGAGCTTTTCTTTCATCAGTTGACAACAAAATTGCACCTTATGGTGAGGAGGTGGCAGCCTCAGGTACAGAGAGACACCCAGGTCCATGGTGGAGGTGTTTGTCCCAGCCACAGGACGTGTGTGTGTGGTGGGGGACACAGGTGAGGGCAACGTGACACCTGCTCAGCCAGCACAGGGACAAACCTTCCTGAGGGACAGAAGAGGGGCAAATTATTTCACACCAGATTATGTGAAAGACCTTGTGCCACACGTGCTTTTAGCTGTTCAGCAGTGATCTCTGGCAGAGGAGAGGGTTCATCAGGGTTTCTGTCCCTGCCATGGGTTCCCATCTGTGTAAGATGTCCCATGAGTCACCCATGCAGGATCCTTTGCCAAAACAAGCCCTGCTGACACAAAATGTTTGTATTTAATGAAAATTTTGCCTGCAGCGCACTGCAAACATGACAGGGAGGGAAAAGGAAAACCTGAAAACCTGCCTGAAACGAAGCATGACACATGCTTTGGGAAGTATGGATGTGAGCTGATCTGATGTGGCAGATTGGTCTGCTGGTCCAGCAGCCCAGGTCTGCATGGGGCTTCACATTCCAGTGCCTCCCAAAACCATCGAGCAAACCAGCCTGGACACCGCAAACAAGGGGAGGGGGAAGTGGAAATGGTCCCTCTATACCTTCCCCCCACCTCTGAGCAAAAATTCATCTGGCTACCCTCATTTTCTTGCATGCCCTCCACCTCTTACCCCAAGGTCTCCTGAATCAGTCAGACTGCAGGGCTGTGTTGTCATTTCCATGTCTGCATAAACCAGCTGCTCCCTGGCCTCGGGATGTGCTGAGTTTAAATGACAACATACGGCTCAAATACATAACATGGTCCTGCTCCAGAGCATCACTACCAGGAAAATCCTGGAAAAAGATCCAGCCTGCTCTTCCTTGGCCTTGCACAAACACAAGGCATGAGAGGTGGTCTGCAGAGACAGGAAGACTGAGGGCTGTTGCTGCTCGAATAGCTGGGAGCTGACAGGCACAGCTGATGCTCAGTGTCTCAGAAAATACTTTTTAGGAGCAACGATTGCCAGGTAAGATGATTTCACATGCCAGACTGAATGCTGCTTGACTCTCCTCCTAGGAAGACCATATTGAGAAGGATTTGTCAGATCAGAAATGTTTTTCTGGCAAATCCTCAATGTTTGCTCTGATGTGACTGTGAATTCTGTGCTCTGACTAATGCACTTCTTCATCCATCTGCCAGTGCCATATCCTGCAAGGGACCAGCTGGATGAAGATGAATGAGACTCTCTTGATCTGCCCCAAACCAGTGCCTAAGCCTTCGGTCATGCTTAAATGTTTCCACAGCTGTGGCCTCCTCTTCCATGGCTCTGGATGTGGGGGTACCAGGACAAGGCCGTTTTCCTGCTTTTTCCCCAATCTCATTGCCATGCATGTCTGGTGATTACTATCCACAGCCCTGGAAGCTCCCAGAGTGCCTGCTGAAGGGAGGATCCCTGAGGGATCAAACAGGAGAGACCCATCTAGATCAGTGTCTGCAGCTCCAAGGACAGCTTGCACAAAGAGTGCAATACCACTGATGACTAGGAGGGAAAACACATTGATGTGAATTTGATCAAAAACACCCCCAGCAGCAATTACTTAAGGTACCTAGGAAAGCTGACAGAGTAGAAATAACTTCTCCCCTGGCTGTGCACAGCCCTGTCCATGCCAGCTGAAAACTGCATTAGTCCTGAAAAATCCAGTCTGTGCTGCAAGCAAGGGATTGACTGCCCAGGGCTCAGCCCAGCCCAACATCCTTGCTCGGTGTAACAGCCTGCAAATCCCACTTCTAAGCCTACAGGGTGAAGAGCCAAATCTGGCGCTTCCCCCTAGTCTGCCTTTCTGGGATTTTCTCTTGACTGACCTGGCTGGGCAGTCAGGTCTGTGGGTAGTCCAGGCAGGTAAATAAGGAGACAGAAACTTGGCACACAATTGCTTCTTGCACCCAAATACACATCCAGCTTTTCTTTACAGCCAGGTTCCCCCTCATGACAATAATTGCTTTCACCTTTCCAATAAATATCAGTTGCTCTTCCCCATGTGCACCTGGATAGTTGCCATGACAATGCTCCTCAAACAGAAGATATCACTCTTATTTATATGGCTTTTGGCCTCCACAAAATGAATTTCAATGAGCAACTGCCAGCAAAAAAAGGGCATTTCTGCAGTTCTGTAAATCATTTAGCAAACTTTGCTGAGTTAAACCTGACTAAACAAAACAGTGGGGACCACCAGAAATAATAGGTCAATGTCTAACAGCATGGCTTCAGCATCAGGAATCAGGATTCAAGGAAGCCCAAAATATATGTGCTGTGCATTAACTGCTCCAGGACTGCAACTGCAGCAAGACTTTGTATCAATCCTTACAGTGTTCCCCTCCCCGGGAAGGCACATTTCAATTCCTGCTTGCCTGGGTTTCAGGGCAAAGGAGAATTTCCCTTCTTATTTGGGAAGACACTTGATAAGGAGTCTTGATTGTGCCCTGCCACTCTGCCAGGGCTGCTGACAGCCAGCTCTGCTGCTGGAAAAGCAGCTGTACATGGGAAAAGAAGGAGAAGATGAGAAATGCTCAGTGACAGCAGAGGGCATGCCACAAAAATTCAAACAGCAAACATCAATACAGAAAGTGCAGGTCGGCTTTCAAGAGCAGCATCCATTGTCATTTCAGGTCCATGCTCAGCCAGGCATGAGTCTGACTCCTCTTATTTGATGGCTGTCCCCAAAGATCAGGCCCTGCTTTTCCAGACGCTCCTCTGAAATGCCTGGCGTGGTGACCCAGCAGCAGGATCAAAGCCTCCTGAAGGTGTGGCAGGAATAAACACTTGGCCATCCCTGCATTTATCACCCCTTGCCCAGTGAAGGATGCGAGGGATGGATTTCAAGACTTGGACAGTAGACTCACACTGAACTTTTATTAGAAGAAGTTGTCAGTTACCCTCTACCAGGGTTCTAGGGAGGCTCAAGTGGAATGCTCACAATTTAGCATTTTAAGTGACTGGATGCAGAGTTCACCCCTGGTCCAGACTGTCTTTGGCCAGTCACCCGTGCTGGGACAGTATCAGAGATTACCTGATGGTATAAAAGACAAGGAGTGTCTGGGTACCAGCCCAGGAAATGCTGCCATTATATAGGCTTGGAGGATCAGGGGTGCTCATTTCTGAAGACCAACACCCAAGCTGAGAGCTACACCCCAGTGCCTTGCCTTGCTGTCACTATGCCACAAGGAAGGTCCTGCGAGGGAGGTGATGCAGATCCTGCATTCTTGTCCTTTCCATCAAAGCATAAGGACAGCAAGCTCAGGCAATGCCCACGAAGTATTCAGCCATCCCCAGAGAGGGGCTGCTGCTGGGACAATGCAGCCTTAAGCAGGAACACTGCTTGGGCCATTAAGTCAACAGATGACCCCAAAATCTCAAGTCTGCACTAAAGGTGCTGCTTTATGTATTCACACTGCTATTTTTATCCTGTGGGGATGGCTTTGGTCAAGGAAAAGCACGTGCTAGGGTTGAGAACCAGCAGTAGGGTCCTTTGTCTCCAACCCAGCAAATCTTCAGACAGCTTGTAGTTGTTTGGGTTGTTGTTTTTTACCCCCTCTTCTTTTTCAATGACTTCCATCTCCAGCTGAGATGAAAGAAGTGTATCAGCTGAGATGTGATTTTTCCCCTGCCTTTTCAAACACCTCCAGGTCTTTAGGAATTGCCAGGGATTAATGCCCTTACCTCACAGAAACTGCTCCAAAAAGACTGAAGGACCCCCATGTCCTCAGGCAGGTGCTAAAAGGTATGCAGGGCTGTGAGACTTGGGTAGAGGGTGCTGCCACAGCAAGGAGCCATTCTCGGCCCCTGCTGAAGGGTTTTGCCACTCTGGTGGCTGCAGCATCCTGACAAGAGCCATTCCAGTGGAGCATCCCTGCTGCTGGACACTCTGGAGGTCAGGAGCATGTAGGCAACTTCAAGAGTCACCATTCACACTGTGACTGACACGCCACCTGTTTACTGCCAAATAAATTGTGTCATGAAATACATCCCTCTCAGCTGAAACTCTGTGCACAAAAACCCTTTGAAAGAGACACCAGATATCCTGAAGTTCCCAGTGATCCATGGGGTTAAAACCCGTGGTGGGAACAAAAAAGCAAACAGGTTTGCCAAGGATCCCTCCCAGCGCCAAGATAGGCAGGAAACCAATCCGATGAGGAGTGTGAAAAAACTCTGCTTCTGTCTCCAGTTACCAAGGAGATTGTTCAAACAAAGCTAAAATAAGAGGAACCAAGTGGCCAAGAGAAACGTGAGAGTGGAAGAGCCACTTGAACGCTTTGTGATGGCTTTGCTGGGCAGGGTGCCTGCGATGGGCTCAGCCTTGGCCAGCACCTCTTCCTCCCTTCCCAGGGGAAAAGGTCCATATCTTGGTTTGCAGGTACCTGTGTGGAAATGGCCAAGAGCTTTTAAAAATGGCTTTTAAAAAGAGCTTTTAAAATACAGAAGAGTCCCTGCTGGCAGAGGTTTCAGCCATATGCCAGCTCCAGCGCTTGATGGCCTCAGCCTGGACCTGTGTGTTCAGGTTCTTAGAGGAGATCTCCCTGTGGCAGCAAACTAGATCCAGCCATGTGTGGGGCTGAAAATTCCACCCTTTGTGGCCAGCTCAGCAGCTCCAGTGTCTGTCTACAAGATCAGAGGGCTGGCAGATACATGGAATATGGGAAGAAATAATCCTTCTGCAGAGCCCCACGAACACACATGTGCTGGATTTGCTCCTGTAACAGTCACAGGATCACAGAATCATTTAGGTTGGAGAGGACATCTAAGATCATCAAGATCCACCATTAAAGGTCAGAAGACAAGCACCACCAGACTGTACATGACGACAGGGCTTTCTCCAGCCCCACCTCATGCCGGGGCTGCACAGGGGCTGCCTCAGGTCCAGCTGCACATTTCTCTTGTGCTGGGAACTGCAGATGTTACATGGAAGCGACAATTCCCACACCAACCCGGAGCCTGTAAGCTGCTTTCCATCCCTCTGCAACCCTTAGTTAAGACAAGGAGAGGGAAAAGTTCCCAGATGCTGTTTCTCCAGCAGATCCTCCTATCTTACACATGCTCATCCAGACGCCTGACTCAGTCAAGGACTGTGAGTTAAAAGTAGTGCCTGCTGTTGAGCCTGCCCACGACTTTCCACTATTTTTGTGTCTGTCTCAGCTGCTTGGTGCTTTGCCAGACTTTAGCCATTCAGAATGAAACTTTCCATGTGGAGTGGCCACTGCTGAGAGAGTAATGAAAAGCCCCACCGTCTCAGCTTTGGGAAAAAAAGAGAAATGCTGCTCTGCCCATGCAAACATTTTTTTTCCCCCAAACACTATATTGAGTAATTCTCTCTTCCTTATGCTTTGCTGCAGAGGACAAAACTTAGCAGAAGGATCTCTCTCTAGTGCTCAGGATGTGCCAATTTGCTTAAATTAGACCAAGTCCTAAGACTCTAAAAACTTGCAAAATGCGTAGGCTTCTTCAAACTGGCAGCTCAAAGTCTTGGAAGATTTAATCTGCTCTGGAAATGCTCCATTCTTTCCCAGTGCCAAACCTGCTTTTGCACAGGCTGTGCCCTCAGCAGGGCTTTTCCTGTGCCTGGGAGCTGCTGGGGAGCTGGGAGCTCTGACAGCAGCAGGAAAGCTGGCTGGCCTGGGTACCCATGGCAGGGGCAACCACGGGGCCTGAGAAGTTCCACAGCCATGCCTCCCCTCCTCCTCCTCCTTTACTGCTGGCCTCTGAGCTACAAATGTCTCCAGGCACATGGACTCTGCATCACAGACCTTGCATCCCTGCTGCAAGGATGACAGGCTCTCTGCAGTGTTCTTACCAGCTTGTGGACGTAAATGATGAAGCTTGCTGGGACAGCGACACTTGCCCCCTCATACTCAGCCTGGGATCTGCAGGGGATGCTTCTCCTTTTCTGTCCATCCTGATCCTGAGCTTGGCTTAGCAAGCCAGGGCTGCTGGGGAAGGCTGGAGTTTGGCTCTGTCCAAAGTGCTTGGCTGGGATGGTAGAATCTGCTCCCTGTGCTGTGCTCTCTGGCTGCAGGTGCAGTGATGCTACCAGAAAACCCTGCTGCTCCTGGGGAGGGCAATTTAATACCAGAAGACTCAGAAGCATTTAAAGCACAAAGAAGTGGAAAGGCACCTCAGTATTGTGCTTGGGAGTTTCTCCCTAGTGTGGGCCTGGTGGGAGCCACTGGGATGGTTTAGGAGCTGTTGGGTGCAAGGAAGGCAGGAGGGAGGCCAAGGGAAAAGTGGTTTCCCAAAGAGTCCTCCCAGTGCAAAGCTGGGGAAGGGGAGAGAGAGAGAGATTAAAGCAAAGCTAGGCTGAGCTGCCTTTGGCTCCAGAAAGTCTCCCTAGTGATAGCAACTGCAGTATTGCAAAAGTAGATTTTAAGAAGTGCTCTAAAGACACTGTCAGGATTCAAGGAAACCACAGTAAAGTGTAGTAAGAGGAAACCAAATTGACCAAAACAACCAGCCAGGAAATACAAGCTGTCTTTTGTATCTTGCCTCTTTTCCTCTCTGAAACTCATTTGCTTTTCCTTCAAGCATGGACAAGTGCTGTTGTGGGGCTATTAATGCTTTCAAAGAAGAGAATGAAATCTCAGCTGGAGACTCCATTCAAAGACAGGCTGAGGTGCCCTTCCAAATGCTCTACAATGCAGCCCCCCTGCTGTCATTCATCACATCAATTCACATCCTCTCATCATGATTCCTAGTTTCCCACTCAACATCAGGATGTCGAACTGACCATGAGCACTTTTATTTGCTACAGTCAGGTAGGGATCCTCTAGTAGCCACACACAGTTAAGTTTTATTTTCTCACCAGTGTTCACATTTTAAAGCTATTTAGGTTAAATTAAACCCTAACCTCAGCAGGGCCCAAGCACGGTGAGTGAGGGTTCCTGGCCATGTGCTGGAATGTGATAGGCCAGAAGCTGCAAGAGCACCCAAAGACTCAGCCTGTGGTACCACCATGTGCAGCAAAATGAGTGGGGACCCCAACCAACGCTGAAGAGAGGGGCTGTGAGCCCACATAATCCAGCCAAATTTCCCCCTGCTTCAATCTGCAGCATGTTTTGACTGCATTTCAGAATGAACAGGGAAAGTCTCCGCAGCAGCAAGGAGGGGACGAGCCTGCAGAGGAGCTCTGAGTGTGGCAGCACCAGCAGAGCCGGGGTGAGCCCAGCTCTGCGTGCACAGGGCTCGTGTCTGGCTGAGCCTCAGAGCCCAGGGCAGCTGCAGCAGCCGTGGAGCTCTCCCTGGAAGTGACATTTGCTGCTGTTTCCCCACAGGAACCTTCACAGGGCACATTAGCAAAAGTCTCTAATTTTATTGGCACTACTCAGGGAAGATGCCATGGCATGGAAAAAAGAAAAACCCCAAAACCATAAGAATTTGGAATGCTGCTGCATGCATTTTCTGAGAGAGGTTTTCAGTTTGCTGCCTCCTTTTCTGAGAGCTAGAAAATGTACCAAAGAACATACCTGGGGTGTTTTTTTGTTGTGTGTTTTTTAATGTTTTGTTTATTTTTTTTAAACCCTCCAGCAATGGTCTTTATTATTTTCCAATTCATAGCTACCAGAGAGCCTGGAGGATTATTCTGCACACAGCTATAAATGATGCCCCATATTAATGATTGCTTTGGAGGAAAATTCCAGAGTGACTCGTGAAGATGAGATTTCCATTTCTACATCTCAAATAAACAGCTGCCATGTCAAAATCCTAGAAATAGGCAGAAAAGCATGTCTCCCAGCTCCCAGAAACCCAGATAAAAACGCCCAAGGTATATTCCAAGTGGATAACAATTTACGTGCAGTGGGCCCTGGCAGGAAAGCAGCGAACAAAAATGATTTCCAGCTGAAGAGCAGAGAACCCTGCACCACATCCTTTGGCAAGAGGCACACCACAGCCTTTTCAGGGGGGCAGAAAATGCCACTCTTTCCCACCTGAAGCAGCTGTGCCATGATAAACATCCGAGGGAGGCTGGTTTGAAAGATGAAGACGGTGAGATTTACATCTGATGTGTGGAAGATTTGGGTACAGGCACGGATTCCTCCGGGTTTGCCATGAGGCAGAGCCACTGACACCTCAGCCCAGTCACTGCCCTGGTACAAACCCTGTGTGTGCCCCACACATAGCAGGGCCATGTGCATTTAATAGGCACAGACACACAGGCACAGCCTGGAGGCAGCCAGCCCCAGCACCTGCAGCTCCCTCCTGGCTGCCTGGGGTTGCTTTTGCCTCTGTAAGTCTGGAGCAGCCCCGTTTCCCTCCTGCAATTCGTCACCACCAGCCAGGCACAGGTAAGGCTTTGCTTTCCAGCGCACTCAAACCCTGCGAGCACGGCGTGTGGAGAAGGGCAGTGCCACAAGCAGCACAAACCTGTTTGCTGACGTGATGGCACTTACACACACCACCAATTTTGTCCCTTATTAGGTCTCCTCTATCCACTCTATTATTCATGACTCCAGCCTCGTTTTCCCAAAGTGCAGGGAAAGCCAAGAGCTAATCAGGACAAGTAATTTTTGTGCTGGCACCCTTCACCCACCAGCACACCATGGGGATGCACTGGGTGCCAGGGGAGCCAGAATTTCCATTCCAGGGTTGTTACGAGCTCTAGAAAAATCAGCAATATCCAGGCAAATCAGGACCAGCTGTGAAAGCTGCAGCTGTGGGGGAAAATTTGACAAGCCTGTAGGGCTTCCCCTTTTCCAGCATGTTGATAGCTACAGGAAGCATACACTTTTTAAAGTTTTCACAACTGGGTTTCAGGAGGACCCATCAGCCTTACTAAATATAATACTTTCCTCTGTGAGCCATTATTTATTTATTTCTCTTGGCCATGCTGTCCCCACAAAGCCGCCTGGAAGTGAGGAAACTTGGCCTCACTGCATTTCAGACTGAAGCAACGCTCTAGATCTGCAAGCCAAAGGAAAACAGGAGTCAAGTTAAAAATATGCACATATTTTTGTGCATATATATTTGCAATTATTCTTTGTGGTGAGGGTTTGGGATTTTTTTTTTTGCTTCTGACAGAACTGCAGGAAGACCCTGGCAAACAAGAGAAAGAAGGCTGGGAAGTGAAGGATGTGCAAGGCCTGTTTGGGCTGTTTGTAGCTGCTTGTTTAATAAAGGTCTTTGCACAACATCCATGAGTTGATGCACCCAAACTAGATGCCACCCAAATTTGGTGAGTGCATTCAGATGCCAGTTGATTTCCCACTCTCACCACACTGTTTACTTCAGCTACATGTCTGGATCACAAGCAGGCTTGTCCAGCTCCTCCACGTGCACATTAAAAGTGCCCAAATGCCTCGAGGAAAGGAAAATGACTGACTTCGGAGCTGGCTGTGCACACCAGCCATTTGCACCAATTTGCATGAAATTTGCATTTCATCACTAAGCACTACTCAAATGTGCAGAAAATATGGTTTTAATCAGCTGACTGTGGGCAAACAAAGTAATCTCTCTCCCAGTTTTAAGCCAGTGACCTTCTGTCCCAGCAGCAGAAATTACATAAATTGCCACTTGGATGGCTCAGGCTTTTCCCAGGCAAGCCAAGCCAGCCTGAAGACTCCAGGCCACGCTGCTCTGCCCATTCACTCTCCTCTGGCTCCCTCTCCCTTGCAGTGATAATTTCTTCTAGGGAAAGAGGCACAGGACTCATCGCAGTGCTTCCAGAACCAATGGAGTTGCTCTCAGCAGCCCCCTCCATCTCTGGACAGTTCACAATGTCCAGGGAACAACATTCAGGCTATTAGGAAGCCAAACCCAGTGGATCACCAATGCACACACGTTTTCCTGCCTTGCCTCCCTCCCTTCGCTCTCCTTGGGACATCCATGATGGCCTGGACTTTTTAGTCACATTCAAAAATGCGTTTTGGCATAGTGCTCTTATTAGACATTAGAAAGCTCTGGCCTGCCAGCAGAATTCTGGGGACAGAAGTGGATGTTTGTGAGCCTGGGGCCGAGACATCCAGCAGAGAAATCCCAGCTCTGCTTGTGACCGACGCTGTGAGGTCTCAGGAGAATGGGCCAGGCCAACATTTTGTTGCAGCCTTTGGAGGAGGATGCTGAAGTCACCCGGTCAAGCTGGCCCAGTGCCCAGTGGCCAGTGTCACCCTAGTGGGCAATGGGCCAGTCCGGCAGCGCTGCAAATTCAGCCTTTTAAACAAAAGGATTGAACTGGATCGGGACGTCTGGCCTTAACAAGCCCAGATTAACCAAGGACTGACTCCACTCTGCTGCTATATTTAGCCTCCAAAAGCAGTCTGACCATGTGCTGCCCCACCATGTCTGCCTGTGAACACTCTCAGCTCAGAAAGGGGCTTGACACGAGTGCTCCTGTCTCTGTAACTCATCCCCAGTGTCCCCATGGTGCTGATCTGCCATCTCTCCCCATGCCATGCCCACTTCAGGCTGTGTTTCCATCCACACCATCGAGTGGGTGTCTCCAAACGCTGGTGGAGTGGCTCCCCAGGAGCTGCCCTGGAGCAATGGTGCTGCCAGGCCCAGTGGGATGCTTCCCAGCCAAAGCACCCCGACACGCCCGCCGTGTCCCCTCCGAGCCTCGGGTGCTTTGCTGATCTAACAAGCTGCTGTACACACTGCCTCTCAGCTTCCTCCTGCTGAAAAAATGACAAAACACACCTCTGCCAGCAGCAGCTGCTTGGGCTCATGCACCAAAACACCTCACCAGACACGAGACCCAAGGGGACTGCAGTGGCTGTGAGGCAGGAATGGTGTGGCCACGCTGGATTTGACTGAGCAGCCTTGGCAGGTGGCAAGTGGAACGTCCCAGCCAGCTGGTGGTGTGGGGAGGGCTGCTGCCACATCAAGATGTCCTTATCTGCCTGGAACATGCTGGAGAAGCGATGTCCAGCTGGGCCCACGCCAAACAGCTCCAGCTGCCTTTCTCTCAGCACCCCCAGGGCTGAGTGCTGGCACACCAGGCAGGAATGCCATGTGCCTCTTTCCAAACAGGTAAGGCACTGCACAGGCAGAAACTCTCTGACAGAGGTGTGAAATCCAGCACTGAGCCCATGTTTAAAAACCAAAGGTCCTGCAGGGCTCCTTATCTCTCCTGCTCCATGAAATGCAGTCAGATGAAGACGTGAAAAAGACGCCGTGTGTTTTTTTTTCCCCACTTGTGATTCTCAAAGGAAGGCAGGGTTTTTAAAAACATAGGCAATTACTAGTGGTCTGCCTCTATTTTTTTCCAAATCTCAGTCCATCAGAAGAGGACAATTAAGTTTGGATCTAGATGTCAAAATCTACTTGAAAAAACATGCTCAAACCAATCCTGAAGCTCTTCAGTGTGAACTTAAATTCCTGCTGGATTGGGAGCTGCGGTAGCTACAGGATTTTATAAGTGGAAGGAGAAAGTTTCTTCCACTTGAATTCAGCAGGGTTGGTGGAGTTTCTTTTGGATTTTTTTTTTTTTTTTGTCAGAAGGTATAAGATGATAATTTATTACAAGTGTGCATTTCCTGCAGAACAGATGGGGCCCTGTAGTGCAGATCTGAGCACTACGCCTTTTCTGCACCTCACTTTGCAGCTGTTGACTGTAACTCCCCAGGCAGCAGTGACACACAGGCCACACCTGGACACATCTGGTCTTGTCCTGCTCAGGACTGTGGTCAGCAGTAGGCTGCACACAGAGATACCCAGCTCGGGTTCAGCCTGGCAGTGCCTGCCCCCAGCTCTGGGGGTTTGGCAGTACAAATGACAATGACACTGACACTAAAAGCTGAACTGGCTCTGTTACCCCTCCCAGCCTCAAAACCTTCTTGCCCTGAAGGAAAAAGATGCTGAAGGACAGGAGATCACTGGAGACTCATTTTCTCAAATACTGTATTTGTGACCCAAAATATGTAGATGCCTCTTTTATTAAAATGACGCATTTCCCTATGTCTTAGGATTCATTTAATGTACTTTATGCTACTGGTATTGCATAAGCTGAATGCAATATTTATATTGCATTTGCATTAATATTGAGCTTATGCAATATTGGTATTGCATAAGCTAAATGCTTATGCATTTATTTGATTCATTTACAATCTTACTTTCCATGTTTGTGATCACACAGGGGCCACAGCACTCCTATCAACACACTCACAAGATCCTCAAAATGACTGAAACTCTCACTTCTATGAAAGCAACCTCCCAGTCCTAAACCCAGCTGTCCCTATATCCTCATTAAACCACACACCAGTCCAGCAGATCACAAAACCTGCGTGGCCCAAATGACAGATCTCCCATGCCTTTCCTCACATCTGTGGCAAACTCTGGGACTCCCATTTGTGTAGCACCACTCATCCTGGTGGTTTCCAGCTCCACCCCTCTTACATCACTTACTAATCCCAGATGGACTCAGGAATCCCAGCCAACAGACATGACCTGAACTCTGTGATATGACCAATCCTCCAAACATACTGCTGTTTCACAAGGGGGAGGGCCTGGGTGGGAGAGTGCCAGCAGTTCTGCTCTGGCACAGTTTGGTCTGGCCCTGCTTGGTTTCCAACCCGTTCAGCAGTGTGGAACAGTGATCCTGCATCCCACAATTAAACAGGAACCACTCCTTCCTGCCGTGAGGAGAGCGTGTGTGAGATGGATCCATCCCCTCCATGCTTGCCATCTCCAGGGCACCTGCAGAACACTTAGCAAATCCCTTTTTCTGCCCCGCTCCTGCCTGCTGACAGCCTGGCTTTCAGGTGGGAATTGTGTGCAGGAGGTCTGGGGACACCAGGCAGGAATTTCATGCCCCTGTGAGACCGGAGGGAAATGTGCTGCCAGTGCCAGGTGCTACCACGTCCTTCCTCACAGCCTGTTCCTGCAAACACACCCCATGCCATTTGGCTCTTCATTCCATGCCAAAAGCAGGCAGGCAAAGGCTGCTGCTGCTCCAGGGCTGTGGGCAGCAGGCAGCACCCGTGGGTGTCTCAGACCTTGACAAAACCGGGCATGATTTCCCCTGAGTGAGCAGGATCAGTCATTTTACAGAGTGCTCATCCCCTCGAGTAAAATGTTGGTTTGTTATCCCTGCAATCCATGCACAGGGCAGTGCTGCTTGCCAGGTATCATTCCGTAAGAAGCAGGAACGATGGGGAGGGGGAGCCCCTCCTTGTACTCCCCTCCCTGGCTGTTCACCACCGAGCACCCGAGCTGAGGTCACCCCTGCTCCCTGGCATTTCTCCTGCCCTCCCTCATCACTGCCCCTGTCACAGCAGGAGCTGCAGGGCAGCCCTGACTCCTCTCCCAGGAGGGGATGCTGAATTATGCCAGAGTCAGCACTGAGTGCTGCCGGCTTGGCTCATCCCTGAGTCTTGATCTGCCAGGACAAACCCAGGCCGGTCACAGAGGGCCCCTGGAAATGTGCCCAGGTGCTCCTCTCGCTCAAGTTTATTTCCTCTGAGTGCACACCTGATGGTAGCAGAAGTAAGGAAGCCACACCCTCTCTCCAGGTCCATCCCACATGCTGGCCCTCCACAGCAAGAACAATGAAATGTAATTAACACCTGTCTCTTTTTCCAGGCTTGACTTTTCCTGTTTGGAGAAAAGGGAAGGGGAGTTGTGTGATAGCAGCAGCCCTGCCAGCGCAGGGAAGGTACTGTCACGCAGCTGAGCCTGGGGACGTGCCAGCAGCTGGCCCAGGCTGGCCAAGCAGGGAGCAGTGCTCTGCTGTGCCACAGATATTCTCTGTGCCACAGGTATTCTCTGTGCCAGAGATATTCTCTGTGCCACAGGTATTCTCTGTGCCACAGATATTCTCTGTGCCACAGGTATTCTGGCTTCCTCCCTCTTTGCCCCCCGTTGCTCCAGCGCTTTCTCTGCGGCGAGGAAAACCATTCCTCCAGCTGCACCAGGCGTAAAGAAGGAGCACAACTGCACCCAGGAGCAGAAGGCCAGAGTGGGGTCTGTGCTGCTGGGGGTTTTGGCACAGTAAACACGGGAGAAAACCATCAGCAGTGGCCCCAAGGAGGGGATTACAGAGCTCCTGTTGCAGGCGGGACTTGACGTCCAACATAGTTAATGCCTTCTTAATCACTCATAAGCCATTCTGCTCTGAAAGAAAAATAATAATGATAGAAAAAACCACCCTCTTTAGTCTCTTTGCTTTTTATTTTCCTGTTTGTAAATCCCAAGGTCTTCAAAACACTGTCCCTGGTGAGTAAACTTAACCATTAACCTACAAAGAGCCACCGATGATTATGCCTCTGAAAATAGAATTTATCCATTCCCTCCACTTGCCTCTACTGATCTAGACACAAATGCTTAGTGATTGTTACTTGGCAACCATGGTAAAAATGTACTGAGCCACACGTGGCTACAAAGGATGAAATCACTGTCATGAAATTTCCAAAATAAGTACTGTAATACCAGAACACTTATTCCTAAGAGGAACAAACAAACCTCTGCTTTATATATTGTTGTTGCTGGTGTTTTTTTAAATAATTCATTTTTTTATTAGCAAGGCACAGTTTTTATTCTTGCTTCTTTGTGACTTCATTCAGCTTTTTTTTTTTGCTGTAGCGAGCATCACACACGTGCACATATGGACACACAGCATTCAGGGAAGTACAGACACCCTCTGCTGAAGCCTGGACAGAAATACAGAGCTGTAGGAGGGCTCACAGGTGGCCAGGGACCTCAAGAGGTCCTTGGTCAAAGCAAGGCCCACCCCCAAGCAAGGGCAGGGTGCTCACATGGGTTTCTGTAGAGATGTGCACCCATGCAGGTGCACACTTTCCAGGCTCTCAAAGCACACAGTAAAAGGTGAATCCATCTGAGACTGTTTTAAACTAGAAATCACTAGTGCAGTGAAAAGCTGGGGTGGATACCAGTTATTGATTAATGAACTGCTTGGATCTACAGTTGTCAAATGTCCAAGTCCCTATAAATCCATTCTTCTCCTGTGGCTAAGCAACCAACGTGCCACTTGCAGGAGTGGCACATAACAAACATCTGAGCTTTAATCTTTGATGAAGTATTTTCCAATGGGATAATGTTTGTGTCATGGCTCTCACAAGGAAGAACTCTGTGCCTTTAGATCTGATTGAAAGCTGTCCTGGGTAGCCTTTGATTAATACATGTTTCTCTGCTGGCCTCTCAATAAAGCAGGGAAGAAATGGATGTTTTTGCTTTGCTCAGAGACCCAGGGGCTGGGCCAGCATCTGGCCAGACTGAACTCCACACAATCAGAAAGATCTGAAATTAACACACACCAAGCTGAATTTTTCAAACACGAGCCTCTTGAAGTTGTCTAACTTCTCACCAGGGAAATTTTTAATTTCAGAGATTAAACACTGTGTTTGGAGATTCAGAGGCAAGATGCAATGCTAATTAGCATTTGTCTCAAAGCTTGATTATTCACACTGTTCTTCTTTTAGGGAACATACTTCTTTCAAGCTCACACATAAATTTATGCCCACAGATCCACTTTCTCCTCTGATCAATACCCATTAGTTGCAATTTTTCCTATATTTGAGTAGCAAAGGCATCTCCTTCTCTCCAGACCAGTGCTAGATTGGATCAGCAATCTGAAATCAGATTCACTCCAGTTTTCAACAGATCCCTTGAACCCTGCATGCTGCACTGGTGCTGCAGGTGAGGACAAGGAGCACAGAGAGGTGCTTGTCCCTCTCTACCATGTTCCCCCCACCAGTGGGAAAGGCTGCAAAGGGGTTTCAGCTCCTGCAGTGGGAATATCTGCTCAGCTCCCTTCTGCCTCTTTGAGTGGAATTTTATTGGCAGTGGAGAGACCTGCACCATCTCTCCCTGCAAGAAAGGGCTTAGTGAGCAGGGTCTGCCACCTCCCTGGGATATTTCCAGGCTGGTGCAGGCACTGCAGCATGCTTGCAGTGTGCCATGGGTTGAATGCCCTGGTTTGCAACAGGAAAAGCCTTTCCCTGCTCTGCTGCTGCAAAGGAGTGAGAAGTCCTGGTGGCAAACACTGCAGTGTGAGCCCCACAGGGGTCCAGCACGGATGTCCATGGAGGATGCTCCCCAGGCACAGGCAGCAGGGCTGGTTCAGCCCATCACAGCTGGGGCTCTCTCCCTGAGCCCTCTGCACCTCCCGTGGCTGAGCCTGGGTCCCTCTGAGCCCCTCCTTGGTGATGTGGGCTACGCAAGGAAACCCGTGAGCCCTGGACAGAGCCTTGCTGACATCCCCAATCCACTCTCAAATGATACTTTCCTGTTTTTCTGTCTATAGTGCAAGCACAAACCTAAAAGAGACATCCCCCAGCCTTCCCTCTGCAAGGGTTTGGGAGCAGCACTTCCAAATCTCTGTGAGGCCCTTGCAGACTGTGAAATGGTGGCGAAAGCAGCTTAACTGAGTGAAATGAGATGATGCCAAATAAAAATGATCTTCCCTCTTTTCTAGGTACATCCTCCCCATCAACCTACGCCTTCCCCTTATACCAGGTTCAGGCTTTTGGGTCAGGGCTTCCCTGATGGATGCATGGCCCATCTTGCTGGGATTTTTTCCTAGGCAAAGCCAGGAAGGAGGCTTCCCAGCTCCCTGTGGTTATTTCATGCCCCCTCTCCGTAGCTGTTGAGAAGAAACTGGCCAGAAATCCCACAGACACAGGGAAGAGCTCTGGGGCTCCCTAGCTCAGAGGAAGATGCTTTCATTTGTAAAGTGAAATGAAACAACGCTAAAAGGGGAAAAGTTCCAAGCAAAGAGTTTTAAGTTCCCTGCCCTGACCAATGACACAAAACCAGCCTTAGACAAAGGCTGCAAAACCACATGCAGCATTTTACATCTGTTTCCTGAAGCTGGGCTCAGGGTTAAGCTGGGCTCCAAACTCTAGCAGGAGTAATTTCTGTTTCCTACTGGCACTTCAGAAATGGATTTGAACACTGGCTTTTTAATCGGTGAGAGCTGCCAAGCCATATCAAGTTTTCCATACTTAAAAGCTGATTTTTCCCAAGTGCACTTTTACGAGATTCTTCATAAAGAAAATTAAAAAAAAATCCCCCGACCTTCTAAATTGCATCTGCTTTCTAAACTCACAATGCAGACATGCAGAGCTATAGGTGACTAATAGGTATTTAAGCTAGTTATTATTTTCTTCTGCAAACAGCGGCAAACCACAAAAGCTAATAATCTTGAATTTCATTATCTCATGTGCTGAAGACTTGGTGCTCCAGACAGCTGAAAGCAAAGAGAAAAACTCAAACTCTGTGTCTCAGAAATGCAAACTGTACAAGAGCTGGTTGGAAGAATGATGACCTCAGCCCATTTCAGCAGGGTTAACCTGTTAGCATGCACTTGCTGAGAGATTCCTGATGTGAGTGCTTTGTGGGAATTTGTTTAATGCTTTGATTGCCCAGCAGCAGGGCGGTGTGACCATGCAGACACCGCATTGCCCCCATGGCCTTCTCAAGTGCTGTCTTGCCTCAAGCAAGTGCCCTGACAATTTCACACCATATTCTCTGGCCTGGCAGTCACTGCACTGCATGGAGTGTGTTGAGAGCTACCTGTGCACAGAAGTGCCCACGGGCAGGAAAGCAAAGCTTGTCCCTGCAACCTTAATTCTATAAAAATTCACCATAAATCCGACGTTCAGAGGTCCCATACTACACCTCCAGCAGTCAAGTGTGATGGTACTGCCTGCCCAAATCTCTCTGAGCACACAGCAGGGACAGCACGTGCAACTGAGTGCTCCTGGGAGAGCAGGAGGGAAACAGTCCTTTTAAACCATTTCCACTCTGAGCTGCCATCACTGGGAGCATTCCCAGCTCAGCATCACTTTCAAGATTCAGCCACAACTAAAACACATTTTTCTGGCTGACAATATTGGCATAAAAGCTGAGCCCTGCCTGCCCCTGCTCTGCATGGACAAAGAGCAGGGGGAAGGAAATATTCCTTCTGCCTTACAGGCAGTAAGAGGAGCCTTTAAGACTTTAGATGTTTAGGTTGTGTTTTCCCCAACACCTGGAACAAAAAAGAAAGGTTTCCTATTTTAATTCCCCCAAAAGCTGATGACCTCCTTGTCTCTGGGTCAGCCCATTTCCTCACCTGCCAGCAAGTGACAGATTAAAACATCCACTTTCACTGCAGTGCTCCAGTCTGGGAGCTTTTTAAATCAAAATGAGACAGGCTATTTGCCAATTCACTTCTACATAAAATGGGGCTCTCAGCAGGGCAGGACAGCTGGGGAAATGGCAGCTCCCCTGGCCCCTGTGCTGTGCTGGCAGCCTGTGACTCGGTCACATCACACCGGGGCGAGAGGCACAGCAGGCATGTGGCAAAGAGGTGGCTGAGGGATGAGTTTGTGAGGGTCCTGTGTCCACCTTCTTCAACACATCCATCCTGCTCCCATTTGGTTCCCCTCTGTCCTCCTCTCTGCCTGCCTCAGCTTCCAGCTCTCTCAGGGACCAAAATCCCAGCAAGCAGCCAGGGCAAGCAGTCCTGGGCAGGAGGGGACACCTGCTTAGCTTGGACAAGCGAGGAACAAATCTCCTCTGCAACAGGACATAGACACAAAAGCCTGACTAAACACTTTTGTGCAGATGCCCTTCTCCATTGGCCTACTTCTCCCTCCACCCTTGTCCCTCTTCCCATCCACTGGAGACAGCACCAGTCCGTGCAGGGAACCTAACAACCTGTCCCCAGCCTGTGTGTGTGTGTCCCCTGCACAGGAGCCCTTACGTAGCCATTAGCTGAGCCAAAAGAAGGCTGCCAGAAGAAACTGGTTATATTTTAATATGGTTTATGATTTCCTCATGAACCTGGGAGCACAGAGGCTGTGCTCAAGGCTAGTTTAGCAATTTATCTTTGTGTATGGGTCAACAGCCTACAACAGGGGATGAGCTGCCCCCATCTCCACAGGCATCCTGGGAAACACACAGACTAAAAAAAATATGTAGCCTCAATGGCTCTAAAACTGCTCAGAGATAAAGAAAGATGTGAAGGCAGGAGGTGTTGGGAAGGCAGCAGCTGCCGGAGGAGCCAAGGGATGGATCAGTTTGCATAATTCATTCCTGCACTTCAAGGGGAGGCTCAGGAGCCAAGGTCTCCTCTTGCTGAAGTCGCTCTCCTCCGTCAGCATGCAGCAGAGACACGATCAATCATGGCCACTGCAGCTCCCCAGTGACATTTCCAAGTGCTCCACAGAGCAGGGATGAATTAGAGATGGCCACAAGGTAGCCGTGGGGTGCCCAGGTCTCTCTCTCCCGGACTCCTGCAGCCACTGAGCTCCACCCTCGCTCTCCCCTCAACCACATTTCCTCAGACAGATGGGATCAAGGAGATAACGCTTGTAGGTAGCTGCTCCAGTCCTGATAACAAGCCACTAACAAGAGGCATTTTCGTACTGTACTGCTCTGAACAGGAGACTGACAACTGCAGAGTAAACACCAGCCAGCAGATAAGCCCCAAGTGCCTCTCTGTCTGCACGAGGTGCTGCTCACAGCCCAGGGCAGTGCTCAGCCCGCCAGCCACGTGCTGGGCAGCTCTGTGGTCTGCTCCAGCACACATCACCTCTGTGCCAGCCTCGTCGTGACCGTGTGCCCTACCTCTGTGACAGCACGACGCCAGCCAGGCTTTGTGAAGCACCTGGGCACCTCTAACCTGGAAGTGCTGCATGAGACCCTGGATGTTGCTGCAAATTGCGGAGCTACTGCAGATTGGCATTGTTGGCATCCTTGGGTGGTGTATGGGACAAGGATGGCAGCATGACCAACTGGGATTTGGCCTCCTGAGTCCAAACAAGCTCTGGATTTCTTGTGTGACCACTTCAGCCCTGGTGGTATCAGATGTTCCTCAGTAAGCACAAGAGAATTCCCCTTGCAGGCATGGTGCACTCCCCAGGGCTGCAGCTGCTCTTGACCCTCTGCTTGTGCAAGCATCTTGATCTCAAGAAGAAAGCCCTGAGCTATGGCACATTCCCTCCCAGCTCCCTTCAGAGCCTCAGCTGCGGTGGGGAAAGAGCAGGAGAGCTGCGAGGGCCCCTTGGCTCCAACAAGGGCAAGGAGCACTCCAGCCTGCAGGTGTCTGCCCATGGCATTCCAGCCTCTGCCCGCAGGGATGTGTCCCCTGCTGGGGCCATGCTCCTCCGTGCCAGGCACAGCTCCCAGCTACAGCTGCTTTTTGCTTACTGGGCTTCTGTTTTTACTGGGTGGTGCCTCTGCAGGTCACACAGCCTTCCACTCTGTCTCTGCTCAAGGAGCCATCAATCTGCTGGGCAGTTGTTTCCACATGTGGGAGGGAGGGAAGGGAGGGAGGGAGGGCTAGGACAGCACAGTTTGGATGTGGCCCTTTCCCTTCATCACCTGCTACCTCCATCCCCCCAGCAGTGTGGGGGACCTTCAGCTACCACCATCATTACCATGGTCACAAACCTGCATGAGGTCCAGAGCACCTGAGGAGGGCAAAGGGGTGCTCTGGCACTGCTGATGTGATGGCTGGATCCAGCTGTGATCCCACATCATCATCCAAGCTCACAACAAGCACAGACTTGCTCCAGATGATGCAAAAGACATTCCCCAACAATTTAGGTGCCAGGGAATCCCTTAGCATGCTGGGCTGGATCAGAGGGCCAGCAGCTCAGGGGTGAGTGAGAAGGCAGACAGGATCTCAAACTGCAGGGCAAGCACAAGTGGCTCTCTAAAGCTCACAGAGGGAAGATGCTCCTGCAAGAGGAAACAAGGTGGGAGTGAGTGAAGCTGCTGAGTGAGCAGGGGATGGTGGTGCTTGTGCCTGCAAGCGGAGGGCAGCAGCTGCAGTGGGAACAGGCAGTTCCCAGGGATCCACGGCCTCCTCTGCCATGCAGACACCTGGCCCCGGCACCAAGAGCTAAAAATACCCCGCTCCCAGCAGAGGCCTGGGAAAGAGCAGGTTTCCCATGGCACAGCCAAAAAGGAGAGGGCACGCAGGGTGGCACAGTGGCACTGGGGCCGCTGTGCAAACCCACCCCCATCCCTGTGAGGGAGCTGGGCTGGGAAATGGATAAAGCAGGAGGAAAATGTGCAAATGATTAGTGACTCCCATCCAGTGGGCAATCCAGACGCTTCAAAGACAGGTCTAGCCCTGACACCACAGCCTCAAGCGATGGCTAAGGTTTTGTTTATTTCCCACTGGAAGACCCTGCCTGTTGCCAGAGCTTCAGTGGCAGGCTGGAATCTGTCCAGGCTCAGTGTCAGCCCTGCAGACCCTGCTGGTCACCCTGCTGGAGCAGTGCACCAGCCCTGCCCCAAGGCAGCCCCACGCGCCGCTGCTGGTGTGACGGAACAGCCCCTGTGCAGCTCTGCTCTCAGCCCTGCTGAGGGGGCGAGTCCTCACCAGTTCACACAGCCAGCTGCCAGGCGGGGGACTGAAGCAGATGAAGTGCATTGAACAGGGGAAGGGGGTGCTGCTTATCAGTGCAGCGTGTGAGATCTAGTTTGTCACTTGAGGAAGGGCAGGTTTAAGTCGCAGGCAGTGGCACTTTTGAGGTTGCCCACCCGCCTGCCTGGGCTGGCACGAAGGCACGCATGCTATCTACGCTCACTTTGCTCAGAGGCAATGTTCTTGCCAATCTCAGCAATACTGGGTGATGTAAGTGCATCATCCATTATTACTATTTTCATTCTTGACACATGGAAAAATTAATTTTCTTTTTAGAAGTGATGTATGAAGAACCCAGATTTGCCTGAATAATATACGAACCTATAATCTGGCTGTTACCCTTTGTCTGAAGCATTAATATTAGCAGAAGGCAATTTAGGATGATTGCTTTTAAGTTGTAAAGCCAATGTTCAATTAGAGCATGAAATGAAAGTCTTATCACTAGTACTGGCATAGAGATTTATTCGCAGAGTATTTATTTTCAGCCGCAAAGATGCTGGTTTTGTCAAAAGTGACATGTTTAGAACAAGCTGCTTTTGTCTAATATTACTATGAAAAAGTGGTTTGGAATCAAACATTTTTATATTTAGGATAATGACAGCATTTTGTTAAAAAAAATTCAATGCCAAGCTTTGAATTTCAGTCACCGAGTTTGGTTTGAGGAGGTTTCCATTCCTCTGCAGGCTGTAGAGGATATTGTTCACATTCTCCAGCACCTTTTGCGAGGGTGAGGGCAGTGGAAGTGATACCAGGAATATTTTAATAACCAACCAGAGCTCCCACCAGTCTCCTACAAATCTGAAGCGTTGTTGGACCCCAAACTGAACTGTGAATTAAGCCTTTGTGAAATGCTGGGGACCAGAATCATAGGCAGCCTTCCCTCCAGCATGCAAAGAAGTAAATGTAAGTCCATGGCTTGCAAAAAAACCCCAAACATAGCTTGGTACCTGCCAGCACTGCTAGTGGTGCATGGCAGCACAGGAGCTGGGGAGCCCTTGTCTGTGTGCAACCCCTGGGGCTTTCAGGCTGCTTCAAAATGGAAATTCCCATTTTGTCTGCACCTTTGGACGGCCACGACTCCAGACTTTCTAGTGAGACCTCAAGAGAGGCACGGGGAGGGATGGGTTTGTGAAGATCCAGCAGCTCTGTCAGGACAAACGGCGCACACAGTGCACGAGGTTTCCCTGGGGAGATGAAAGGGGAGGCAGGGACAAACAGCCTGCTGGTCTGTGACATCATCACACAGCAGCTGCTCCGTGAGCTGCTTTGTCCAAGCTATTGATGATTTTCCACACACAGTGCTCCCCAGGCCCTCCTGGAGTCCATTTGCCCCTGTGCTTTCCAAAGGGAAGCAGTTTGTGGTCGAGCCACTGGCTGCAGACTGGGGGTCTGCACTGGATTGCTGCAAGAATAACAACAAAAAAAGGGACTTTGGTGCTTGCTATGCCATGAGAGCTTGGAAATATCTGGAGGGAATGAGCCACATGCAGGGGACAGCCATGGTCAGGAGGGCTTGTGCCCCGCAGTGCAGGCGGTGAGGGAATGGAGAAGGTGCACATCTGTGCAGCCTGCCCGTCCCAGACTCCCAGCATCACCAACCAACGCCACCCTTACGTGGAGCTTAAGGCATGCTGGGGCTCCTGGAGCTGCGAGAGAGCAAGGCCACCAGGGCTGAACTCTGCCTGGGAGAGGGGAGCCTTTCCCTTCCCTGGCTGCCCTGGAGGGACAGCCAGGACCCACCTGGTCCCAGGGAAACTCGCCAGTACATCTTGTTCCTGCTTGGCACTATTAATTTGGCTAAGCAGCCAGAGCTGGCAATGTACTTGCAGAGTCCTGCACTGAATAAAAAGCCCCGATGTTGAGACACAGTTCAGGGCCAGGATGGAGCACAGACCTGCTCCTCTCGGCCTGGCACTGCCCTCCATGCCTGTGGCTCTGTCACTAGCACACTGCTTGTCCCTCCACAATGCACCACTACCTCCCAGTTGCTTCCCCATTGAGAAGCTGTGATCCAGCCTAGAGGTACAGAGCAGAATTTAACCTCTGGAGATGACAGCTCCTATCGCTCTTTGATCCTCTTGGGACATTTATGTAAAGAATTTGCACTCAAGCAGCAACACACACAGCAGCTCTGCCAGCACAAGTGTGCTCAACAGAGAGGCACTGATTTTTTCCAAGGCAAAGGTCTGAACCTGAATTGCCACCAGGACTTTTTAGTGGATGAAGAATGGCAATTAGAAATGTTATTCATGAGTGCTTTCAGATGGGTTGGCAGTTGTTTAGTTTAATGGTATGAGATGGCTAGTTAGACCAGGACAGCTGGGTATCTGCAATTAATCTGCACTTAAAACACACTGAAAATGAGCAATAAAGTCTAGCTGGGTCTTAGGTTGCTGATATGAAAATCCCAGTGGAAAGATTAAAGGAGTGAAAGGACGTATCTCCAAGAGAAGTTTATTCCCACAAAAGAAATCTCTGGGTTCATTTTACACAAAGCTGTTTCTCGAGGCTCTAGAGATTATCTCCTTCCTGAGATATTTTCCAGCTGCACTTTGCAGAGGTCTGGATGGATCTGAATTACACCTTGGTTCTGAGCAGCCTCTGGCACAAGTTTACAGTGTCAAGAAATGGAAAAAAAAGAAGCACTAGAAAGTTTTTTGCAGTGGGAACATTTGTCACTGAGATGTTTCACGGAATAAACCCCGGGCACGAGACCAAGAGAAGTAATTGGACTGGCCATGCTCCATGTTTTAGATACTTGTCTCGGGCTTTTCAAATGTGCAAAGAATATCTCTTCTTTCTTCCAGAGAGCAAGGATGAGAGGGTTTAATGGCATTTGCATCTTCAGGTTGCATATCCTTTAGGCCTTCAGCCCCGAGTCACGCTGCTTTGTCCCTTGAAAGGCTGCCAGCAGGAGAGGCTGCTTTTCCTGCTGTGCTGGAAGGCCCGCACAGCGCTGGCCGAGCAGGCAGGAGGTGCCACGTGGGAGTCACGCCGCAGCACGTGCTGCACGCGCCGGAGTCGCGCAGGGACAGCCAGGAGATGTCTGCAGTGTGCTTTCTGCTGGCATCTCCCCAGGGCATCCATCTGCCAGCTCATCCCGAGGAGCAGACAGGTCCCTGCCCTTTGTGCACAGCTCTCCCACGTTCCTGGCAGCTGGGGAAGGGGGGAAAGGGGACGGCGTGAGACGCAGCGGGAGCGCCGGCAGGGAGAGAAGGCTGTGGCCGGAGATCTCCCCCTGCTCTCACACTGCCAGGGAGAAGCCAGCCTGGAAAGGTGTTTGCTTCCCCCCTCCATGCTGTGGATGAAGCTGGCACGTGTGATGGGCCCTGCTGCCTCCTCAGCTGAGTGCCCATCGGTCTTGTCTCAGAAGTGACTCTTGTGGGGAGCTCGGGCCACAAGGACAGGCCCAGCGAGAGGCTGTGGGAGAGGAAAAAAGCACATCCCAGTGCCAGGATTCACCTGGGACAGCCCTGAATTTATCCTTATGCAGGCAGCCCCTCTTGGTCTGCTCGGCTTGTGGCTGGTTTTTGGGAGTCCAGCTCCTGTTAAAGGTGTGAGAAGGCCTGGGGGTGGCAGGGATAGGATGGTCCACCCAGGAAATTCAGGGTCCTACAGGTCTCTGGAAAAACTGTCTGGCCTGGGCAATAAGGCAGCTCTGCCTGCACTTGGGAAGCTGCTCCTCACTGCACTACTCCCTCAACACAGTGGCTCCCAAAGCTCCTCTGGCATCACACCACCTTTCTCAGCAGGGATCTGCTTTTTAATTTTTTTTTTTAGTTAATCCTCCATACTAATGAGTGCCTGCCTCAAAACCCCACAGGTTTTGAAGCAAAGGAAGAGCAGGGAAAGGCACCAGCTATCCGCAGAGGGAATGGCAGCCCTGCAATTCCAGCCGTGCTGCAGTCCCTGCTGAGGGGGCCCGGGCTTCTGAGGGATGTTCAGCTGATTAAACACTGCAGCTCGCTGTATTGCCACCTAGGTGAGCACTCAGGCACGGATTAATTGCCATCTTCAGGAGGTAATTAAAGGGACTCTGAGCCCCCTCTCCATCCCAGGCAGCACAGACCACAGGGCTGCAGCTCTGCCTCCGAAGCATGGCAGCGAGCAGAGATGGATGGATTTACACAGTCTCTGTTTGCCAACAGGCGATCCGCCATCAATATTTAAACCAAATGAGCCTCCAGAGTGGGATGAGGAGCGCTTGATAAGGCAGCATCCATCATTATGGTTTTTAATTTTGCGCCTGCTCACTCAGTGCACGGCATTATACACACATTGAGTAAATGAATAATGGATAAATAATTCACCAAATGGCTCATCCTCCTGGTTCTCCCAGCCATTATGGAGCTTGGGCACCTGGCACAGGGATCCTGGAAGTGCCAAGTGCAGGGAGGTGGTTTTAGGAGGTAGTACCACAGTGATACAGTACTCAGCACTTCTAGAGTCCCTCAGCCAACAGCTGTGACTCCACAGCTGCCCAGCTGGCTTTAGAAAGGTACATCAAAGCCTTCGCTCTCCAACAACTTCTCAGGGGCTCACTGGAGTCTCAGCAGCCCCACAGCCATACCTCTGCTGACTCTGCCCATGCAGTGGGTGCTGGACACCCATCCCTGCTATTCCCAGAGTTCTGCAAGGGTCCCAGCACCACCATGGGCAAAGTGCCCAGGACCTCCTGCTGTCCCATCTTTATGCTCCTAGGGCAGCCAGGGAAATCCTGGTCCTCCTGAAGCTTGTGCTGAAACTCTGTTGGTCAGGCAGAAAGAAACTCCAGCCTCTGCTGCCATCACTGAATAGAGAGGACAGGCTTTTGTCACCCCACGGGGCTGTCTGGCACAAGCACTTGGACACTGCATGCCACAGCTCTCAGCAGCGCCTTTAAAAGTGGCACTTTTGTTGAGGGGAAAAGGGACAACGATGCCAGTGTCTGCTCTAGGAAAGGCAATGAATCCAAGGAGGCAACCATTTCAGGAAGCCCTCCCCACACTCTTCTGAGGCTACAAGCTGGCTGCACCCCACTCCACATTTATTCCTCCTGTCCCTTCCCTGTAAGGACAGGGGAGCAGAGAGCTGCATTGGAGCAGAAGGGACCTGCCAAACCTTGGTCAGCAGCTCTCTGCTGACCCTCCACTTCCCAGAAAAAGCATTGAGGTCTGCAGGACATGGATGACTGGTTCAAATATTGCAGGATTGTTTGCTGGAGCACCCAGAAGCCTTATCTGCAGGAAATGCTGACAAATGCCTAGCTAGATGGTAAGAGCATGACAGGCATGGGAGGCTGTCCCAGCAGCTCAGCTGCTTGGGACAAATGAAAAGTCTTAATTTATGGTGGCAAACAGAAAAAAAACCTCCAATGTTCAGTACAAATGGCCTGGCAGTTCCTGCTGGAAGATGCTGGAGTGGATTCTCTCCAGTGGCAATCAGCAGGCTCTGAACCTCTGCAAAGCAGTTTACTTTGTGCTGAAAGCTTTACAGATTCACCAAGACTTCTGCAAATCTGATCCCAGAGGGGTTGCAGGCAGTGTCAGCTGTTCCAGAGCAATCTCAGCCCCTCTCTGCCTGCAGATATCCTGACCTGATGTAATGTGATCCAGGTCTGCTGTGCTTTCAGACCTATGATGTGAGAGAGCTGCCTCCTCATAGCTCTGTGCATTTCTGGGTCTCCACATGATATGTCAGAGCAAGCCAGTATTCATGGATACACGACATGTCTTAAAATTCAGCAGCCAGATCCCTAAAGCATGAATCCTGAAACGTGGCAAACAGCTTTGGTTTTCCTGCAGCATGGCTGCAGTGAGCAGGCATTTGCCAATGCTCCACCACTTCAGCCCCATCCCCAGCTTGGCTGGGGCTGGCTGAAGCCTGTACAGCCCTGTGACACGGGGCAGCAAAGGGCCACACGAAAATGCTTTTGGCTTCCTCAGGGAGCTTTCTGCTCCTCTCCTCACTCCACTTCTCCTGTCCTTCTCCCAGCTGCAGCTATCACACGTTAAAGTGCAAGAAAACTCATTGAGGCAGTAGAAATGCTGCTCAGCTTCAGCAGGAAGCACATGCAGGAAATCCCTGGCACGCCGTGTGCATCCAAGCAGGGGATGGGAGCAAGCCTTTCCAAAGCAGCTGGCCAGAAAAAGGCTCCCCCTCGCTCCAGTTCCTGCTGTGCCCCTGCAGTTTCAGCACCAGTGCTTGCAGGGGACACAGAGGTGAAATACCCCAGGGGTCAGCACTGGGATCTCTCAAGCTCTGGCAAAGCCTGGCAATAAAATTTGACATTTTGGGGTGAGACAGTTTTTATTACTTTTTTTTTTTTTTTATAGCAATAGTAAAAGTCAGTCTTTTGGCAGGTGCCTGGAGCTGTATTTTGAGATATGAGAAATGGTTCAGTGTGTGATAGCTGAGTTCATGGGCTTCGAAAACCTTGGAAGAGCAGTGGGATGGAGTCTTTAATACACTTCTTTTAAGGGGGAAATTCACGGAGGGGCAAATGAGCAGAAAGCCAAAGGAAGTGGTGTGAGAGACCCTTTGCAAGGCCCTGTGGGCAGGGCTCCCAGCACTGGCAGGGTCCAGGTCTCTGGCCAGCTCTGTGCCCAGAATGAGGACACGGGAGCACAAGGGGAGAAAGGCACTTTGCTTCCCTTCCTCCCCCCACCCCCAGTCCAAGGAAGAGAAGTAAGAGCCCAGTATCAAAGCAAAAAGCGACCAGATCCCTCCCCTTCCCTGGCTCATTTTGAGCTGACCTTTAATAATTGCAGAAGGGAAAATGGGCTGGTCAGTTTGCATTAGGAATTCACTGGAGTGGCTGGTGCATTCTCCTGCTCATCAAATCCAAGACGCTTGGAGAAGCCCTGTGAGCAATCAGTGCTACGACCTACAGCCAAAAAATTTTACAAGTCCATATGCATATAGTTAGGAAAATGTTGATTAATTTGTTCTGATACACTTCAGAAAAAAAATCTCTGCTCAAATAGCATCAGAGAGCTCAGGCAGATTAGAAATTGCCTTGCTCAAGATTGTAAATATTGTATCCATGCCGCCCTGTGTGTTTTAAAGACATTTTCATGGGCTGTGCCTGTGTGGAAGAGATTTGTTTTAATATTTTACTAAGGGAAGCATATTTCATCTGCATGGTGCTTGCAAGTGAGGGAATTTTTATTTTGAAAAGCTTCTTCAGCTGTGAAGAGAGCAAGTGTGGACGATACACAGACATGCCACTGCAATAAGGCAGGATGCTGCAGCTGCCCTGAGATGTGATTTAAAATGCACAGGGCAGATGTGAGAAAAAGAGAGAAAAAGAAATGGAGATGAGGGAAAAATAGAGCAGGCACTGAGCCTTGAGCCTCTCATGCCCTGATTCCACGTGTGCCAGGGGCCAGCTGAGCCTGGGCAGAGAGGGATCCTGGAACACTGACTGCTGCTAGTTCAGGGCAATCACCTCTTGCCATCAATAACCAGGCATTTACTGATCAGGGCTGGCATGGCATTACCATCAAGGGATCTTATTTGCATCAGGGGATGCCCAACAGGAACAAAGCTACTTTCTTTTTTGCAAACATAACCAGATTTCACCCTGTGCTCTTGCAGAGGAAAAGCTGGAAGTGTGGACTGGGTACAACGTGGCAGCTCTCATGCCCTATACAAGTACCCTCCTAAACCAAATGTTTAATTCAGGGCTGCTCTGACCCTGGGTTTTCTTGCAGCACCAGGGCTGCCTGTATGGATTCTCCTGTCCTGAGCCATGCAAGCTTCCCCCTGGAAAGCTTCTGGCTCCTGCCATGAGGGGCTGCAGCTACACCTGCTCAGCAGTGTGCACACAGCCCCCAGTAAGACATTTGCTGGGGGAAGCAATGAGACTGAAGTCTGATGCATCTGAAGAGCAGAAAGGATTCCTTTACCACCCCCCCAGCCCCACCTCACCAAAGTCAAGGATCTACCTGATCAGAGGGTTCCTCTTCTCAAACTGACTGAAGAAATACCCCTGGCTCGGCACTCCCAGGGTGAGCATCACACTCGAGCTGGAGGGTGACACAGCCCCAGGTGACCCTGCCACAGAGACAGCTCCAAATGCCAGCAAAGCTGCAGACAGCTGCAGGACTGAGGAGAAAACAGGGCCCATTCTGTGCAACAAGCAGCATTTCAGGGACAAAGTTAGGAAGATAGACTGAAAGCGCTGCTGTTCAAAGAGCTGCTAACATTTCCAGTATGCCTTGAAGAATTTTGTCTATTTTTGTGCCGTGAGCAGAGCTCTGCTGATCTAAATCCAGATCAGCACCGCTTCACAAATGCAGCAGCTCTGAATTCAGCCTGGTTTAGCTCTGGTCTTTTATCCTTGGGAACCATAGCTCGCTCTGAAGATCGGAGGAAGCACAATGCTATGAAAAGCACCAGGAATTCAGCCCTTGGAGCCAAAGAAGCAGGCACATGCTGCAGGGGGTGAAGCCCACGTGCAGCCAGCTGCAGTTATCCTGAGACACCGCAAGCAAGCTCGCTCAGCAGCCAGCCCGGCCATCCAAGGCAGCCAAGACATGGAAGGACCTCACAGAAATAAGGACAACTCTCTCCCAGTGCTCCCAGGGGTAGATTTGGCTTGGCTGGTGCTAAAGGTTTGCCAATGACAATCTGCCACTAACAGCAAGATGCAGGACATGCTGAAGACCTGGACCAAAAAAAGGTCTGCTTTGTGCCTCTGAGCCCCCTCCAGCTTCCAGCACCTGATCCTGTCTGGCCTTCTGCAGGGCTGCACTGGGTGCTGGCAAGGTTTCAGAGCAGCACCAGCACCGAGCAGAGCCTGTGTGCAGCTGCAAAGAGCCTGGCACGTTGCTCCTTGGTGCATACTCAGGCCCTCCTCTAAAAACCCTCCACGCTTTTTACTGCACACTGCTGTGAGTTGGAGAACTGCTGTTCAACAGAGAGGAGACGTGAAACACTGCCAGCATTTGTCTTCTGCAGGGGTCAGGACAGACCTCAACACCCTCAGAGCTCTGTCCTGCCACGGGCTCAGACACATCCCTCTGGTGGCTGGCTCCTGGTGGAGGTGGTGGCCTGCCTTTCAGTTCTCTGCTTTCAGCTGCAGAACACCAAAGCAAGGCAGAGTGTTGCTCCATGGTGGACTGTCTCCAGCATGCACTGGAAAACAGAGCTCCGAATGCTCAAAAGGCACCTAAACCCGACTGCTTATGCAGGACTGGCAGGAAAAGGAGAGGCCCCTTCCACTGCTGCACAGCAGCCGTCCCTCAGTGACTCTTCCAGGTACTGGCAGCTTATCTAGTACACACAATCTGCCTGAAATGGTCTGCATTTATCACTTTTGCCATGGTGTTTAAGCACCTTGCAAGCTTTACCAGCTCTCTGCAATACAGGGAGCTGCTGCTGCCTGCTGGAAGCAGGTGGGGAGCTGGTGTGGGTGGCATGTGTGAGTCCTGGGGATGGGAGATGTTCCCCCTCAGCCCCTCTCTGCCAGGCTGCCCAAAGCTCCCTCCCCTTGCCTGGAGAGAATGGCTCTGGAGCATGAGAATCTGCATTACCCTGGGGTAAGCAGCAAAGACCACGAGCTCGATTTCTGCTCCTCTTTTAACCTAGATGAAAAAAAGCCTTTCAAAGCTCCCGCTTCAGCCTCCTTTTCTCGGCTGCAAGCAAAAAGCCTGCAGGCACAGGAAGGACAGCAGCAAGCACCCCGAGGCACCCACTGGCAGCCCTTGGGGGCACCAGCAATGCCCCAGGCCGACGGGTGACGGTGGCCAGGCCTGCCACCGCCTCCGCGGAGCGCGGCCGCCCCGAGCGCGCCGCCGCCGCTCTCCGTGTCTGTGAGAAACCCCGCACGGCATCTGGCCACAGATGTCTGGGCAGCCACACGCCCTGCCTGGCCTGCAGCAGCCAGCCCCCGAGGAGAGAGAACTGCTCCCCCAAGCACAGAGCCTCGTGCCTGGATGCACAAGGGACGTCTCCAGCAAAGGCCAGGCACCACGGGCAGGGCGCTGCAGTGACCCAGGATTTAGTTGCATCTGCCTCTGGTTTCATCCCTGTCAAGTGGCATGAACAATCAAATCAGCATTAATAAGGGCATTTGGTGCAGGCTTTTAGGTTCTTATCTTGCTTTTAATGATTCATTCAGCTTCCCTCGGCTCTTGCAACCCAAGCCCTCTCCATTCTTCCTGATCAAAACCTGCCGGGAGCCACCCCAGCACTGGCTGGATAAATTAAAGGGACTTGGGCTGCGAGGACTAAAGGACTCATAAGGGGAGGATGAGTTCTCTGTAGAGGCACACAGAAATAAGCCATATTTGCTTGGGCTTATTCTCCCTAATTAGCAGCTCCACAGACACGTAACCACGACACTGCTGCTGCCACCACGTTCAGCCATGACGCATTTCCTGATGGAATCATCCCTGGCAGCCCCAGCCCTGCTCTGCCACTCTGCTGTGGCCCCATGACCACACCAACGCTCTGCTGAGGAGGTGGCCACCACGGAGGGGACAGGAGAGCAGAGAGGGGATATTTTTTCCCCACACTGCATCATTTTCACGTCTCCATTTTCATGCCCCACACCTCCACACCAAGCAGCCTGAGCAGCTCTCAACCAGGGCAGAGGAAAGCCTCCAGCACATCTCACATCTGTCAGGCAGCTCTCCCTGCCCCTTGATGCTGATGTATGGTCTCCTTGTCCAGCTGCCAGAGGGACCTCTTATATCAGATATCTTTTATCTCAAAATGAGCCCTGGAAAAATAACACAGGCTTTATTTGTCATTCACTCTGGGAAAGTTTTGAGCTAATAAATAAAGTGAAGCTATTTTAAAGAGAAATAGCTTTCTTAAAAACTTCAGCTCAGGGCTCTGACAGAAATAACAATACCTCTGCTGCCTAAATACCCATCAGCTCAGCTTCTGCAAAATTAGGTTTCTTTGGCTGCAAAGAACAAATGTGGTAAGTATAATGTACTTACCACAAACAAAACTTTGCAAATGAATTTGCTTCACACTCGTGTAATTAGCGATTAGCTCCCTGGTGGAAAATGATTCCCCCACACAATATTTGGGTGAATCACACTCAAGTGAGGTTTTTGTAACTTGTTTTGTGCATGTGCACATTCATGAACACAGACGCACATCAGAATCAAATGCTTCCCTTTGATCTGCTCTTCATTCCAGTGCAGTTGAGACCAAAGGTCTCAGCTCTTAAACCACAGGAAACTTCAAGTGTTAATGTTGGTATTAGCAACCCCCCTGCCCCACTGGCACTGAAAGTCAGAGATGGGGTCCTGCTTTCTGGTGTCAGGCCAGGACTCCTGAGGACAGCTCGAGAATTTCTGCACAATTTTGGGGAACTATTTACAGTGCTTCCTCTCCTGCCCCCAGCTCACACGTGGGACAAAAAGTTCCCAACTGTTTTTTCAGGGTAAAAAGGGGCTTTGTGCAGTAACTGAATTAAATTTGACTCACTTTTGCCTAAATCTCATACACCACCCTTGGGAGACACCCCTCCAGCAACAACTGTATTTCTCCTAATTCTCCTCTTCCTGTGGTGGCAAACAGGGCCTTTCATCACTTGCCCAGCTGGGTAGATTGGCAAGATGATGAAAAAACGAGAGAGCCTCAGTAAATTCAGTCAGTGATTGAGTCCACCCCTGCCGAGGACACTGACACAACCTAATCACTCAGTGGAGCCATTACCACCGTGTACATCCATGCCTGTATATGTATTTTCATATTTTCCTAGAATAATTGGATGTTCTGTGTTGGAAGATTATCTGATTCCAACCCCCTTGCCAGGGCAGGGATGCCACCCACTAGAGCATGTTGCCCAGGGCCACTTCCAGCCTGGCCCTCCGCAGTTCCAGAGATGAGGCATCACAACTCCTCTGGGCAGCCTGATCCAGTCTCACTTGAGGTTAAGAGGCCAAGTCACATGGAGATGGCCTTCAAAGCCATTTAAACCCTTGGGTAGGTTCAGTTCCCAAGTCAGCAAGAGAAACAGCCTTAAGGCTTTGCCCTGATGGAGAAAGTCCATGTACCCTTTGGGTCTAATCCAGGAGTCCTTAGTCAGCTCTTAAAGGTAACAGAAATCCCTGTGGCCTTGCAAAGCAGCATGGCATCTGTACCCATGAAAGAAATGCAGGATGGGAGCCACAGGCGGGTTTTTGCCTTCTTTTCAGCCACAGACCTGTGGGAGCAGTGAAAGGCACCTGCACCCAGTGAGGAAAGCGAGCACCAGCCTGGCAGGACGATCACGTCCTGTGCAGAGCTGTCCCCGGGCTCCATTCGCGTGCAGCCTGCACCAGCCCATCTCCAGTGCTGCTTCAACACACAGCTCAACCAGAGCTGCTGACTTCAGGCCTCTGCTGGTGTTTCTCCTTGCAAAGTTCACGGGGTACCAAGTGCTTTTTTGCTGGGACTCGTTTCCCCATCTGAAGGGAAATGTGACTTTACTGAAAAGCGACAATTCTGAATTCTGCCCTCCCCTACGCACATTGCAGTGTTGCTTGGGGATAAAAAAAGCTCACGGTCTGTTTTTATGTTCTCTTTCTTCTCTATACTATTTAACATTGTTTCACAGAGACTCAATAACAGCGTGCATGGTATGCTCCATTTATCCCAGCATGGTGAACCCGAATTTTATGTATCAGAGAGCTGCTCCCCGTGCTGAATGAGACACCAGGCCTCACCAGAGTGGAACACTCCCCCCTTGAATTATCACTGAGAAATTTGCCACACAGGGACTCAGTGAACATGAGGTTAGCTTAAATTTGAATAATTAAAAAAAAAAAAACCTTCATAAAATGAAGGAATCTGGTTCCTCTTAAGGTGGGTCTAAAGCTGAAAGGCTACAGCAAAAGCAAGCAGGGCAGTGGCTCTCCTCATGTTCACCCAAGAGGATGCACCACTCATTTCAGGATGGAGAGGGGCCAGACAGCCTCACTGCCTTATATAAAACTTGCTCATGTTGTTCCTGACCTCCTGAAGGATTCCCAAAGAAGCTGTCCATCCTCCTCTGCTGAGGAAGGCCAGCTGGATCTGCAGCAGTGCTATCACTTCATGGCCCACCTGGAAAACACAGAGCCTGGCCCAGGTCGTGCAGGAACCTTCACTGGCTTCAGCAGGCTCTGGTGACTGGCACTCTGTAAGGAGCTGGCTGTATTTCTGGATGGGAACTAGATTTGGTTACATGCTTGCTTATTTGGGCTCCAGTGCACCAAGTGGGGCAGCTGCTGTGTGGGGAGAGTGGCCAGTGGCAATGGATCTGCTCAGCCTCGCTGGTTTGCTGGCAGAGCAAAGAAAAGGCCTTTGACGTTTTGTCTTCCTCTCCTGCCCCCAGCTCACGTGTGGCACGAAAAGTTTCCAACCTCTTTTTCAGGGTACAAAGTGGCTTTGTGCAGTAACTGAATTAAATTTGGAGAGAAAGTGTGCCATCAACCTGAGGTGTCAGGTGTCAGAGCAGGAAATTGGAGGATAAGCATCTCAGAGCACTCTGTGCGTATCTTGTGCGTAGTTCAGATGGCTTCAGCCTGCTCCAGCTCCCATGAAAGGATGGCAGTGAAAGCCAGGGATAATAGTTTAGGGATCTGAGAGAGGCTGAGGCTTTGAAAATACCTCAGAAGTGGAAAACAAGGAGGAAGAATAAGTGGTCAGTTTTCAAAGGAACGAGCTCACCTGTGGGGTGTGTGGGAGGATGTGCAGGGCTGCAGAAGTTCTTGAACAGGCTGAGAAAAGTGTCTGGATGTGTCCATGGATGTACACACACAAATGGGCTAACACACACTGTATGTACATTTAACTCAAGCTTAGAGAGAACTGTGAGAACCTTCAAAGGCACCCAAGGAGGACAAGGGAGTGGGAAGATGAAGTCTGCAGAAACTAATGCAGAGCAGCACACATACCAATGGCAAAAGACCCAAACTACTCCTACATGCCCTACATTGTAAATCAGCTGAAGCTGCTCCTGGAAACGACTTCCCAGCAGCCAGCCCGGCGAAGAACTCTGACATCACCAAAACAAAATACAACCTTTTGCTGTGCAAACAGTGGATTGAAAAAAATAGCATCAAACCAGCACAATAACATTCACTAAAGCAGCTGCAAGGGCACATATGAGATTTCTGTTATTCCACTTCAGGAAGGGAGAACATCAAGTAACAGGGTGACAACTGATAAAGGAGTGCAGAGATTTCCATACTAAGCCAGGCTGCACACAGAGGATTTGTTTAGCTTAAAGATAAAACAATATATAAAAGGTCTGCCTGACACTTCTCATTTATTCTTCCTTGACACAAGAATAAATGATCTCGGTGAAATGAAAAAGCAGCGTATTTCAAAGAAACAAAAGGGTTTTTATAGTCTTACCTACAGTACACCAAATTGTGGCACTGACACATTGTTGAGAGCAGGAAATTAGCACGATTAAAGACAGAATCAGATGTTTAGGAGGAAAATACAGTTACTTCAGATGAAAGTTTAGGAAAAAAACCCATGCTTTTATGAGAAGATATTTACAAATATGCTTTCTCATTCGGTCCAGGCCAAACAACTAGAAAGAAAGAATTGGTCCAAAGATGCTGGAAGGTAGCCCCAAACCAGTGATTCTGGAAATGGTTCATCTCTCCCTCCACCTCTCTCTGTGTCCAGAGTTGGGTGCATAAGAAAGGGAGACTATGATGGGCAGGGACATGACAGCCCACCAAAAGGTCTTTCAGTCCCATGGCCACCTCTCAGCTTGGTTGTTCAAGGCCCTGGTAAAGGCTGAAGAGCAGTTGAGGTCTGGAAAGCTGACCTGGCAAGTGTGGACCCAGAACAGGCAGGCAGCCTGCTGCTCCTTTGGGAGAGTCTGACCTAACCTGCATGGCCAACAGCACAGTAATAAGGGCAGTCTAAGGAATCCAGATAATTATTCTGACACGTGTAACTGCATGCAGTAAGAGGACCAAAAAAATATTTGCTATGTCTGTAGAGAGCAAAAAGGGTTGAATTTACAGGGTGAGGGCAGTAATTTAACTCCCTTTTCTCTGAGCCACATAGGACTCAGCATAACCCATGGAGGAAGGTTTCCCTGGCTCTCAGTGGATAGGATTTCAACCATCAATTGTTTTTATCCTCCAGCAACCTTATTTCCCCATGCTCCCTCCCTGGCTTGACTCCTTTCAACCTTGTGCTTCACGGCTGAGTGCCTGGTGGGAAGAGAAGGGTATGGAAATGAAATCACTGCAAGATGCAGAGGGCAAACAGGCAGCCCAGGGTGCACTTGCAGAGGTCACATCCTCCTGTCCTTTCCTATGGGAAAGTGCTCTCTAGATCTGCTCACACCCTTCTTCAACAGTTTCAGAACCCAAAGCTGACCACCCAGTCACAAGCCTGTGATGTCTTTCTCCAGCTGGGGTACCCTGGGCAGGGCTGCCCTGCTGCAGGAACAAATGGCTTTTTCCTCTCTCTGTCTTTGCTGGGACCTTGATGGTGTCCCCCAGAGTCAGACAGTGACTCTCCCTGAGAAAAGAGTGAAAAGGGACTGCTTCTTATCAGTGGTGGGGGTACAGAAAGGGACGAGATCTTCCCACAGGGGGCTCAGCCCCCACGGGGGCTGTTTCACCAAGGGGCAGTGGGAAAGTCTCCAAGTCCCTCCACTCCCCTTGCATTGTCCCTGTGAGAAAAACAACCCGTTGGTATGGGACCACGCAAGGGGAATCACATCTGACCAAGACCCAGCTCCACCACAGCACCGGGGCCAGGAGAATGGATGCAACATGGCCCTGTGCATTTTAATGGGGCCTTGGGAGCTCCCCCAGTCCCTGCAGGATCCATGGAGAGAAACTGAGCTTGGTTCATGGTAAAGGGAAACTCAGAGCTGGAGCAGCAGCGAGGCAGAACGAAGGCTCTGGGTTCTGCACGGGCACAGAGGAGGTGCACAGACACACATCCAAGGGGTCAGCTGGGCAATCACACAGCGAGGAATGGCCAGAGAAATCGCTGCCACCAGTGGCTTCAGGGCCCTCCCCAACCCACAAAGCCCTGTCAGAAAAGCAGGAAAAGGGGGGGATGGCAGCAGCTGGTAGGAGGAAAGTGCCAACAGTGAGAGCCTAAGACTCATCTGGGATGTACAGAAATGCAGCTGGGCTTGTGACTGGCATGTCCCCAAATTCCCCCAAAGCTGGGGATCAGACAGCTTTAATGTAAGGAATCTTGATCCTTATAGAAGCTCCAACCCTACACTGGAGTCCTTTGGGAAATAAAACCAACGATGACAAGTCCCTTCCCTTTGGAGCAGAAGCAGGAGCAGGAGCAGGAGCTATGGCTTTGCATCACTAAGCTCATCAACACACACTGGACATGCTCTCCTGCAGTCCCAGCTACTATTTCTGTCCCTGGGTTTCCACAGCTTCTTCCAGAGATGCCAGTGTGGTATCCAATTAACTCATCAGTCACAGCTCCACGAGCTTTGCTGGGTGCAGACTCTCAGCCACATAAATAATAAATAGGAAAACTAACATCATGCTTCTGTTCCTCTGCTCCTTTCAGTTGCAAATGCATCTGGTGCAGCTACCTTAGTGCACGCTCACACAAACACACACACACACGCACACAGAGACACCAAGTGCCTGCACTCCACGTTGATTAATTGTGCATTTGGTGACGAGTTCAGCTTGTGGCAAGGCTGTACACATGGCTAGAAAACAAGGCTGGCTTTAATAGACCTAATTTTCATTAATCTTGTTGCCTCTCTCTGCCTCACTGCTGAAAGAAACTGAGGTTAATCAGAAAAAAGAAGTCTCTTTTGTAGAGCTGGTAGGAGGTTGCAACAGGGCTGCATTGGTTATTTTCCACACTCCCCTGAGGCTCATGTAGGAACAGACATTTAGTCCAAACTATATTACTTGGCTAACAAGATTTACAAGCAGTTTGAGATAATGCAATCATTTCCAAAATTAAGGAAGGGCATTCTCTAAAAAGTAAAGCTTGGGAGGAGGCAGCTGAGGGCTTATTTTCTCAAAATTCATTATCTGCAGCCTGTGTTTTGCACATGTGTGTTGCTTTCAGACTATGACAACTGAATTAAAGGCCAGCTCTATAGATTCAGAGCCAGCTTTATGTGCAGTATCATTTCTCATCTTCATCGTGATTTTCCTCCTCTCCCTCTGCTTCCCAACAAACAACAGCACCTAAAAGGTCAGGGTGCCCAGCCTTGCCTCATCACCCTCTGTGTGTTACCCTGCGCAGCCTTCGCTTGCAAGGAGCAACGCAAGAGCAGAACATGCATCAATTCCAACAGGAATGCTGAGCTAATGCAATAATGCTCTCCCAGATGGATGCCTGCTTTACAGTGTGTCAGGTCCCCAGGGAGTCTGCCTGCTTCCTTATTCACCTGAAGCTGTGGAGTAATGTGGTTAGCTTTCCAAAGTGATCGATGAGCCACAGAAATCGCCTTGGGGTCTGGGTGTTGGGACAACCCCGAAATTGTAAAAGTCCTTGTTCTCCCAGCCCATGCAGCCAAAGAACGAGTCTGAAATAAGGGTCAGCTTCTCAAGGTTGTTCATTTTCCCGTATCTAGAACATTCTTTCTCTGACCTGCTCAGCTCTGTCCAGCACGTCAGCCATGGCATTCTGTCTGCCCTCAGGGCAGGGTTTACATTTTATACCAAAAACTACCTGTATTATGTTTACAATAACGTGCCAATACCTATCATGTATGTTAGACAGTGTGTCTCTACCTTAAACCAATACGAAAGTGTCACAATCACAGCAAGACATGGAGGGAAAGAAGGAGAAGGTCAGGACACGCCCAAATCCCTCCATCTTGTATCCCCTGGACCCCTTATTTTAAACCACTAAAATTCTACTTTTTCACCCTGTGTTAACTAAACTACCACACAACTCAAACCCTTGTGGCAATTCTCACACAGAGTTGCAAGTTTTTTCCACCGGCTAAAATTGAAGGCACAGATGGTTTTGACCTTGTGCCAAGGTCTCTGAGCCCCCTGCCAGGCTCTGGAGCCAGCCAGGGCAGCCAGAGGGATGTGCTGGACTCTGAAAAAATCAGAGATGGAAAAACCAAGTGCATCATGCTGCTGTCCACCACCTCACCCATGGATGCATCCATGCCTATAGACACAAGCTTCCTGCTGCCCGTGCAGGATCCCTCCCTGTGGATGAGTACAGTTGGATTTTAAATTACGCCAGTGGAGGGGTTCCCAGCATGTCCCTGGAAGTCTGTGAGCTAACCATGCAGACGTCACCCACTGTACTGACAGTCCTTCCTTCCCAAATGACTCATTTTCTCTTGCTCCATCTCCCTCGCTCAGCTCCAGCATCCTGTTCAGCTTCCTGCCAGTAAACATTCTTGTCTTGGTTCCACCAGGCTCTGCACACACATTTCTGCTGTTTCACTATAAGCAAATCCCTCAGGCTTTCTCTGCCCGTGTCTGTGGTCCTCCTGGGCTGTGCACTGAACCATGCCCATGTAGGCAGCTGAGGTTTTAGTGCACAAGGACGAGGAGATGTGGGTAGTCATGGCTGAAAGGGCAGGATGGCCAAGGCAGAGGAACTCTGAGGACTGTGCTCAGCACACTGGAAGATGCTCTGAGGTGTGACTGGAACAGCAGAAGGAAAAGCAAAGGACCAAACCTTGATCCCCCCCCAAAAAAAGAATGGGGCACATTAGAAGTCCTGCATGGCTGTAAAGACAAAGCACCTTCATGCACTTCATCTGCCAAGTTTCATGTGCGCAGCAAGGCCTGGCGGGTGCACAGGATGTTTAATATTAAATGCACGATTCATTATTTACACCGCAGAGAAGCGCGCACTAAGGAAGCTCTTCTGAGGCGAGCAACGTCCTCAGCCTGGCCCCAAAAAACGTCCCTGGCTCCTCCCAGCAAGGCCAAGGGGAACAGACTCTTTGGAAGTCTGGGAACGCATCCACCAGCAGCAGGGGTGTATGTAGGTCATGGTGATGCAGTGGAGCCTGGGGCTGGGGCCAGCGCTGTGGCTGGGGCTCTTTCCCCAGCCTCCTCCTGCCAGCCAGCTCTGCCCATGGAATGGTGCCCCTCCGTGCCCTCCCTCCTGACCCAAACCACGGGGAAATGTCCTGTCCTTGGTCTCTTCTGATTTCTGACAAGGTGAAGGCAGCAAGGGGGGAAATAAGCAATTTCACAAGAGGATGCTGACATCAACAGAGAAAAGGGATGAGAGAGGCTGGACAGGGAGAGCAGCAAACAAGGGTGTGAGCGCAGGGGAACTCTGGACTCTGGGAACGCAGCAGGACTGTGAGGCTGCAGGGAGGGATTTTTGCTAGAAGTGGTGGGGAAAACTCCAGATCTCTTTGGAAATCCCTCTCATTTCACACGGTTACAAAACAGAGCTGGGTTGCCGAACAAATACAAGACAGTTAAAAGCTAAACATACCTACCAAAGCTTTAGATCCAAGTGCTTCTATGAAAAGCAGTGCTTCTATGAAAGAAGAAAGCATTTTTCTCTTAACTGGTTAATAGTTCAGACCCTGGCCAAATTTGTAGGAGCCTACAGAGAACCTGAGGATCAGCTCACATTGTTAATGTCTGCTAACCAGTTGTGCTGCTGCTGGAAGCATAGATGGACCCTGATTCCTACGGCAGCTTTCTCTTGGGGTTGTGCCAGGCTGCCCCAAATCCAGCCCTGCCATGCCCAAAACCACCCCAAGGCTCAGGGCTAGGCAGGCAGGCTGCCCCCCCCAACCCCCCCAATATCTCAGAAATCCTGGCTGTTTTATTTTGGAAATATTGATAGCAGGAATCACATTCTGAAGCAGAGAGTGAGCTCTTGAATTATGCCACCAGGAAGGCTTGTCTCCCAGCATGCCACCAGGATGGCTGGGACATAAACAATGTTGTCCAGAGGGTTTCGTGTTGATGCATCCAGAGTACCTCATTGTCTGCCTCCCAGACTCAGGAGCTGCTTAGGAGACATGACTTTTCAGAGAATCAGCTGTAGTATTTTCCCCTTGCACAGAGCAAGGGAAAAAAATGGGGGAAGAACTTTCCAGCAAGAGCCAGCAGCCCACAGCGTAAGAGACTTTCAGCTGATCCCTTTATTTCCACCACACTGTGATGAGCCAAAGTTGGACACTTTCATACCAGTGCTTCTTCAACAGAGCTCCCACCAGAACCTTCTCCAGCACTTCAGAGCTTTCCATTCCTATACAGACTTGTATTTGTTGATGAGGAAATGAAACTCAAAACTCCAGAAAATGCGTGTAAAAGCCTATTGCACCCAAACTCCGTGCAGATCAGACAGAGAATGTGCCTCCTCGAGACCAGTGGCTGTGTCCTTAGCAGCAAAACACAGAGATGTGTCCTTACCCAAATGCCACCATGCTGAACATTTCCAGGTGTACCTGTTGGAAGCCCTCACCCTTCAGCTTCCAGGTGCCCAGTGGATTGCACAGTGCACTTCCAAACCACTCCTGTTCCTCGGCAGGGCTGCGCTGCTCTGAGTCAGCAGAAGCTGCCTGAGACACAAAAGCTGCTCAGAGTTCAATGTAATGGAAGAAGTAGCAGGCAAAATCCTGTAACTCATCAGACAATGCAAGATATCATAAGTAATAAGCAGCAGTGGCAGTCTACAAAGTGGTTTATAAAGGACTTGATGAGTAACTCAGCTGAGCCTCTGGATTACACACAAGACGAATCATTTCATTTCTGTCATGCAGCAGCCCATCTGCAGTGTGCAAGGAACCATCCCTGCTTCTCACATCTCAAGGGCTTCGGATAAAGGGGTGAGAATCGCTGCCAAAGCCAGGAAACACAAGGCAAAGTTTTCACTTGCTCCTGAAAGAGACGAGTGGTTCTGTATGGCAGATTTCTGCGGAGCACTCAATATGCACAGATGTGCAAAGCCTGAAATGGACACACAGTCAAGAAGGGGGCCATGCTGGTTGATTCTGCTCCTGAATTTAAAGCCAGATCTGGCTGGAGCCACTGTCTGAAATCCTATTGAGAGGAATAGCAGATTTGTCTTTACAAACAAGCTGTGGGTCTGCTGATAGATAAGACTAGCACTGGGAGATAAAAGAAACAATGGGAAGGATTCCACTGATTGATGAATGGAAAAAGATATTTGCTTTTACAAATAAACTTTAGGTTTGCTGATAAATGAAATTAGACATTGAAAGATGAAAGAAACAATAGGGAAGAAAACCCCCTAAATTCCATAAGAATTAAAAATTAAAAGGGAGGGTTATAGCTTAGGGGGAAATCTTTGGTATCAGACATTTTGGGAAGTCTGTACCTCTCAAGTAGCTCAGCCAATGGGGAAAGAGAGAAGGGAAATGCAGCCAGGAAATTGGGATAAAAGAGGAGGCTGCATCCTCCAAAAATTGGGGAGTACCCCATGGCCTCTCCCTTTATTTGTATAAAGAAAAAGGACTCCTCTGTCTCCTTTTTGGACACAGAGCTCTGATATTCGTGGATTAATTTTCCTGACCCTATAAAACTGCACTGGTTTCTGCCCTGTGCAGTACTGCTGAAACTCAGGGGACAGAACACCTGCAAGGGGGCCCCAGAGTGAGCCTGCAGGCTGTCAGGTGCAGGAGCTGCAAGCACCCACTTGTCTGATCCAATCACCACCTCCAGCGTTAGCAGTCCTTCTTCCTCAGCACAGCCTCCCTGGCTATCAGCCCAGGGGATCCTACTGCTTCAGCTTGCCTGATCTCCCTGCATTTTTCACCAGACTATCCATTCTGGCTTCTCACAGAGGGTCCCTGAGTAACCTACTCTCCACTTTGAATTCCTTGAATAATTCAGAGATGTGGAGAAGCCAGCAAAGAACTTGCCTAATTCTCCTGAGAGATTTCAGTCAGCATCTTTGCATCTACCTGCAACAAGGAAACCCGCTGCACATGCAGCATGTGTGCAACATCCTGGGCACGTGCTTCCTTGCAGGTTTGCCTGGAAATGCACAGCAAGGCTGATGTGGCCAAAAGGCACTTGGCTCTTTGCAGAGCACTCACAGAGCCAGAGGACAGTGAGCATTCACCCAGGACTGACCAACTCCAGCCCTGATACTTCTCTGAGACAGTGGGATGGAGTGAGCAGCTGAGCATGAGCCAGCTCATCCCCACGCTCCTTGCAAGGTGAGTCCTGCTTGTTTCTGAGCCTCTGCTGGAGGTCAGGAAGGCTCTGCAGAAGGATCTGGACAGGCTGAGGGGTCAAGGCCAATGGTAGAAGGTTCAAAACCCCCTGCAGCACTACAGGCTGGTGGAAGAGTGGCTGCAAAACTGCCCAGCAGAAAGGGACCTGGGGGTGCTGGTTCACAGCACCTGAAAGTGAGCCAGCAGTGTGCCCAGGTGGCCAAGAAAGCCAATGGCAGCCTGGCCTGGATCAGGAATGGTGTGGCCAGCAGGGCAGTGATCCTTCCCCCAGATTTGGCACTGGTGAGGCCACACCTCGAGTGTCCAGCTCCGGACCCCTCAATTCAGGATGGACACTGAGGTGCTGGGGCAAGTCCAGAGAAGGGCAATGGAACTGCTGAAAGGTCTGGAGCACAAGTCCTGTAAGGAGCAGCTGAGGGAGCTGGGGGGGCTTAACCTGGAGAAAGGAGGCTCAGGGGATACCTTATCACTCTCTACAAATCCCTGACATGAGATTTGCCTCTTCTCCCAGGCAGCTAGTGATAAGAAAGAGGAAATGGCCTCAAGCTGTTCAGATTGGACATCAGGAAGAATTTCTTCACTGAAGGGGTGGTCAGGCATTGGAACAGGCTTCCCAGGGAAGGGGTGGAGTCACTGTCACTGGAAGTGTGAACGTGGCACTCAGTGCTGTGGTTTAGTTGACATGGTGGTGTTTGGTCAAAAGCTGGACTCGATGATACCAGAGGTATTTTCCAATCTTAATGTTTCTGTGACTCTAAGCAACAATGCACTCCTGGGCTCCTGCCAGCAGAGCTGGGCTCGTGCCAAACAGAAAGACATCAGGAGAAAACATCTTAGAAATGCGTCGGAACGCTGCCTTGCACTTCAGCACACTGTGCTGAGGGAGAGCCACCCCAGCCACCCTCCCTTTTGCATCACTGTGTGCAATGGCACCACTGCCACTGCCTGAGAAAACCCTTGGCTGGACTTTGGCATGGCTGATATGCCTCAGGTACGGGGACAGTGGGCCCTAGCTTACTCCAAGGACAGCCATTTCCTGAAACTCATCCATCTCTCACGCAGCTCTCTGCTGCTTGACGCAGCACAGACAGCATCCTCCAGCTCCCACAAGCTCATCTGCCTCCTGCTCAGCAGCAGCAGGCAGGCTGTTGGCTGCAGGTTCAGTGCAACTCTCCATTCTCTGACATTTCCAGGCAGCCCTGCTGTTCCAGCACCTCTTGCTCTGTATGGTTTGGCACTATCCAGAGCTGATTTTAAACCTTGAAGGGTTGTTTTTCACCGTGCCACAGAGCCGTGTGAGGCACAGTTGTGTGAGCCAGGCTGGCTGGATGTGAGATCAGGAGCTCACCAAGCTGGGCCTAGGGAGCAGTCTGGCTTCCCAAAGCATGGTGAGATAAGCACAGTCCAGCCTTCCCTCCAAATTCAGGACCATGAAACATCTGCGCTTTGCTGCCTTTGTCCATCTGCTCCAAAACAAAGATCCACGTCTCTGATGGCAAAAAACAAGGCAAGAACAACTGCCCTTCACCCAAGAACACAAAAACTACCCAGGGAAGTGTGCAAACCCTGGTTTCTCCTGCTTTCTCCTGCAGGAAGGAGATGGGAACAAACCCCTTCTGGCTGAAAGACGGCTTTCAAGAGGGCTGTGGTGAGGCACAGCGTTTCTATTCTGAGCCACATCTCATAAGGTCTCCAGCACACGCCTGCTTTCCCAGACCTTGCTTTAACTTCTCTGGAATGATGGGAGGGGAGGGGCAGGCCATGGAGCCCTCCTTTCTGGGGGGCTGCTTTTTGGCATCATGACAGCGGGCTTTCAGCTTCAAGGGGGCACACAAATATGCCAAAGGGCTGTGCTGTGCATCAGCTCAGTACACCTAAGTCTGCAACATCAAATGTGTCAGGCTCTCCAGTTCTCATTTCCTAATTTATTCTCCCAGGCTGAAATGGTTGATTTGTGCCTGTGCAGCTCCTCTACAAGGCAGATTCAGAGACTTTCCCAGCTGGGTAGTAAACCAGGATAACAGTGCTTTGCAGCAAAGGAATTAGCAAATGGAAAGAAAAGCAGAGTGAGAGGATGAGCATGGATGAGAGTTGGCATGAGCCATCACATCTGCAGTGATTTATTTTCAATTTCACTTATGAAAACCTCCCTGGTGCAGATTGCCTTTCCCCACGTCGTCTTCATTATCACTCCACCTTAAGACTGGGTGGTGTGGGCGTTTGATAGAGTACCTGAAAGCCTGGTTTATTTCCCTGGTGTTTCCCCGTGGTGTGATGAAACCTCTGCTTCAGAGAGCTGTGCCAGCCACGCCAGGCAAAGCCCTTGCTGTCCCCAGGGCAGGCCTGTGTAGCAGTGCCCTGAAGAACAACTGTGTCCCCACCTCTGAGGCACATCTCGGCTCCTCACAGGCAGAGAGTCTGCACACCAGCCAGCACAGGATCTCTTTGTGTGGGAAGCAAACTCAAGCAGGGAGTTTCCTTGTCTTGCACTGATAGAGACCACAAACATCTCCCTTGCAGGTGGCAAGCTGCTCAGGACTCCCACACGTGCTGTGGCCTGGACCATGCTCAAGAAAGCATCTCGTCCCATTAACAGAAGAATTATCAGTTATCAATCAGCTTTTTTTCCTCTCCTGCCTTTTTGTCATCAAAGTGTTGAGGGCTGGTGCTGTCCAAAGAATTGGGCTCCTTCTGCAAGAGTTTTGCACCCATCTCTTCTTCCCAAATTGCTCGTGTCTTCCACATCCCTATGGGTTTCTGAGACCTAATCAGCCAGACCCAGGAGCACCTGCCACCCTGCATTTTGGACCCTGGACAGGACAAACTGCAGCAAAACGAAATAGAGGGCACTGATTTCACAAGCCAAATGCCTCTTTGGAGCAATGGAAAAACAGCTACTTCCCCTGTTAAACCAGGATTTGTACATCTGCCTCCAGCATCTCGCACAAGGAATTATGGCTGCCTCATCGGCAGGATTTAGAGCTGCAACCAGCTCAGAAAGATCACGAGGCTGTGTTTACTTTCTGACACATGTATGGGTTCATCACATCCTCTCCTTTGAATGCACGTCCCCTCCACTACGTAGATGCAAGGTGTCTTCGGGCAGAACTCCGACAGTATCAGAGAGAGAAGATCCTGGCTTTTTCCTGGGTTAAGCTCCCTGTCCAAGCACAGCAGGACTGATGGTACAAGGCGTGCTGGAGAACGTGTTTCCTCACTTGTGCATATACCATTTTGGGTCTAATTCATCCTGGCTGACAGCTACTAATTTGACAAGTACTTTAACCAGACGTGTTTCTAGAGTGCTTCCCCTGCTCATGCGTGCTGGGCTACACGGTTGCACACTGTGACTGTGCATCTAAAATTACAGTAGCTGATAAACTGAAGGCAGAAAAGGCAGTTAGAGCTCAAGCAGAAGCCTGCCAAGTTTCTAATAAAATTCAAAACACAGCAATATTTAAGAGCGTACACGAAGCCAGCGTTTGTCTGTGTTTCAGTCTGCCTTGAAATCCCCTGAGCAATCAACCCACATGGAGGCAGCTTAAGGAATGGAAAAATCAGTCACTTCTATTTCTCATGTCTTTTTTAGTCTGCAAAGTACAATATGCAGTGGGAAAATAGGATCCAAACCACTTACTCTGCAACAAAAGCTATTCTGGTTGTTTTCAGCTTGAGAGAACCAACAATACCACTTCCTAAGGCCTGTCATGACAGAAGTCCATGGACGCCTGACCCATCACCTGTCCTCAAATATGATGTTTCTTAGAAACCCCAAGTGCCCAAATGATCCTTTAGTTCCATGGACACTAAAGAAACTTGCTTACAAATCCAAGTAACAAAAAAAGAAAATCAATTCCTCCCACTATTACTACTGCAATTCTTAGCTACTTAGTGCCCCACTCCCAAGCATAGGTTTTTAGTTACTTCTTGTTAAATATCCAGAAGTAAAGAGGCATTTGTGCTGCATCTGTGGTGGTGCCCTCCATCTCTTACAGGCCAGGTTTGGGAGATCTCAACTGTCAAGGTTCCTATTCCCCCCTGGTCCTTCAATGAAAACAGAAGAAACAGCTCTCTGCTGCCAAAAAGTGCCCCTCAGAGGCTTTATCCAGGCCTAGTTGGAGAAATCCTTCTGAAAGCTTTTGCTAAACAATGCCAATGGCCTTGGGTTGCAGGTGATACTTCCTGAGCTCCTGCAATGTTAAGTTGCACGCTGGTGTTTGGCATAACCCCTTAAAATCACCACCTTGTGCAATAAGATCATTTTTCTAAATATCATAGGTGACATTTTAGCTGTTTGTTTTACCAACTGGAATTCCAGCTCACATGGTATGAGGAATAGTGCTCTACAATGAGAAAGACCTTTATTTGTGAAAATTTTGGCTCTAAATTTCACATCTGAAGTATTAATTGCCCTTATGGTTGGAGCCTTTCCCAGTTTTCCTTTTGAATATAAGGGACCTCAGATCCTTAAACTAGGCAGCATGAATCACTACATTTGAGTCGAGGCCACTTGCAGCTCTGGCTTAAGGAAAATATCTTTATTTCCTCTAAATGTCCACAATTCTCCTTAGAAGAGTAATATTTACTATCAGACCTTCCCAAAAATGTCATGCTAGAAGTTTTTTCCCCACCCAAAACTTATCTTGGAACTATTTTCTGAAAATGTCAAGCCCTCTCTATTCTTCAAACAAAATGTTTGAGTACCACATTTCCCCTATTTTTACAGTACTATTTTTAGTGTTCTTTTTAATTCCTATTTTTATTATACTTATTTCTCTGCCATTACTTTACATCCTCACTGTTGCTGATTCCTAGCAGTTTCTTTGACTTTCAGCATTTCATTAATTATTCAAAACTGTCAAAAATGGAGGGGAAGAATGACTGTTGTCTTAATTTTCTTTGCTAAACAGTTTTCTACATTCTGAACTGCTACAAGTTATGGTTTTACTTTTCATTTGCCATATCAGAGATTTCTTCCCATGAACTCAGGGAATTCTGGGAAAGATGAAGAGTAGAAAAAGGGATGTTTAAAGAAGAAAGTAAGTAAAGAATTTCTTCCCCACCCCTCCCAGGGCCCTGACAGTCACATATGGTCCTGTTTGAAAAGACTGAATAAGAGCCAGAAGGAAAAAAAAAAAAAAAGGCGATGATTCTAGGTTTTGGGTTGGTTTAGGGATTTTTCCTGGATTAATCTAGCATTTTCTTATTTCAATACTCTTAGGTTTTGCATTTCTTCAGTTAAATCTCTTTTCTCCCTCTTGAACGAGGGACTGTGCAATTCCAACTATGTAATAACTTTTCCTATTTAATATTTCCCCGGCTCACCTGGCATTTGCCCCCAAAAGCAGGGCTCAGGCCGGATTATCTCTGGCCA
>QUSF01000008.1:73332-105819 GCA_003676055.1 Chloebia gouldiae
AACCAGGAATTCCAGATCCGCCGCCGGGATGGCACAGAGACTCTGGGCATTATCAGCCCAGCCAGCGCGGCATTAATGATCAGCACTGATTAATGATTCTGCACTGCACACTGCCCGGCACCCTCGGCCTGATTAACTGCGCTTTCTGCATCACAGCTCTGCACATGCTCGTTGCCACACAGTTTACAAACAATGCAATTACTCCGGTGATTATTAAAGCTACAGATTATGGCAGAAAGACTTTTTTTATCTCTTCAACCATCAGAAAACCTCCAGGCAAAAAAAAAAAAAAACAAACAAAAAACCCGACCATAAACCAAAAACCAAACCCAAAAATAAAGTGATTGTTACAGGGATTAAATTAGTTTTGCCTCCCATGCTTGCTTAAGTGTTTGCCTTTTGCCTGGTTGCTGTTAGTAAGGATTACTTCCCTATCCATGCTGGCCCTGTTTTCTGTGGTGAGAAGGGGAGCAGAGGAGTGTGAGCATGTGGATGCTGCTGAGCTGGGGAAAAGTAATTCAGAGCAAGTGACCAGCTCAGACAGGGACAGAGGGACATAACTGCAAAGTTTCAGCTATTTTCAGAGCACAGCTAAGATTGCCTGCTTTTAATTCTGAAGCATAACTCTTGGAGTCCTTTAAACTGTCAGAATTAAGAGAGGTCAAAAAAAAAAAAAAAAAAAAAAGAAAACCTGGAATAAGGACAAAGCAAACAGAAATTAACATTCAGAGAACACTCCTGATAGCTCTCAATTTCTCATGCTGGAGAGGATGATAAATGCTAAAATCTTAAGCTTTTCTACTTCTAGTAAATCCTGGCTTTGCAGGGGAACACCATGGACCCACACTGTTTTGGACAATGACACCATATTCCTGCTGCCCAGTATCCTGTCCACCCAGCTGTGTCCTTGTTTGGGCCATCAAATAAATGCACGTACATTTTTGAAAAGCCTTGTGTCTCCCAGGTACACGGATCAGGACCTCCAAGCCATGAGCAGCTGTCCTGGCCTTCCCTGATAATGCACATTAAGGGACATAGATTCCTTGGCAGGTGCCATGGAATATGAAAGACCTCAAGGAATTATTAAAAAAAACCCAAATAACTATGTCCCAAACCCATGAGGTTCTATTCCAGGTTGGAAATGCAGTGTGTAGAGCTGAAGACAGCCTTTCAGCCCAGCAAATGATAAAGCACATTAGAAACCCTGGGAAGGTCTGGTGGTTTCCCTCAGGAGAAACTTTACTGAAGCCAGCAGACTGAAGAGGAGGCTGTGAATAGGACACAGCTGCTGTTTTTTTTTATTCCCAGCAGACTCAAGTCCCACCTGTGGGCTGCTGAATTTCTGAGAGCTCACCCCAAAGCCCCTGGGCTGGCAGGGGAGTTGCTGCAATGCTGCAGGCTGCTCCCAGACCCTGCTGCCTCCATTTCCCATCCGCAAGGGCAACATTTATGGGGGCTTTAGGTTTGTAAAAAGTCTGGAGAGTGCTGTGAATGGGATGGTGCTGGCATGGCATTGGATGTGGAAATGCTGCTCCATCACCTGAAGGAATCAGCTACAGTGGACACTGGGAGAGAGCGAGTGGAAAGGTGGTCCAGGCGAACCGGAGATGTTGGATGCCACACACAGCAGGGCAAAGATTTCCCCCACTGGCCTCAGACACCTATTTTTAAACTATTGCATATGTTTCCTTTCATTACCAGTCATGCTCATTTGCTTTGAAAGGAGGTTACAAATAAGGAGAAAGTCCCTCGTTAATTGACTGGATGATTTATTGCATCCTCCCTCTCCTAGCAGCCACACAGGCTTAAAAGCTGCATGAGGAATAGCTGCTCGCCTTTTGTTTGGAAATGAGCTGGGTGAAGACTAACGTGGAGGAGGAGGGAATAACTCTGGACACTACAGTTTTTAACTGTATGCAGCTCTTTGGTGGGGAGGGGCCCCCAAAAAGGAGGTCCTCCCTGCACTGTGCTGGTCACAGGTCAAAATCTATCTAACCACTCTGCTGGCAACGTGTCTGGTGTTTACTCTGCAGCATCAAAACTTGCTCTCGCTTGGCACTTCTGAAACATGTCAATACAGACAGGATAAGCGGACAGAGAGTTTCTAAAATCTCATTTACAGGCACTTTTTCAATGCACAGAAGCACCCTTACTCTCTGCTAACCCAGAGGGCAACTTGTGATGTCCCTAAAGTCAGTCCCAGAAACTGATTTAGCAAACAGGTTTCAGAAAAGCCAGAAAGTACCATGGAGAATTGGGCTTCCCTGGCAATGAGAGAGGGGGAGGAAAAAGGTAAAAAAAGTCTAAAGGAAAAGGAAGAAGAGTACAAGGAGTAACATAATGGAATGGAGAAGGGAAAAAAGAAGAGAAAGTGGAAACAAAGTTTAAAACAAGCTTAAAAAGCCATCAAAGGAACAGAAAATAAAAAGAATCCCTGCTCTCTGACAAGGTGTTCAAAGGTCTTGGTTCAAAGGTCTGATTCTTCTGAACAGAAGAGCCTGGACAGGCAGGCCAGAGGGATGATATTTGGAGCAGCTTGCTGGCTTTCCCTAGAGTTTAATAATAGCAACTGTATTTATATGACTAAAATGTTTTTGTTAAAAGGCTAAGTACTGGTATGTCATGCTAGTCACTTTAATTTAAAATAAATTCTAAAAGTTCTCACTGGAAAGGCTTGCAGCTAACTATAAATATATGCAATATGCTGATGGATTTTTTTTAAAGCAAATTTATTCTTCTTCAGAGGCACTAAATTGCACAACTGTGCAGCATTTCTGTGCCACAAATTTTCAGGGGCCCCAGGAGTCAGGATTTCTAACTGATCTGCCTGCATTTTTTCTTTTTTTTAAGCCCTACTGCATGTAGTGGCAGTTCTGGCTGGTTTGATGTGGGTTTTTGATACATAGAGATTTGAAGAGATAGGTGAGAAAGAGAGATAAAGGGAAAAATGAAAGAGTCCTGGGCAGGGTGACAGCATTTTCATCGCTATTACTCTGAGCAGTTGGATGACAGAAGTCCATATTTTACACTTCCTTCCACCGGGAAGTCATTGCTGGTGGCCAGCAGGGAGCAGAGCCCAGGTGAATCCTTTGGCTCCTGCAAAGTGAAGAGTGCCAGTCCCACCTCCTGCGCCCTGTGTGGCCACAGCAGCAGGCTGCCCTTTGCCCTGAGCACTTCCATCTCCTTTGCAAGCCCCAGGACGTGCTTCAAGGCCCAGCTTCTCCAGCCCAGCCCTGGTCAGCATGGCCAGCAGCCCCGGCAGCGAGGAGAAAGCGGCCGGGTAGGCTCAGGAGTGCAGCAGCAGCGCTGGCCAGTCCCTCACCCAGGGCTGCAGCCCCCAGCGAGCTCTGTGGTACGCGGTGCCCCTCCATCCTGCTGGGGCAGCCAGAGGACACGCTCCATTCACCAGCCTCCGCCAGCAGCGGTGTTTCCACTGCAGTTTTGTAAAGGATAATTGTGGCGAATTCCTTAGAAGGGGCTGAAGTCAGCCTGCTACCAGATAGCAGGAAATATTTATAACAATCACTTCCAACTGCAGCCTTTCATCTGAAATCTAAACAGAAAGCTGAAATCCCAGGCCTGTAAGTCGATACCTTGGCTATATATGGTCAAAGAACTCCACGGGGGAGAAAAAGATGCTAAGTCCTCAGCGCTCCTCATGCTCAGGGCTCCAAGAAGATCCATTAACCTCTGTAAAATTAGCAAGCCCGTATTGCCAATTAGCTTTGAAGTATGATTGTCACGCTGTTGCATTAAGAGCTCTGCTCTCCCAGGGATGTCTCAGCATGTCACACTCACAGCCACGTGTACGGCAGGGCGCAGCATTCCCTAAATGCTGAGACGTCCCCAGCCTCGTGTGCCTGTGACAGCAGCTGGGGATGATAAAGCACTGTTAACTCCTGCAAAGTTATGGGGAGACTGACCCCCTGTACTCCTGCAGGAAAGCACTGCCAAGAAGAGACAGGGCATTCTGCAAGACACAACAACAGAGGAATGGTGCTTTCTGATATTCAGGCCAGCAAAAAAACGACAGCAAAACCAACTCCTGCATGAAAAGGGACCTAGAAAATCACAAGGTGCTGAAATGCATTGCTTTAGACTCTACTAGTGACTATGACGTCCTTTTTGAAGGATTCTCCTGATAGCAAAAGTCCTTATTTTACACTTTATTTTTTTTTAAGAACTCCCACCACACCTCCTTCTGCAGCAGCAGGAAATGAACTGCAGAGCTTTACTCACAGAGGTGCAGCCACACCTCTGGGGTGCTGTTCCCCCAGTGCAGAGCACAAGGTCCTTCGAAACCCCTGGGGTGTGGGTGGGATCGAGGCACTTCCTTGTTGCCCTCCTCTGCTTTTACCTAAGCATTTGCTAACAGGAACAGGCTGCCCATGCCTGCAAGTGTTCAAGGCCAGGCTGATGGGGCTCTGAGCTCCCTGCTCTAGTGGAAGGAGACCCTGCCCACAGCAGGAGGGTAGCATGGAAGGGATCTTTAAGGTCCCTTCCAAAGTAAATCATTCTGTGGTTCTGTGATGTGCGTTTAAAACCAGACAGGCCTGAAAAACAGCATTGCAGACTTTTCTTACACGGGGCAAAACCATGTTTATGGCCCCTGAAGAATCAACAGCTTTGACCTGTGACATTAAAAGCTTTTTCTCGCCGAGACAATGCTGTTCACAGAGATGGCACCGTGCTCAAAAGCAAGGAGCTGGCATTCCTGCTCTCAGCCTGCTGCATGCATCATGTTAATCTCAAACCAGTCAAGTGAGTTTGCCAACATGTCTAAGCCTTGAGCTGCATGGTCACAATGCTTGGTCCTCATTAAGACATCAGCCTCTGCACTGGACATCTCATAGAGCATTGTGACAGGCATGTGCCTCTGGGGCAGCCTTTCCTTTACATTGCAGTTGAATGCCTTCCCACTACTCGCAGCTGAATTTCAAGAAAACAGCAGTGAACATCTCAATTAAAAAGCAGAGATTATAACCCAAAAGTCACGTTTCCTTTTGTGAGATCTAACATACTGTCTCAACCTGCTTATTGTTATTAAGCAAACAGCAGCAAACCCATTTCTGCATATGTCCCTGCCATATGGGGTGTCAAAACCATGAGAACCACTTCTATTTCAATACCAACCCTTCTTTGTTTCTCTTTCTGTAACTCATGCTGTATCTCACAGGGTGTGATCATGAAACCACGGACCACCAAATTTTGGTCTCTCTCAGGTCCAAAGCAGCAGTAACACCAGCCAGCTGTGACACAGCAAATGGAGAGTTCCCAGGGTGGAAACAACCACTGGACACAGCAAACCTCTTTGCAGTGACTGCAAATAAGGATATGCAGGCTTGACAACTATAGTTTGAAACAGGACCTCCCTCCGCAACAGGGGGGTTTTGCTGGTAGTTATTATTTGTGCTAGTTTTTATGATAAGCAGAGGAAACTAGAATTGCAGTAAAGAGGGAAGGCTGAGCTTGAAACAGGGCCACTGTGATGAAGGACAAGAGGTCTCTGTGGGAAGAAGGGGTGTTCCACCCTCAGAGGAGGATTAGGTGTGATGAGGAGAGACCTAGATGCCTGCTGCCCTATGTGAGAGCCGCTTTGCTGCCAGCCCTCATTCCAGGTGCCTCGGGAGCCGGGCTACCTGTGTGCCCCAGTGCACACCGCTCCTGCCTGGCGTGCCACAGCCCAGCACCTGCTGCCCGAACGCTGCACGGGGAGCGCGGAAGGACAGGTCTGAGAAGAAAGGCACGGCTGCCAGATACCCCCAGCACAAGGCTGGAAAGGAAAAGGAGCTGTCCCCAGAAGAGCACAGTGATATTTGCATGCAGGCTCACCCCCCCAGCTGCAGGAGCAGCCACTCTTTCATGTGAACATGCGGCGTCCTCGGTAGAAATCTGTTCCAAATATTTGTTGGATCTTCTCTCGACAACCTCAACAAATATAACCCAGGGGTTTAGCTACTGGGGAAAACTCTTCAGGTTTATCTGCAGTCTTCTGAAGTCTCTAGACTTCAGAGATGCACTGCCTTTGCAGCTGGGATTTTTGAGATTTCAAATGAGCTCCTTTGCTGAAAGAGCAGCTGTAGAGCCTTCCAACAGGAGCAGTGGCCAGGGGATTGGCCCTCCTGCTCTGAGGCATTTTCAGCCCCAGTTGTGGCTCAGCTGGCTTCCCCCTACCAGGCTGCAGCCACCCTTACAGCTCTTCTGGCAGAAAGAGGCATTATCCTCCCTTCACCTGGCAGGAGCTGCTCAATGCCCACATCTCCAAGGCAAAGGCACACCGGCCCCGTGTACCCTGCCAATACATTCCCCTTCCTCCACTTGGCTGAGCCAGACCTATTAACAGGATAACTAGAAGAAAGAAGTACAAGCCTGAAAAAATCATCTCTGATGGGAGCATTTCAAAAGGCAGCCAGTTTCCAGAAGGCAACAACTATTCTCCACGTCAATTATCGACAGAGATGCAAGAAACTGGATGACAATGAGAAATTAGATAATAAAAGCTCTGATTTAACTCATTAAATTATGGCTCCAGGTATGTGTAGTCCCAGTGCATGCCAAATTTTATTTATGCCTGCATTGCAACTACCTCTGGAGAGCATTGCTACAAGGCACAGAGCGACTGAGGAAGAAATTGAAGGTAATTTTGTTCTGCAGCTCAAGAAATGTGAGCCATTTCCACCGTCACAGTGTGCAAGCAAACCTCCACCTCCCTCTCAATGGAACCTGGAGCGATGTGACTGCACCCCCACAGCAGGACAATGGCCCAGGGCCCTCCCAGCACATTGTAAATCTCTGCAGGTCACTCATCCTTAGTGTTGCAATGCAGGTTTCTGTCATCAGGGACTGAAGGAGGCAAAAGTGAAATCCTCTTTCATACCAGGTGTTTACTCTAAAATACAAGCAAACAACACCTCTAAATCTACATGGGTTCTCCTCCTCCAGCTTTTTTTAATGAAAAGCAGGTATGCTTCTGTGGAGTTCCCAATTTTCCTCACTTTGAGAGGAGAAAATGCAGCAAGGTACTTGTGGGAGAAATCCTCAGTCTAACATTTCCTCAGTTTCTGGCTGTTGCAGGAACGACAACCAACAAACATATACAACCTCTGTCCCACAGGGAGGTAAGCCAAATTATCTTTATAGGCCATCTCCAGCAGCTTTGGCATACGTAGCTATATTGCATTTGCAGTTTAGACGAATTTGAGATGAAGCCTGTTATAAACTGATGGCCTCCATCTCAACCAAAACCTGCCTGCAGCCAGCAGAGACATCCCACAGAACAGTGAAGAAAACCCTGCTCAAATATCAAGGTTACCCAGGCTGCTTGGACACACCAGCGGGGAGAGGAGGCCCTTAGGAGACCCACTTCACTCCCTTGGGAGCATGTCCCTGAGGGAAGGGCTTCCCCTTATGGTGCCTTCCAGCCTCCCAAGGGTTTAAACTCAGCCAGTTAGCCCCAGCCTTGTTCCAGGTGACAAACTGCTGTGTCCCAGATCCCGCTTTGCCTACAGCAGATTCCCACCGCCCTGTTGCGTTAATGACACACTGTGCTGGAAGTCATTAGTGCAGTGGTGTTGGGGAGATAACTGCTGCCAAACCAAGCCCCGGCTCACAATAGCTGGTGCAAAGAGAACATCATTTTACTTCATTTTTAATGACCCAAATGCAAGCCTAAAGCTACCCATGTTCAAATGTGTTAGCTGAGCTCACCAGTTCTCCTCTAATTAGTCCATAAGCCTAAGCTCAGAAAGAAATAAATGAACAAAACTTATGCCATGAATCAAAGGGCGCTGCACCCAGCCAGGATGGAGGGCAGGCACTGCTCCCCACTCCCCATGGGGGTTGGGGTCACCATCACGCTGAGCTCCAGGTCCAAAACTGGCACATGGCTTTGCCACTTCCCCCTGCTCCTTTGCAGGATTTCCCTCCACGTAACTGGGGTGGTAGAAGCAAATCCCTACTTGCAAAGAGCTGTTGCACAAGCTGCCTGACAATATATGCCTTCCCAATGTATGGGCTTTCACAGAGAATGTGAGGTGCTGAAGTGTTGTTGCTTCACCTTCTGTAGCAGTTGCTGTTTAGCAGGGTTTCCCAAAACACTTGGCCTGAAATGTATCCTCCCTGCGTCAGTTTCCAGAGTCAATGAAGGAAAGTTGGGTTCAAAATGCAAAATGAATCTTCTGCGAAGCAAGAAATAACTAAAAAAAAAAAATTAAAAAAAAATCTGACAACCCCAAACTTCAATTAATTTCTTCAGATTTCCAAATTGGTTTATTCAGGTTGCAGAGTTCCTGAAAGGTAAATCTTCCTTCCCTAAATAATAACACACAGATCAGTACATTTTCCTTCACATACAGGAAAGGTATTTTAAACCTCTGCTCTAGCTGGGAGGGAAGAGATTAACACAATATTAAATATGGAGCTCTTCATCTTATCCTTTTTCTCTCCTCTCTCACATGCACTGTGCTGGCACCAGAACGCTGATGAATAGCAGGAAAATTCAGATCAATTTAGTTCTTCCTTTCCCAGACAAGTGATTTTTCTTGGCAAGGCTAGAAGTACTCTCTTTTCCTCAGTGCTTTTACCTTTGATGCCTAGAGCCAAGACAGGGTTCTCCCTGCAAACACAATGAACATGAGACTTGACAGCTTTCTCAAAGTACCTGTTGCCAACCTGAGCAGCACAACCTTGCTCTAAGGTTTGATGGGACGGGGGGCTCTGAGGAGAACCAAGCACTTTGCAGTCCTCAAGGGCTCAGCAGCAGCCAAGAGGAGGCATTCATAAAAACCATTGTGATTTTGGCCCTTCTTTCACTTTTCCACTCCGTTTCCAATGATTCATATTTTACTTTAGCCTACCTCATCCCCACAGATGCATTTCCTTGGCTCTCCTTTCACCTACCCTAATTGCTGAGGCATGGGCAGGTGCAGCCCTCGGGGACATGAGCACCTTGAGGTGTTTGCATCCCTTCTGGAGGTGGCTGCAGCTGCTCACAGCCCGAGGAAAGGGCAGTGGTGTGGATTAGCTGGCTGAGCTGTGCCACAGCTGAACCGTGCCTGTGAGGCAGAGCAGCGGCTGAGCAGGGCCACACTCCCGCTGATACACAGGATTAAGTGCCTGTTTTTTAAGCCCTGGGGGTCTGGCTGTGTTTTCCAGAAGGCCTCTGGTTTATACCATGTGTGTGGTCAAGTAGGTTGCTGTGGCTCTCCCTTGTCACTGGTGCTGACTCTGCTCTTCTCCATCTCACACCAGAAACCCCAGCACAACATCAGCGTGCCTGGCCCTGAGATTACAGGGATTGGGGGTGGAAATCAGCCCCTCTTGTGCCCCACAACCACAGAAAGGGAATTATTCTCGTTGGGAGCAAGCCCTGTGCCCGTGCCCACAAAGGCAATGGCAGTCTCCTCTCCCAGGCTTCCTCCCAGCACTGCCAAGCCTCTGGCCCTGCCTCACAGCTGGCAGCTAACAGCTTCCCAGCATCTCCCCTTAAATTGCACTCCTTCAGCAGGGTAATGAGCTCCCCAGGCTGAGTCTTTTACCGACTCCCCACAAATCTCTGAGAGGACAGACTGCTGCTCTGGTTCATTAGCAAGTGTTTTGTAGAAATCTGTGTGTTTGCAAGACACCAACATGCTCATTCATACTAATGCAGGAATGCTTGAATTGAGGAGCAACTTAAGCCTTCCACCTTTCCTTCCAGCTCTAGAGGACTGGCAATTGAGAGCAACTTCTTCCCTGGCACACCAAGGACCAGACAGGGCACACTAGATATTAGTCAGCATTTTTCTTAAGACCACAGCTCTTGGAGCCCTGGGATTCAACAACAAATTTAATTTTCACCTAAAACACAATGAGTGAAGGATGCCGTGAGGTTTTAGCTCTTGGCACGGCAGAGGAACACATCACCAGAAAGGCTCAGACAAATAAAATGAGCCTCATTGGCATCACTTTTGGCTCTTGCAACATTTTAAGCAGCTGTATCACCAGGGAAGGAAGCTGTCTGTGACAACATCACAGACGTGACTCGTGGGCTTTGCACATTGAAAGGAGCAAGGTTCCTTGCAAGCAGAACTTGGGGCAAAGGCCAGGCAAAAGATTGTTAATGAATTTTTGCTGTCTGACCATTCAGGAGCCACTCTGGGAGTCACAACTGCACCGCCCAAGGCTTCCGCTGCTGGGACCAAAGCCCCTTGGCAGCAGGAGGCTCCAGTGAACCCCCATGTGCCCAGCTTGGTGCCCACCACACACCCCACTCACTCACTCAGATTCTCACACTGTCTCAGGCCCAGGTTTCCTGCAGATGGTGCTAGGTCACGGCCCCTTGCCTGAAGCTCCAGTTCTTCCCCTCACCCCAGGCACATCCTGCATCTCCTACTGCAGCTGCACAACGAGAGACCTGCACTAGGTGCGTTCCTCAGCAAGAACAGGCATCAGGGATGCAGGAAAAGGAGCCCTGGACTTTCACCTGTGCTTTTCAAAGCTACTGCCTTCAGAAGGCAGAAGCCCTCTGGCACTTTATATTTACAAATTAAAACAGGAACCACTTCCTTTGGCAGCCAAGGCTGAACTAAAAGCCTTCCTTAAGGGTTTGAAGTTGCTGAGCAAGAGAAATTTTGGATAACTTGAGGCTGGTTCTGCAGTTCTAATCTGTCAGATGACATGAATCCATCCAAGCTTTCCCTCGTCGTGATTCTGCATTAACACCCAGCAGCAGCCATGGCATGAGAGCTGCTGCTGCAGTCCACGAAGCTTGCTGGCTCAGCTGGCACAGCTGAACGGGGAATGTTTGAGCACAAGGCAGGCACTGTACAGGGAATGCAAACTGCCCTCCTGGCCTGAAGGGGACAAGTGAAAGGATCAGAAGTCAGGGATTGTACATGTGATGCAGCAAAGGAGAAGGGAGGGGAAGTGGCTGCTTTGGTGGCTAGAGGGAACTTGTAGGAAAATAACCTAAGATAACTTCACAGGATTTGTGGAGCAAAGGGGAACACTGGCATGGTGCTCCCTGGAGATTCTAGGATACCTCTGGCTGGCAGGCACAGGAGCAGATGATTTTTCTCCTGTGCACTGGAAGGGCACAAATGTTGTTTCTCAGACCAAATATTTACAATCCTCCCTGACTTCCCCTACAATCTCAGGTTTGCCTTTCCTTGCATAGGTGCCTGCAATGGCCTTGCTCAGCAGCATGTAAGAGCAGAGCAATCTCCCTTTCTGTTTCCAAGAACTGGGTTCCCATTCCCTGCTCTAGGAGAGCGAGGACATCGTGCAGGAATAAGGAGGTGGTGGTCCAAGGGAATTTTCCTAGCTCTTCTCTTCAGGTGTGTTTCCCAGGTACAGTTTGATAAGCATAGCCCTCACCTACCTCTGCCTTCAGATCTGTTCATTAGCACCTTTGGGAGGGCTTTCCAGGACTGCCAGATCTCCGGGGGCTGAGATACGGTGTTTTAATTGTATGTAATTAAACACTGCTCCCTTATCTAGATTTCGAAGTTTACTGTTGGGGCTTCAGTACCAATGCTCCCTTCCCCTCTAATTAGCTTCCTTAATGTGTGCAGCCGTGCTTCTTCCCCCACGGGGACAGGGCTCTCCTGCAGGGAAGCTTGGATTGCATCTAATTATTAGCAAAGGAGACAGATGGCAGCACTGCCCCTGCCCCAGGTGCCCCTTGAGAGCACAGAGCCCAGAATGGGTGGCCACAGGGAAGCTGTGCCATGTGTGCATGTGGTCTTTCTGCTCCATCTCTAGGTTGCTTTGCATGTTATCCCATCACAGGTTCATGGCAGAAGACCCTGCAGGACAAGGGGCTACCTGACTGAAGTGCAGCTCACACGAGGAACGCTTTTGCCTGGCTAGCACATAGCAAGAGGAGAGAAAGAGTTCCCAAGGCCTCACTTGACCCAATGTGTATTAATAAAGACAATATATCTGATACCTTCAGAAAGTTTTTGGGCAGTGCCTTCTAAGCTGTCTTCTGCTGTTGACAGAGGCCATCCACTCCCCCAAGAGAGAGCCACGAGGATGGTTGCCCTCCTCTTGAATACCTTCAGGATGGCATCTGTCTCATTCATTGCAAGAGCACAGTGTTCTGAGCTCAGATTTGGCTGCCAGGTCATGATGGCACCTCAGTTGTTCCCCTCCCACTTGAATTTGTGTTTATGACAGTTCTTACACAAGCACTTTACAGTGTCTTGCTTCTGCTCAGGCCAATTCACATCTCTGTAAATCCCCATCCTACCCCGATAACACTTCCAGACTATTCTATCCGCAAGCTAAAACACCAAAGTTTTCTTTCCCGTGCCCAACAAGCTCCATTTCAGGACAAGCACCTACTGAACACCTTTTCACCCCCATCCAGTGACACATTTCTCTTTCCAGACAGATTAGCCCCCATCACCCCAGTGGCCCATTTAGCCAGGGCTTGCTTATGACAGTGCTAAACAAGACGACATTAAAAGCCCTTCTGAAGCTCAGTGATATGACAACACTGCTTCTCCTTTACCCAAAAGGCTGGCATAAAAGGAAATTAGGTTGGGTTGATAAGATTTGTTCTTGACAAATATATGCTGGCTGTTATTCATCTCCTTGTTATCTTTGAGGTACTTACAAATAACGTGTTGATTTATTCTAGGCTCTTTTAGGTACAAAAGCAGACCTAATCTGGCTGAGCTGCTTTTGAAGGCAGCTTCTGAGTTTGCCTGCACATGTCACCTATTGGCCAGGAAACCCTCCAGAGGGACAGCTGAGAGCCCCCCATGCACTCCCCTTACAGCACGAGGCCAGATTTCTGTGTGCCTCCTGTTCTGGGGACAGGCACGCTGTCTCTGCCCTACACCTGCAGGCCTCCTGATCACAGGCATCACAGAGGGATCTGCTTCTTGGCAGAATCTGTTGTTCAGCTCCCTTCCCCTTTTCCTCTGCATTGCAAAGGCATGAATGTCCAGAATATCTCCTTCCCATCTAATTCTTGTCCAGTTCATGCTCAGCCTGATTCTGACCCAACCCTCCCACACTTCTCTGTTACAATCTTCCCTACTAAACTGACCCATTTTCAGATTTTTGTACGAGTCTGAGTTCCAGGTCACCAGAGAGCTCATGAGTCAGGTAAATCTCCTGCTACACTTCCCTCTTATTCCCAGGATGATATGTGCCTGGGGCATTGATACTGACTATGCTTACATTATTTTTGCCCTGTGTAGGGGCGATACCTTATTCCCCTTGGTTCTGTCACATATCCAGTCACAAAGGAGGAGGATGTATTTCAATAACCGAACCTAAAGTGTGAATGGAAATCTACTGGACCCAGAGAACGCTTGGCTCCTTGCAGGTAAAACCTGCTCCCTACCTGCCTGAGCCAAAGTAGCAGGTTCGGTTTCAGATGAAGCCTCCTCTTCCCAGTGAAGCCAGGGCTGCTCTCTGCAGCTCAGCTCATCCCGGACGCCCTGCAGAAGCGGCTCTTTGCCTGCCTGACACGCCGTGACAGGGCTGTGAACGTCAGGGCGCTGTGCAGCGGGCGGGCAGTGGCCGAGGGCGCGCGGCTCCTCGGAGCACGGCGCCAGACAGGAGCGCGGCCTGCCCTGATCCAGGCCGTGCCACCACAGTGAGTCATCCGGCACCACGCCGGTGCTCGGGATGCAGGGGGGGTTTGGGTAGAGGATGGCACAGTCACAGCCACACGAGCAGTACAGAGATGGGAGGGCAAGCACCAGGGAGAAGGCCAGGCAGGGGGGATGCTGAGAGCCTGCTTGGCAGTTTTGGGGGCTGCTGAGTGCTCATGGATCCATAGATTTCTACTCCAAACTGTTTGCAAAAACCCATTTGTAACTATTTTGTTCTTTAGGATCACATGTATTGACAAATTAAACCAGGGGCACGCAAGCACATCTCAAAATGAGTTTCTCACTAGGAAGCCAGCAACCAGTTCTGGAAAAGAACTCTGAGCAAATCAATCCTTTTTTGTCTTCGTGTCCTTCTTATGTCCCAGCCACCGAGACAACAGCTTTGCCACCTGGTGACAGTGCATCTGGCCCTTGGGACAACGGCCTCCTGTGGGGAGCACTGGCCTTGTGGTTGAATTAGAGCCATATTGCATGGCCCCAAAACAGCACAGTGTGTGACTACCACACATCAGTGTTTTAATGGGAGCAAATAACTAGAGGAATCACTCAAACCCTCAAAAGAAGGTTCCTGATAACAATGCCACAGAATTTAAACCATCCCTTGAAAAACTCCAAAGGTAGTATCTCTGCACTGGACTCCACTCAGCTGGGCCCTATCCCCGTCCCAGCCATCCGCACTCAGGGGACCTTTCCCTGCAAAGGACTTTGCTCTGAGGGGGCAGGCATGTGTCATCAGTCCTACCTCTCTCCTTCCAGCACCAGTTCACAGGGATCCAGCCATGCCCCCCATTCCTTGTTATTGCTTTGTTTCTCACTGCCAGACACATTTGATTGTTACTTTGATTGTGTAGGAAGCAGTCCAGACATTATGGAAATGGAACCATATAGGGACTGGGCAGAGGAGGCTGATGCTGGTCACCCTCTTACTTACACAGCAGTGGGAATATTTTCTCCCTTACACTAAGATATTTTTAAAACAGAGAATGCTGTTACTGTTTGTTGTCACCCAGGATCCAGCATTGCCATTCTTGGAAACCAGCACAGTGCTTCTAATGTCATTGTCAGAAAATTTATTGGTAGAGTTTTTGATATCTCCCAAGATGTCCTCAGGCTAACTGGCTTTTATGACTTGGAGAGGACTGACCCTAACTCCAGCCATACTCAGGACTGCAAAGAGGAGGACACAGCCCATAGCAGCAGTGCAGTGAGGCCATGCACACACCATGGCAAATGCTGTGGCTGTGAGAGACTGCTAACCAAAGCTCCTCATCCAAGAGTACTGGGAAATCACAGGTGGTTCAGCAAGACTAGACTGTGGAGGATAAACTAAAACAGTTCCCCTGTGGTGCTGCAGAACAGGGCAAGGAGCAGAGACAAGGGACAGGTGACTTTCCCCTTGCATAGCAGTGATGTGCATGCCCTTGCTAGTGGACACATGATTTTGTCCCTGGTGTGAGCAGAGCCAGTGGAGACATGCAGAAGCCAGCTCTAGACATAGAAGACTGCATCTGACAAGAGCAGGGCAACATCACATGCCCCTGAGAGCAAAGAGCTGGCTGATCACACTCACTCGCCTGCAGCATGCGGGATGCTGCCTCCAGGCTCAGCCTCTCCTTCTGAGGAGGGGCTGCTTCTGACTCAGTCTGCCAGCTCCAGCTTCTCCTCTCTGTTTGGCTTTGGATGGCAGCAGATGTTTCTTTGCCCATCTGTACAGATGCTTGGATACTGGCTGTGGTCAGCTGGCTGCTTTTTGTCCTGTCACTCTCATTTTGAGCCCACGGATTCAGCCCTGCTGCTGGAAGAATACTGAGTGCCATCCACTGAGCTCAAACCCAAGGGCAAAGTGTCAGAGGAAAGAAGTCTGCTCCCAGGGCAAACGCCCAGCTTGAACTCCAGTTGCATTGGGATCCTGTGTACCAATCCTGTGTACCTCTCCCTGCTCAAGGACTTGCCACAACCATGGATCTCTGTGCACAGCTGGGAGAGGATTAGATGCCTGTTCTCTTGTAAAAACCTGCTGGTGCCAATGCTGCTCCCAGCGGTGCTCAAGCATAAACCAGGGAGAGAAGGGTCTGCAAAAAGGAACAGGGCTTCTCCTGCCTCCTATTCTTGTCTCCCCATCAGGGAGCTGTGGAGCAGTGCTCCGCTCTGAGATAACTTTCCTGCGCCAACAAGCTTTGCTAGGGCTGTTGTTTTAATTTCTTAAAACAAGACTACATCCTGCATTTTGTGAATCACTACAATGCATTTAATAGGTAGCCTTTTCATAAAGGAGCACAGCGGATGTGTGCACAGGCCCTGATGAAGCTAATAACTACCTCTCAATGGCTTCCAGGGAGTTATTACATATTTAAGATCCAAGCTCCCTTAATCAACCACAGAGATGCAGCTGGCAGCAGTAAATTGCCAACAACAGTTCATTACAAATAAGGAAACATTGGTTTTTCAAGGACAAAAACTGTGTCAGTTCTTCAGCTAACTCTTGTCCTCACCCTTCTCCCCCCACCACTCACCCCCAGTGATGTGCTGGCACAACTTGCTTTGTCCAATAACACGACTTCACGGCCTAATCCCCTCCACCGGGGACATCATGCAATCAAGTTCCTGGATTTCCTGACTTATTTGGGCAAACAGCACAGTCTGCATCCCGTGCTCACCCTCCCTGAGGGAGCCACGGGCAGGACTTGTCCCACACCACCACGATGACGTGCCACAGGAGCGCCTCAGTGGCTTCACCCTGGGCAGCAAATGAAGTCGCAGGACACTTGGAGACACAGCTGTGACTCTGCCCTTCAGGGGCCTGAGACCTGACACGGCACCTGGGAATGAGTTTTTTGGTACCTGCCATGTCCTGGGCAGGCACAGCACAAAGGGGAAGGCCTGTGGACATCATGTGCCCTAATTCCCTTGCTGTGTCCTAATGGAGACATGCTGGCCACGCAGCTGAGGCAGGAGCACAGCAGTTTAAGAGGCCTGTGCCTGGGAGATATTAAGGTCAATATTCTAAGAGTGTTTAGGAAAGACTAAACATTGTTTGAATGAAAAGGAGAAAAAGAAAAGACAACCGACCCTGTTAGAACTGTATCTTCCCCCCCTGAAGAGGTGACAACCAGCTTTTGGCCTTCAGAAACTGAAGAAATTATACATTTCAGGCCCAGAGAACTTCTCAAAAGGGAAACATGCCCCATCCCTGCCCCAGCAACACACCAGCTCAGACCCCTGCTGTGGGCCTCAGCCACAGCCAGCTCCTGTGAGAGGGATCTGAACTGGATGGGCCAGAACACTGGGTGCTTCTGCTAAGGATAGCCATATCTGTACTGCTGAAAACCCCACGGGGCCAAGGATCCAAGCCCTAGATCCAGCTGGCCATATCTGTACTGCTGAAAACCCCACGGAAATGGGGATCCAAGCCCTAGATCCAGCTGGCCATATCTGTACTGCTGAAAACCCCACGGGAATGGGGATCCAAGCCCTAGATCCAGCTGGCCATATCTGTACTGCTGAAAACCCCACGGAAATGGGGATCTAAGCCCTAGATCCAGCTGGCCATATCTGTACTGCTGCAAACCCCACGGGAACGGGGATCCAAGCCCTAGATCCAGCTGGCCATATCTGTACTGCTGAAAACCCCACTGGGCCAGGCAAGACTTCCAGTGGTGAGGGGAGAAGACTCTGCAAAGCCCATGCTGGGCTCTGGAAGCAGGCCAAGCACGAGTTTAATCTTTGTTTGGTCTCCTTTGATATCTCACACTGTGCTGCCAGACATTAACCCTGTGCAAGCTGGGGCTGTTTAGTCAGGGGATGCACACTGGCCCAGCAGAACAACGAGAAGAGACTGTTATGAACGAATTTGATGTCTAACCATTTGTCTGTTTACCCCCACAGTTCAAAAGTTTGCTTGTTCATGTATTCACCTGTTCCCACCTTGTTCCTATTCACGTACACAATGCATTTGTCCCCATACCCAGTTTACCTCCCAAGCTGACTCCCCCAATCTCTATTCCTTCCTGCTGTTGACACTGCTGTTAGAACCCTTTGTAAAAGACATCTTACCTGTTTGCTCCTCTGTCCCTGGCAGTCTGAAACCCTTTTTGTCCTTTGCACCGCATCGGGTAGTCCAGCAGCTGCTCCTAGAGAAGGCTTCCTGTTTCCCAGAGGGCCTAGTGCTACTGTATATTAATTACTAGTGATTAATTAATTACTAATTAATTCATTAATTACAGTAATTAATTACTGTGTATTAATTACTAGGCAATGGACCCAAAATAGACTCAGACAACGAGCCAAAAGTGGAGACTGCACAGAAACCCACACCTACGTGCAGGGAAAGTCTCAAAGAACCAGAGAAGCCCTCAGCACTCCTGGAGCCACAGAAAGGTACCCCTCAGACCAACAAGCCACAGCTGAGCCTTCTGCCAAATCCTCCAAGGGTGAGGTCTCCAATCCTGCCTTTACTGACAGGCTCATCTACCTCAGACCAACGAGGCACAGCTGAGTCTTCTGACGAATCCTCGAATCCTCGGAGGGGGAAGACCCCGATCCTGCCTTCCCTGACAGGCTCATCCTCCCTCCTCTGGGACAGTGACTCACCTGGGAGCAGCCCCCTTAGGCTGTCCTTTCAATAAAGGCCTTATCAAGAAAGGAGCACAAGGTCTCTGGGCCAGATGATTTATTTCAGAGACCGCAAAGAGGAAGAGAATGTACTCATCAGTGAAACCTGAGAAGGGGAATGTTTCCTTGCTTCCCTCCCAGCCTGGTTGACAGCATTCTCTCTGCCACATCAGAAGACATCCTGCTCTTCAGCTGCATCCTACTGCAAAGCTGTCATGCTGGATGCTTTACTTTTTTCCTCTGAAGCTGCAGGCCAGAGATGAAAAACTGATGTAGAGGGGTTTCAGGGCTGAGTCAGGATATTATTTTTGCTGTTTCTTTAGCAATACCTGGCCCAACTTCTTTTTGGAGAAGGGGCACTTTAAAAAGTAATACCACTTGGTTACCCTCCTGCCACCATCTCTGTTTATTGACACTGACATTTTTAAAGGGCTCTTGGGAGGGAGCCTATGTGGCTTCTGAGGACACTCTCCCAAAAAAAAAAAAAAAAAAATCAGAGTATGTAGCTGATGTTTGCATCTTTGTTAGTATTCCATTCCTAAATTTATGCTTCCAGAGAAATGCCAAAACTGACTTGGACAAGTCAAATTCAGTGGGCAAAGAGTGTCATTTCCTAAATTTGCAGCAGACATGTTTTATAAAAACAACTAAACTGTATATTATGAACAGCAAGACCACTTGACATAAGATTTTCCAAGCATTTACAGATGTGACTGCAGAGGTGAAACATGAGTTTAATTGGTTGTCCATATGTACCATCTTCCTCACTGACATTATTGCAGCAAAATCTTTTTTTTGGGGGTGTGTATGCAGACATCTGGAGTGCAGATTGTGAGAGATCTCTAGTTGCAATGTTATCCCTAGAAAAACGATGTTTTTTGAACATGAAAGAACACAGTGTTTTCAAAGAGCTTTGCAGTCACATCTAGAAGAGGTACTTCTCCTGATGCTTCGAGACAGAAAGAAGAGCTGATGGGATATCAGCTGAGGGAAAGCTTGCTTCCTCCTCTAATATAGGAAACTGGACTTCTTTTGAATTATTTAGCATTCAGTCAGGAGATAAAAATACACTGACTGGATGAACCAGTGACCTCTTCTATGATCACCATAGCTGTAGTAGCCGGGGGGGCAGGCAGGGCCTACAACTGCACATCTCCTCTGTGTTCTCATGCAGAAAGCTGCAATTGTTAGTGCAGGTGCGAGACAAGGCTGGAGCCACCTTGTTGAGGCTGGGCTCAGAGGAAAGGCTCTCTTACAGTTTAAATCACAGCCCCTGCACCGATGTCTCAGAGCCCCAGGTAGCTGTGCAGCATCACTGAGGCTCGCCTCGCTGAGACCCCAGTCAGACACCTTTCCCCACGAAGCCTGGAGCAATGTGTCATGCAAACCTCATCTAAAAGCTGTTTCTTTCACCTAACTAACTATGCTAACATTCACAAGCCGTGCTCCAGGAACAAGGAGCAGAAAAGCACCACTCCAAGAGGTAGTGCTGGGTTTAATGTTCCACAGGAGGACCAACATCTCCATTACACATATTTTTTTTTGGGGGAGCATCAGAATGAGATGTTTGATTAAATGCACAGGAGCAGCATGGCTTCAGCAGTTAAACTGCTATTTTGTGTATTCTGGGAAGGGGGGACATCAACAGATTGCAAAATGGGAAAGTCTCTCTGGACACTGAAAACAAACAACATGTTACGTAATTAGGCCTTTTGGGAACCAGAGGAAGGTCTCCAGAAGATCAGGGCCCTCCCAGCACTTTCTAATTTTACTGGGACTTACCAGCAAGCCAGCCCTCTAAAATAGAAGCTTGTGCATGCTTTTTCTTTCATCTCCATGTCTCCCTGTACTGCCCTACCTTTGTTATTACTGCCCCAGAAAAACATATCTTACTCACTTTTTATCAAGCTGATTCATTCAGACTTCAATGGCAGAACTGAAGAGGCACTAAAGACCTTTAGAAAGGGCAGCAAAGGCATCTCTTGGCCATCAGAGCATGAGAAAACCTGGAATTTTAGAACCTTATTGAATCCAGTGTACTAGGGAATTGCACCATTCCACATAACCGTGGCTTAACTGAAGTACAGCACTATCAAGCACTGACAGAGCAAAACATCTTTAGCTCCATTATCCACATATTGTGCTAGTATATCTTCTTTATTGGAGCAAATTCTTCCAAGGGAGCATGCCTGTAAGCAGCAGTTCAGCATCAGGAACACTGCCTCTGCTGCAGGGTTGTCCTAAACTGGTGTCCAGGCAAAACATGGGCCTGCAGGAAATCTTCTGCCACTCAGACTGTACCACCCAGCACCTGAACATGGACTGTAGCAGCTGAAATTCAGATTAATGCACACAGATAGATTTGAACATGTACCATTGGTTTCCTTCAATGTCCTCTCCCACCTGAATGGAGAGAGCCCCTTGGTCAACATCTGTCCCTGCAGTCACCACCTCCTTACACCCAGGCCCCAGGCTGTGGACACTTCTGATGTGGACACATCTCTCACTGTGATTCCTGGGAGAGACAGTTTAAAGACAACAGAGATACAACGGCATCTGCACAGAAAAGGCAACTTGGGTTTCCAAGAAAGCTGCTTTCCCCTGTTTCTTGCTTGCTGTGCACATTCTGGCAGCTGATAAGAAGGGGAAGGAGGAGGCTTGCAGCCCTGGCGAGGGCACACCAGCACAGATCCCACAGGATGTGGTCAGCTCGCTGCCAGCACCCCTTGGTTACTGGGCTGTTGGGAGCAGCTCGGAGGAGGGAAGGCACCACCAGAGACCAGCAGGCACAGCAGTGCTGGGGAGAACACCTCTCCTCATCACAGCCCAAGCACCAAGAGGCATCACAGACACAGGTCTTAGTTGAAGGACAGCACAGAGATCCTGGCCACAGTGGTGGAACCACGGCAAGGCGCAGTCCAAGCCCTGTGAGCGCCGTTGCAGAGCCTGTGGCTGTGTGTTTGGCCTGCCATGTGAACATGTCACATCCCCTGGGAGCTGGGCACAAACATCAAAGTCTAACTGCCACTAGCCCAGTTTTGATAGTGTTGAGTGACCTGGATAAAAAGCAAAAAGCCTTTGGGAGATATCCTTATAGCCTAGTTCATTGTATCTCTACAGACAACTCCGTGCTTCTCCCAAAATGATAAAAAAAATTCAAATAACTACATTCCTCTCTACTACATTTATCATTCAGGAGTCAGGAGCCATGTGCTCTTGACCCTTGTGTGAGCAACATGCCTGTTGTAGCCTCCAGATTGTGAACTTTATTGCTCAGTTTTTCCTGGGAAGTCAAAATCCCAACTGGTATAAATCCTACCTGAGAACTACAAATCATCTTCTTTCCCCTCTGCCATCTACTTTGAGAAGTTTCATAAAGAAGTTTCATTCAGACACAGCAGAGAAAGGTGACAGACAAACCACAAGGACCTCTCTGGGCACTCACCATGGTTTGTCTCAGCTCCTGGGAGACCAGCAGCATAATAAATAACACCCAAGCCAAAATTTTGCTCTCCCTTGACACAGCAGTGCCCTTTACCAGTTACTTCTTTCAGTTCTATGCAGTGCTTTTTGTTGTGCTACAGATCTTAGTCCCTGTATTCACTGTAGGAAGAGCCTCAGGCTGGAAAAACACAGCTCCCAATCCTTACTCCTCCTAGAGCACCAGCTGGGCAAAGAAATGTCTTCATGACATACTCAAGGATAGATGTCTTCTACCATGATTTACTGAGCAAATTTTTATTCTCCACATAATGTAATAAGGCTAGAGCACTAATAATTTCCCCACCATCCAAACAGCAACACTCAGGAGTAGCCTCCAACAGCTTTCAGCTTCCTTTTTCTACTTGGAAGCAGATGAATGTGGCTGCATTGGGATGTAGGTACATCCTAACCCTGAGGCTTCCCTGCATGACAACACTTTTTCAACAGTGACCCAGACCTGCACGCTTCAGAACAGGAAGAGGTGAAGCAACCTTCACCAAAGCCCTGAGCAGAGCATCCGTAGAACAGCTGTGACCCACTACTGGGTGATCTGAGGCTCAACAGGAAAGAGGAGGCAGGTACCACAATTCACACACTCAGTTTAAGCCCTTTGCACAACACACCCTCGTGCCTGGGTGGTCACAGCCACCTCAGTTTTGTTCTCTGCTCCGCTGCAGAGCTGAGGCTGCAGAGATCTGCTCAGCGCATGGTTTTGGCTCCCAGCTCAGCTCCACCTCCCTGCTGCTGAAGTCTGGAGTGCCCCTGAGCAGGCTTCACTCTCCAGTCTGCTGGCAAGGCAGGGACACAGTGTTTCAGGCTCCCCAAAGCACCTAAGGCCATTCATGGCTTATTGCAATGCACTGGCACCCAAACACCTCCAGTGCAGCTCTGGGAGCCATGTGCATTTCGTTTCAGGAGAAACGGAGACTGTTAAAAAAACAAATAAAACCTTGACTTACACTATCTCATCATTCTGGAACTCCAGCTCCCCGCAGGTGTCTTCAAAGTCCTCTCCTCCACCTTTGGCCGTGCCTTCAATGGTTTTGTAGGGCACAATAACATTTCCTCGTGCTCCAGAGGTTCGCAACACTTTCACTTCCATGGTTCCTACACTTTCACTGATGTGTGTTACTGGCTCCTCGAAGGTGAAGATGCCGGCGTGGTCATCATCAAAAATGGTGACAGTGGCAGTAGATGGTGATCCCAAGCAGGCAAGTGTTGAGACACGACTGGCCTCAAGAACGCCCTCATCTGAGGCCTCGGTGCTCACACGGACGTTGCTGAGATGGACCAGGAAGTTCTCATCCTCCTCAAATATGTCGTCATCGATTATGCCAACACGGATTTCCTTCTGGGTCTCTCCAGGCTTGAAGACCACCGTTCCTTCAGTGAACTCGTAGTCAGAGCCGGCGTTGGCCGTGCCGTCCTCTGTCCGGAAGTCGACGTACACCGTGTTGGTCAGGTCTCCTCCCCGGCGGACGATGGTCAGGGCCACGGTGCCGCAGTTCTCCAAGCACTGGTAGGTGCCCTGCTCGAAGTAGAGCTTGCTGACGGGATCGTTTTCGGTCACCTCGCTGTTGACCTCGTGCATGCTGACGGCTTTGCGGGCCTGGTCTGCGGCGTGTCTCTTCAGGATGTTGCCAGCGCCGGTCATGAGCCGAGTGGCCTGGATGCGGTAGAAGGCCCTGCTCTTCTGCTGCTGGCTCAGGACCTGGTAGTTGGCCAACTCTATGAGCTGCTCAATTTCCTTGTCTGGGTGCTTTTGCTTCAGCTCCTTCAGGATCCGAGCCATTTCCCTCCTGGCTTCTTCGTCATCCTGGTCTTTCTCGTCCACCTCTAACACCAGTGTCCCATCCAAAAAGTTCTCCACGTGAGAATTAGCAACCTTTCCGTCCATCTCGATGTCAGCCTTGGAGGAGGGCCGGTCACCCTCATGCTCAATGATCATGCCTCTCTGCTTGCCAGCTCGGTATTTTTTGTAGACGTACTTGTAAAATAAAAGCCTCCTGTCGGCTATCCAGGCAAACACCACACAGATGGGGAAGAAGAAGAAGGTGAGCAAGCCTTCCCAAACCTCCACAATCCCAGGAGAAGACACAGATAAAATAATGTAAAGCCAAGTGTAGGCAAAGATGCTCCAGGCCGCTGTAACAAAAAACACTCTCAAGTGCTTGATCTTCCTTATCTCTCCATCTGGCACCACGTACACACAGATTGCAATGATGACAAACATGTTGAAGGCAGCACTCCCCACGATGGTGCTCGGCCCCAAGTCCCCCGCCGTGAAGCCGTGGCCGCACACCTCGATTACAGACAGGAGGATCTCCGGAGCAGACGAGCCCAAGGCCATCAGCGTGAGGTTGGAAACAGTCTCGTTCCAGATCCTCACGGTGGTTTTGCTGGTCTCGCCGTTGGGCTTCTTGATGGTTATTTCCCGCTCTTGGGACGTAATGACTTCGATGGAGGACATGAAGCGGTCGGCTATGATGGACACTCCCAGGAACATGTACACCATTGCTACAAAATAGACCGTAGCCCGAGCGATTTTGTCCCCAAAGGAGGGGTCCTGGGGCTCCCATATGGGTAAAATCACGCCCTTTTTGCAGATGTAGGAGCCCGCGCACTCCTCGGTGCCGTTGGCGGGCAGCTCACTGGGGCTCTCGGCATGCGCGCCCTCTGCGTGGAAGAGCAGCACCAGGACAAGGCTCAGGAGAGGGGAGCTCGCCGGGAAGTGTGCGCGAGTTACTCGCGACATGGCCGCTTCCACCAGGCAGCTCCCAAACATCCTCAACCTGAAGAGGCAAAAAGGAAAGGTTAAGTGAGGCCAACCAGAGATAACAGATTTTCCTCTCCAAACATATGATCCTGTTACTCAGGAAGATGCAGCTGATGAGCCCGTTTTGTTATGATTAGTGATGTTTTCCATGCAGAAATCCTCTAGTTTAGTCATCTGAACCAGGATTGATTCAGATGGTGCCAGTGAGCTAGCACCTACCCCTTTAGCTACCATTTCTTTCTCTTCGCTGAAAACCTGTTTGTTCAATTGCATTTTCTTGTTCCTCTAATCTAATCTAATTAAAGCCCATCTTTCTGCTTCACAGCTGGGAGAAGTGTTTCCCATTTCAAAATTACAGTGCACTCACTCACTTCACTGGAATTCAGGGTAAGAGCAGGAGAGGACAGGGAAATCTACTATCCCCTCATCATGTTTTAAAAATATTTTTTTACTTTTTAAATCACTGTAAACTATGTATTTCACAGTCCTTTCTTGCTCACAGTCCTCCCAAGCATCTACTCCACATCAGAAATCTGCACAAAGTGAGCCTGAGCCCTGGCAAAACCTTACTCTTAACAGTAACTTGGTCATAAGGTGCACCAGAAGGGCAGCCTGTAATTAATGATTTTGGAGCCATTCCTTCCACGGTGCATCACTTTGCACCTTCCCAAAACTGGAAAGAGCCGCATATGCATCGAAGCCTGGCTCCCTTGGCATGCTTCTAGAGGAAACATGTCCCTGTGCTCTTTTCCCACTAGGTCAGCTTTGAAGGCTTCCCCTTCAAGGGCCTTTCTCACTCCATTTACAACATCAGTCATCAGGCATGACAGCCGTTCTTGCCCTGGTCCTGCCTCAGGATTTCCCAGCAATGTAGAAGAGCTGTTAAAGAGGTTTGCAGTTAGTTAACAGTGCATAAACCGACAGAACAGATGCCTTTAAGTACAAAGAGATGCTTAGTGAAAAAAAAACCCAAACCTGAGCATGCTCAGTGTTGCATTCTCAAATTCACTAGCCAATAAAAGCCAGATCCCTAGTTATTAAAGCTGTATTTTCTCCTCAAGGAGAGCCTTTGCTATACCACACTTCTCCCATCCAAGTTAATTTAATCACATGGTACTTAAAAATGTTTCTATGAAGAGAGGAAAATGAGCACATCAATACCTCGACTTCACTGGGAAATATAAAAATCTGAGCTGATTTTCCTCGGAAAAAACCCACACCCCTGAAAGAAAAAGCCAACAAAGCTCAGCCATGAAAGGTTTTAACTCCTCGTTGGGGCAGGGGCATATCATGCAGGGACGGGGCTGTGTGCAAGGGAACAACTGGCTGGAGGAATCAATGGCAACCATCCCACACCCATGTTCTGGAGTCTGCTCCACAAAGAGACACTGCAATGGTGGATCAGAGCCCTCTCCTCCCTTTGCTTTTATTTATAGATACTGCAGCAGGATTATTGGTCTGGGAGAGTAATACTGAGATAAGTAATACTGAGAATTTATCAAGACAGTTTCATATAAATGGCATTTTCTCACCAGGAATTGTTGGTCTGCCTCCAACCCCCCACTCCCTGGTATTCTAATTAAGAAAATAAAAAGATACATAGTGGAGGAAGTGAGCAAATCAGAGAGCTGGGTGATAAGAACAGACACATTGAACAAGAAAAAGCAAGTCTCCTGTAGGAAGACAGATTTAAAAGAAAGATGTTTGCATTGGGAATCCTGCTAATGCTACAAAAAAGCTCTTACTACCACCCCCTGACTGTAGTACCTGGGTACCTTCTGCTTCCCCAAATGTGAGCTGTAGCCACTGCTTCCAAGCCCAAAGTGAAAAAAATGCAAGCACGATGTTGGTAAAGAGGAGCACCTTGTTGCACACCCTTCAGTGGATGGCTGAGCTGAAACAGATGTGCATTCACGGTCACTGAAATTTAGCTGAAGCATGAATTAGTCACCCCACATCTGTACTTCTGTGTTTCACACTGCTCCAAACCAAGTCACGGAGACATTTGATAAAGGGGCTGTCAAAACACAGGCTGACTTGGTACCTACTCTTTTAATCCCAGATAGCTCCTAAGTGTAGTTCTGTTTCCTTTTTAAATATGTAGGCTTAAAAAAATTAATGGTAGACATAAAATATTACTCAGTTGCAATGAAGAGAGGGTTCTTCACTCTCTCCTTCTGAAGGGTAGTAGTTTCTTCAGAAAACTCAAGAACATACACCTGTCCTTGTTCAGTTAATTTTTCTCCCTGTGGCAAGTCATATCTCTGCACATGTACAATTATTTGGAGCAATCAGGCATTGTGAAATCCCCTTGGCAAGAAGAGAAAACAGATGGTTCTAGCAAAAATATTATGCTTTGGGTCACTGATTTAGGTCATGAAGAATAGGAGAGTCCCATCACACTTTGGACCAACTCTCCAGCCTTAAGAGGATTTGGGTACTGGAAGCCTCATTCAGAAAAAAAGACACCCACAAAATCAAATTAATAAGTAATTTGAATTTTATTTACCACGTGTTCCCCCTTTCAAACATTCTAATAAGCTGGGTTTTGTTTTGGTTTGTTTATTTTGTTTGTTTGTTTGAAATCAAGTCCCATACTACTTTAAACGGGAGGAAAAAAGGCCGAGAGGCTTGCATCTGAGCAATTCATATTTCTGGCATTCCCAACCAGCACTCCATGTACAAATAATATTCTTCCCTCAGATGTCAGGAGGTAAGAAATGTGGAGCTTTTCTGGAGAGGGATAAGAAATGGCTGGAGCTTTGGAAGAGACATCCACCAGCCATGCCAATGTGCATCTTTTGGGCAGCAGCAGCATCCCCCAACTCTGTTGTACTTCCTCCAGCATTTCGAGGTGCAGTCATCAAGCAAGGTTCACACACAGTGACCAGCTTTCCTGCTTAAACCAATTCACAGTGAGGCTCAGGAATTAAGAAGGGCTACAGAATGCTTGGCCACAACATGCTAGTTACACACATGCAGCCAGAGCCTGACACTCAAAATATCCCTGAGAAGCACCTGATACTAAATCATCAGCATTTCTTTATTTGCACAATCCAAAATAAACAGCTTGGTCCCCAGAGACCCTCTTGCTCTGCATTTGCCTACTGTCTCGGCTCACAGTCAGCACTCTGTGGCACAGTGTAGGAATATTCCCAGAAACATCATTTCCAACATGCTGTAAGGAGAAGCGAGGCTACCTGAAGGGCAGCCCTCCCTCCAAACCGAACTTCGTTAGCTTTTCATTAAGGTCTCAATTGCATTTCCCATCCTGGCCATCAGCAATAAAAGCGTGTGCAGCAGCTGATGCCCAGTGGCAGGCTGGCAGCCCTGGCAAGCCCTGCCTGCCATGGTGCTCGTGGCCTTGGTGGCACTGCCCCAGTGCCTCTGGGGACAGGGGGACCAGGGCAGCACAGGCCAGGGCCACAGGCTGCTCTCTCTCAGGCTCAGTGCTGGCCACACCCGTGCGGTGAAAAATCCCAAAATGCTGTCCCCGGCCGGCACTGCCCTGCCCAAAAGCACCACCTGATGCCCAGGGACAGCACCCTGAGCCCTTTTTACCACTGCAGGAGGGGAACTGTCCTGGTGCTGCTGGAGAGCTCTCAGGGAGAGCTCAAACTAACCAGGAGAGATAGAGCCCAACCTGGGTTCTCCTGAGCCCCTTTCCCTTTCCAGACAAGCTCCACAGGGGTGCCAGCGGGTGTTTCTGCACAGCCTGGAGGAAAGCCTGCGAGAGGCTCCGAAACAAGCTCAGTTTAGATGGAGGTCCTGGCCAAGGGCTGCCAGTCCAGCCTTTCTTCCACCCCTTGGTGCTGCCAAACCCGAGGAGGGCAGTGTTGTTGCCCACAGCAGGGATGGGGGGGTTGCAGAGGTATTTGCCTCCCTGCTGGACATGGGAGCTCTAGGTTTTACAAATTGGTAGGAGAGAGCTCCTGCTGCCAGCTCATGCTCCTGCCCCCCAGCTGAGGAGCTGCCAGATGGGGAGGAAACAGCCTTTTAGACTCTGCTCTGATCTTTCCCTGGCAGCATCGATCCTTCAGGCTGCCTGGTTGCTGCATGCAAAGCGAGTCTGAAAGCTGCTCTGCATTTAAACAAAGCACAGCTTTTTCTTTGCAGCACCCTCCCAAAAGTCCCATCTCCATCGGGGCACTTCAGCTTTGAAATACCCAATGTAAGACCCTCCCCAGTACTTTCCTAAAGCTTTGTATCTCACGCGGGTCTATGACCATTTGCAATACACTAGAAGCACCATTATTTTTGAGTGCTAAAAAAAAATCATTGCTGGTCCAGACACTTTAATTACAGAAGGACTGGAAAAGGAGGGAAATGGCCGGGGCTCAGGAGGAATGAGTGGCCATACAAAGAAAGATTGAGAGGCTTTCCACGTGGAAATTCTTTCCCAGCACCCCACTCAAACGTGTAGAGAGCAGCTGTCACTCAGCAGTGCTCACACCATTGCAGCCACCGCCGGAGCTACCCAACGGTGCCCACCCCGCTGCGACACCATCATCTTCATCACAAACACCATTCCTGCCAATCTGCTGCCAGCCTGCATGGCAGAAGGTGTCCCCAGAGCTGTCAGTGCCCTGCAGGCAGCTGGAGCAGCACCCTGTCCCCACAGGGTGCCTGGACGCTTGCTGGGGATCAGTCAAAGTTTGCTCTTCACGTCAGAGTGGTTGCTTTTCAACTCGACATGGGAACACAACCAGGAGCGTGTTGCAACACCACGGGGATTCCTAAAGAGTCTTTTCCCATCCTACAGTCAGAGCTAGACAAGAGAGGACCTTTTCCTAGCAAGAGTGCACTAGGGAGAGACAGGGAAGACAGCTCAAGCCACCCTTTTCTGGTGTCACCGGCTGAAGGAAGACGGTGTCCCTTCAGCTACAGGGGCCAAAAAGTGACAAAGAAGCAGCTAGTGGTCACTGCAAGGAATAGCCAGCCTGCACAACAGAGAAACAGGGGCTCAAAGCAACTCAGCTGCTGCCCACCCTGTCCCTGGGGAAAAGACAGCAAGCCCCAAAATGACAGACTCTCTCCTACCCCACGGTCAAACCTGAAGTGCCCAAGTTACAGCACCCCTTCCCCAGTTTCTCTTGCAGGGGAAGAACGTGCTGCAGTCTTCCTGGGAAGAAGCACAGCACGCACTGCCTCCATGCATGGCACTTACAGCCATGGCCCCATCTCTGGAGGAACAGTGAACTCCTCCTCTGCTGCTGCCCCTGCCTGGCTGTGCTCAAGGCTGCACACCTGTGCCTCCCTGGAACCAGCAGCCTGCTCTCCAGCAGACAGCTCGGGCAAAGCCTGTGCTGGGAAAAGATATGGCTCTAGGGAAAAAAGAACCCAAACAAGCCATCTGGTCTCTGGCCATCACAGGTCCAGCTTCTTGCAGCCAAGGGACACAGATGCCAGCAGCCCTGCAAGGAGGTACAGGGTGCTTGGAGACCCGTCTGGACAGCCACAGGCTCTGCTGGCTTCGCTTCCGATCTTGGTGCTGACCCCATGGCACAGCTTTGGTAAAACTGAGCTCCTGACAGCTCAGTGAGATTTACCTATCGGGGCAGGAAAAGGACCCCTCTGGTTCTGCCACACTGGCTGTACTTGCAAACCGTGCAGGAGAGCTGCTAAGGCCAAAGACTGTGCTGCCACTCAGGGCTGCGTAGCGTGACGGTGCTTTAAACGCTGCTTGGAAAACCCTTGGCTCGCTTCCCTGCTCTGGCTCTGCCTGGCTCCTGCTCCCTTTCCCCCAGCTCTGCCACTCCAAAACAGGCACAGCCAGTTGGCATCCCCTACCCATGACCCTGTAGATCTCCACATCAGGAAAATGATTTCCAGGCCATCAGCATCCTGATTGCATCAGTACAAAAAAACATCAAAACCTTTCCAAATATAGTCAGAGGCACAAGCCCTCCATGAAGCCGATCAAGTAAAACATACATCAGGCCACCCTGCTTTCTGTAAAGGGCATTAAAAAGTAAAAATAATTATCAGTCTGCCACTGATTTTTCCAAGTACCCTATCTCTTCAATGAAACATCCAATCTCCTTCCACAATTTCCCCAGCAACTTTCCAAAATAAATGGACAAATAGAGAAAATAAAACATCCCTGATATAAAATTTCAACCGCATTTGGATGAATCTGGGGGCAGCTTGCAGAAAATGAGCTTGGAACTGTTAGTCAGGGAGATTACAGTCTTGCTTTTCACACATGGAGACCAAGTGTCAAGTTGTCCCTTTCTCCCATGACTCAAGATCTCAGCTAGGAATATGCCAGGAAACAAGAAGCAAGGGGGAAATGCCACATTTCTCTGGGCCTGGGGTTTGTTTGTTTGTCTGCTTTTCAAGCAACTGTCTTCCTGCTTGCTGCTGTCTTCAGACCATTTCTTTGCCCTTACCACCTGCCTTTGGTCTCTTCTCTATCAAGCAGCATCAGGCTCTTTCCTGTGATTCCTCTTGGGTTGCTGATGCCTTCCTCTCTGCCTGTGCATCTCCCTTGCTGCTTTAAGCACAGTCTGCCCGTTCTCCACGAGCCAGCCCTGAGGCTGCCTGGCTGGCAGACTCCTGTGCGATCCCAGGGCAGCCCAGCACCTCCCTGTGCTCCATGTCTCTGTGTGAAATGGGAAGAGCATCTCCTCTGAGTGCTGGAGAATAAAACACTGCTAATGAGCCTGAGCCTCTTGGGCAGCCTGGGGAGGAAGTATCTGCCCAGAGATACCCCAAAGGGGCCAGAAGGGAGGAATTAACAGGCCTGCTGCTTCCCCTTATGCCTGTGTCCTCTCTTTCCTCTGGGACTGTTTTTGCACTGGGTTTGTAGCTGCATCTGGGTCTTCTGTGCAGCGGGATGCTCCCCTAGGCCCTGCAGGAGCAGAAAGCTTCAAGGGAGAGGAGATAAATCCTCATCCCCAGCTCCCTGAGACCACCCAGGGATGAAGAGGTGGAGATGTCCATGGGGATGGGTGTGGGGAAAGACCAATGCAAGTGCAGGTTGTTGACCTGATGTTCAATTCAGCAATCCAGGCCTGGTACCAGGCAGGAGCTGGGCAGGTTGGGCTGGGCTGGGGGCTCACCCTGCCATGCTCCATCCATCTGTGTGACAGCTCCTGGCTGGGGAAGGGTGGTAGCACCTCCCAGCAGAGCCACGTCCAGAGGCACAGCCCTGGCACGGCTGACTCTAGAGGGAGCTGGATGCTAGTGCCGAGCAGATGGCCAGCTTTTAGACCCCCAGACCTCAGGCAAGGGATTCTAAGCCCAGGTGTGTGCCAGGCCTTCTTTACCGATCTCAAACACAAGGTTAGCCACCCCTTCCTTCTCCTCAGACTCCCCCACCTTCTCTGTCTCCTCAAGAGCTCTTTGCAGCACCAAATCTATTTGTAGCCAGGTTTCCTTAGGAAGCCAGGCACATGAAATCAGTTTCCATGTCTGTCTGTCTGTTCACATCGCTCCCCGCTCTTTCCAATTTCAGTTGAAATCACCAGAGGGATAGAGATTACAGCAAAGCCAAGTTCCTCCAAGGCTCCTGAAAGCAGCTGGAGGGATACCACTCACACCCTTGGCAAGGGAAAGCCCTTGGTCAGGCAGCTCAGCCCAGAGAGGACGCCAGAGGATCCAGAGCACAGCAGCCTGCAGCAGCCCCAGGTGCAAGCAGGATTTGCACAGCTATGTGCACCGGTGTCCAGGAGCTGAGAGCACGAGCAGATCCCAGCACTCTGAGCTTGGACAGAGCTCCACGGTGTTCCCCGTGCCAGTCACAAGGAGAGCCACTGTCACTCGTGTTGTCTATGACCAACCTGTTGGCTGATTGTCCAGTAATGCTTGGACCTTGCGGGGCACTGGGCTTTATTACAGGATCTAATTTTCATTAGGGTGCTGGAGAACAGGGCCTTTTTTTCCCTGTGAGCAACCAGGATTGTATCCCCCTCAAAGCCACAGCAAAAACCCAAATTCTGACCCAGATGCAACACCAGAAAATCGCAACCCTGAACACCCTGAGCATATCACGACACTACA
>QUSF01000008.1:105829-119441 GCA_003676055.1 Chloebia gouldiae
CATCATTTAAGGTGCTGTACAGGCTCCCAAGAGCAAGGACATAAACCAAAGTTTGTGCCATGTCATGTGCAGCAGTGCCAGGAGAGAAGCCGAGGCACAGCCTGGGCAGGTACAGGACAGTGAACATTTAAGTTTCAGGAGCCATTCACAGCCAGTAGATTACAAAAACCTTAAAGAAAGTGAGGGAAGGAGAAGCAAGCAAAGTTTTATCAGATTAGAACTGTGCTACTGCTGGCACTCAGGGGTGCTGGACACAGAGAGTATGTCCAGCCTCCTCTGGTATGAATGCAAAGCCTGGTAGAGAGGAAGCTTTGACCGACGTGGCTCCTCAGCACTGACTTAGGAATTGTCCACGTCAACAGAGCTGCTAAGAGGAGTCAGACAGCTTTCCTGGGAGCTGGTGGTGGGGGTTCATGGCTTGGCTGGCAGGTGATGGTCGTAGAAATGTTACATTACTTCCGTATTTGGCCTTAATGTGTGTGCTGGACAAGGGGCAAAGCTGCTGTTGAAGAACCAGTGAGAAGGAAAAGGGGAGAAAGGAACAGCTAATAGACAGGATCACAAGGAAGGATCACAAAGGCTTTTTTTTTTGATCATAGCCATGTCCCCAGCCAAAGCCATATAGCACAGCTCTTTTTTTCCTGGATGCCACCATCACATCAATATGCAAGTATCCCACCTCCCCTCTTCTAAACAAAAGCACACTCCTTCTCTTTGCGATGCTGACAAAAAGCACCTGAATTCCTAGGCAGGTGCCAGGGGAGCACACAGAGAGCTCCAGCCTCTCTCAGCCTTCGTTTCCATTGCCTGACTTCTGAATTTGCAACATCTGGGACTGGAGGAATGAACAGGTTCCTGCAAAGCGCAAGCGGAAAGGAGCCCTGAAAGCACACGCTCGCACCCCCACGCCCGTGACCTTGTGATTTTACTACAGCTTTCATTTTCAGATCCAGTCCTCCCTGGTGCTTGCTGCATTTCTGCAACATTTTGGCAGTTTGCTCTCGCCGTGGAGACAGAGCAGAGCGTGGAGTTGTTTTGCGCGGCTCGGCGGGGAGGGAAGCAACAAGGCTGTGAATAGAGAATTAAACTCAAGATGACGGAAGAGCCCCAGCCATGCTTCCACCTAGACAAAGCCTACGTGATGAGCGCTGCTTAATGCCAGCCCTTAATAACGCACGCTGCTCGCGACGAAAATGGGAATTTCGGCGTGGCCGCAGGTGCCTCCGACCGCTCGGCTCGGGCAGCGTTCCGAGGCAGGGGAAGCAGCCCTGCCTGCCCGGAGGCACGCAGAGCCCCGCCGGGCGGAGGCACCGCACCCCGCCGCGCCCGGGGATGCGCCCAAAGCCCCCCGGGAGGAGACGCGCCCCAGCCCCTGCCCGACCCCACCTGCCCGGCAATGCCCGGCTCTGGGGCTAGCGGGGAAGCGACCCCCGCCGCAGACGTGTCGCGACCGGCCGCCGGCGGAGGGCGGCGAGCCCCTTGGCCCGCCTGGAGGAGCCGCGGCTGGGCTGTAGGAAGCGTTCCCGGGCGTGTGCCGCGAGTGCGAGCATCCCACCGCCGCCTCCCCGTCGGCTCCCGCACGGCTCCGGGTCCCCGCGCCGCCCCCGGCGGCCTCCCCGGCACTCGGACGCGGTGCGGGAAGCAGCGGGAGGCCGGGGCTGGCGGTCCTACCTGGCGGGCAGCGGAGCGGGCGTCGCCGGGGCCGGCTCAGCAGCGGCGGGGCATCGCGGCGGGGCGGGCGGCGGAGCCCCGGTGCGCGGCTGCGGCGGCGGCGGCAGGGAGAGAGAGGGAGGGAGGGAGGGAGGGAGAAGGGAGGGAGGGAGGAAGGGAGGGATGGAGGGATGGATGGAGGGAGCGCGCACACACACACACACACGGGGATGCGCTCAGCCCGCCCGCCCCGCAGGCAGCCTCCCCTCCCTCCGCATCCCTCCGCCGCGATGCGCGGGCAGCGAGGGACCCGCCGTCCCTCCTCCTGGGGAGCCGCTTCAGCCCTCCTCCTCCTCGTCCTCCCGCTGCTGGAAATATTTCCCGAATTCCTCCTCGGATCGAGGGACTTTGAAAGGCAGGGCCGGTTGCGGACCCACCCCCAGCAGCCCTGCCCTCCCTGCTTGGGGCAGTCCCCAGCCCTGCCCTGCCTGCCCCCAGTCCTGCTCTGCCCTGCCGGGACAGTTCCCATCCATGCCCTGCCTGCTTCCAGCACAGCCCACCCCGCCCTGGCCGGTCAGCTCCTGCCGAGCTGCCGCCTGCCAGGGCGATCCTGAGCCCTTCAGGAGGGAGGGAGCCCTGGGAGAGATGGACGGAAGGGAAACGTGTGTGTGTGTGTGTGTGTGCGAGGAGAGCCTTGCTGTGTCTGCCCCCGTGCCCCGCAGGGTCGCCCATGGCAGCTGTGGGAAGGCAGGAGGTCAGAAGCAAGCCAGGGGTCCTGGGCTGACGTTCTCCCCTCTCACATCCTCAGCTTTGTGGCCGGGGTCAGCAGGGGACAGGGGGTGACAGGCACGGAGCATTTGGGTGGGCTGGGACCCTCCTGGGAGCCGGCCTGACGTTCACCCCTGAACCCACAGAGCCTCCTGGCCCCTGAGGGTCCTGGCGCTGGGGGAAGGCAGCAGCCTGGCACAGAAGGACTTGCTGCACCCCAGGCTGACCAAAGTGTCCTTCCTGTGGGCAATTCCCCTTTCACCATGCCTGAATGACTCCTCCACCCTTCACTGGCTCCAGCAAGGAGCAGATGAACCCATTGTCCCACGCTCCAGGCAAAACTCTGTGACTTTGGGAACTTAAAATAGGATTAGAGCTAATAACTCACACGCTGGTGTGCAAGTACCCAGCGACCTTGATGAACCCTCTGTGCCCAGATCCTCAGGTGCAACAAGAGCTGTGGGGAAGCAGAGACATTGCTGTAGCTCCTGCACCCTCTTACACCCTCTACCTCTTGCCATGTCAGCTCTGCCTGTAATTTTGGTCACCACTGGCAAGACATCAACCTGGAATTTTACCTGTGAATTTAGTTTGTGCTTTTCTTACTTGCTTTCAAAAAAAATTTTTTTGGGAAGATTTTTGCACCACCGTGCCCTTCAGCAGAGATGGAAAACTAAATTTGTCTGTTCAACAAGGGGGGTAAGACATGGACAGTGTCACAAAACTCCTTTGTGAAGCAGACCAACCAACAATCCAGCTATTTATAATTAGTGTTGCAGTAGTTACGGGTGTGATTTAGTTTTGGTCTCACTTGAAGTTCTTATTGCCTATATATGGAATGAAAGGCATTTCCATATAGGAATTTGGCTTAGAAAAAACAGGATTTTGTGTCCAATAACTAAGTCAGGATTTTCTGCCTCCCCTCTTTTGATTTAAAACCCTTTAGAGGAGGGATAAATTTGCATCTGTCCATGTGTGGTACTTTGATGGTACTCAATTCTCCCAGCAGGGCCATTGATGTAAAATGAGCACGGCTAAATGAGTACAGCATGCTCAGTGCTGTGCTGGGCTCAGGAGCTGAGCAGAGCAGTGGATGTGTTCAGTGGCATTTGGTTTGGCAGTGGCTGCAGGATGCAAGGCACTGCACAAGCTGGCATGGCAAAAGGATAGTGTGAGCAGGAGAAATTGCCATGGTGGCAGCAAACACAGTCCCTGCTGGTGCTTTTCACCCTGCACACTGAAATCCAGTCACCAGTAAGCAGCGGAACTCGAATTTTAGTCATGGAGTTCTCCCTAAAACTCCCTAATTCCCTCAGTAATGTTGCTGACCTACTTCCCAGCTCTTTCAGTGAATGCAGTACCCAACTCCTCTGGATCACCAGGACTGTGCTAATGGGCATCCCCTGGTGAAGAGCCAGGCACGCCCACGGCTCCTCCAAACCCACCTCTCTCGGCAGCTTGCAGTGGTGGTCCTGTCTCCTGGTGCTTCCTGCTGAGACCCTCAGGAAGGCTGCCTCAGCTGCGGGATTTTTGTGGCATTCCAGGGGAGCTGAAGAAAACAAAGGGTTTGTCGGTGTTTGTGAGGAAGCTCATTAGTCCATAAACCCTTTGGACATACCCAACCCTAATGGCACTGGGACAGAAAAGGTGAAGCAGCACTATCCCCTCTGAACCTGAGAGCAGCTTTGATCTGCCTGCTTCAAAAGTGACTGGTTAGGAAGAATATCAGGCTGAGAGGCTTGGAGAAGACCTGCCCCACTCCCTGGTCCCTCACACACCCCTTTCCAGTCACATTTAGACCTTCCTTTCTTAGTGTCCCAGAGAAGCTGGGCTCTGAAGGAAAGGGTGGAAGTCAGGGAGTGGGAGAGACAGAGTCCAGTTGCTGAGAGGAGGTGCTGTGTTCCAGGACTGCTCCCCACTGCAGTGGCCATGGTTCACCCTGCTTTTCTCAGCCCAGCTAGCTGAAGTGTGGCTGTGACAGAACGGAGCTCCTCATGGGCTGTGAGATCTGCTGGGCGAGCTGAGCAAACCCTCCTGCGCTCTGCCTGATGCTCTAGGCAAAATCCCAACAAGACTGCTCGTGTGCTGACACAGCAAATTTTGTCACCGTGTGGGCACATCCATCCTTCAGCATTCCTGACTGCAGCCTGGACTGTGCTGGGAGAGGCAGCTGTTTGCCCCAGCTACCTCTGCCTACCTGTCACTCTTTGCAGGCATGCAAGTGAACACCTACCACTGCAGCCATGCTTACAACCACCGATTACTCGTCTCAGAATCATGGAGATTCTCATGCCAGTAGTAGCAAATGGCTCATTCATTCCCTCATTCATTCATGCCCACCCACAGCTCTCTCCGACAGCAGCCTGCATCTCTGCAGTTGCTGGAGGAGGTTTCTGGGTATTGTCTGCATGTGCAGAGCACAAAGGCAATTCCTCCTGGCAAGGAACGGGGTTAGTGGCTGTGGAGCCTTGGGCACAGGACAGAATGGTGCAGGCCAATTCTCTGCCCAGTGCCTTGTGAAAAAAGACATCTGAACTGCTGCACATTTAGAGGAGGGGGACACAAAGCCTCAGGCAATTTTTGCTTGAAAAATTTCTGCCTTGTGTTCCCTGTAAGAGATAAGAGGTCAGGGCAATGCTCAGCTCAGCCAAAGCATGTTCATCCCTGAGGAGCTGTCCTGCCACCCTTTCCTGTCCCTCTTTGGAACATCTCCTCAGTGGAATGCTTTGGTCTCAGATGAAGCTGGGGCATGACCAGCGAGCCTGCTTTGGCTGGTTATCTCTGGTCATGGTTTTCCTCGAGTCCCTCGGGAGATGCCAGAGACGTCCTGCAGAAGCAGATGGGTTGTCACCTCTGCTTGCCATCCATCTGTCTTTGCTCCCTGCTGCAGCACACTTGAGCATGCGCCCCCTGAACGTTCTCTGGCTCTCCTAAGCATGTTCTTGGCAGAGACCTGGAGATCCCTGGAGAGTGATGTTTCTAAAAAAGATGCTTAGAAACATCGTTTCCAGCAATTTGAGCACTTCCTTTCACTGACACCTTCGAACCAGCCTGTGCTGTTTGGAGGATAAATCAGGCATTTAGGAATGTGGCAGATGGAGTGGGACACAGCAGTGAGCAAGAAGGGCAATTTTGTGAGCTGGACATCAATAAATTTCTCTTTGAGCTCTGTAGGCAGTGCCTCCATAACTGTTTCCAAGTACCTGGTGCAGTCTGAGTCCCGATGAGCCCGTGGAGGTCTGATGGCCTCACAGCTGTCCATCAGCCAGCCAGGGGGCTTGGATGTGAAAGGTATCTTCTCCTGGAAAACTGAGAGTACAGACTGCACCCCGGGGAGGAGGCAGTGCTCGATGGAATGTTTTGGCACACCTGTGAAAAATGGGTAGTGTGTGATTTGCTGTCACTGCCCTGCTCTGAGAGCCTGCAGAGGTAAATGGAGAAACCAAGCTTGTGCCACTTTAGAGCTTCCCCCCGGATATTTGCTCTGTGCTGTGTTTTATGCGTGTTTAAACAATAAATCCAGAACTCTAATTCATGAGCATAGCATTTAACAGCTTGGGAGAGAGCTTTCCTGGAAGAAGCATTGACTGGCCAAATTTTGCAGAGCACTGTTTAGGTGTAACAGACACAAAAGTATATTTGTACTGAAAACAACCTGCTGCATGGGGACTAAAAGAATGGGTAGTTAGAGGCGCTGGACTTGAATTTAGGACGCTTGGAAATGGGGAGAGGTGCACGTATTTTGCAAACATCTAGGCTGAAAAACAAGCTGCACGTTCCTCTCTTCAAATTCTGCTTCACAGTCGTACTTTTCTTTGTGGAACAAACTCATTTTCTGGTCACTAGGCATGTACAGGAAAACTTCAATATGTGCACAGAATGACTTCAGCAGCTGGGCTTATTGTGAGAGATGTACAAGGTGCAAACTGCCTCCTCACTCTTCTCAAAGGGGTGGAAACAAAAAAGCCTTCTGGCAGCTGTCAGTTGTCTCACCAGCAGTGCATGCTCATACCAGCGTCTCACTTCCACTTCTCATTAAACCAGCTCCTAGCTGGAGTCACTGAATCACTACAAAATGAAGGACCAGATGTCCCCTGCTGAACTGGCTGTCCCCTAGCATCTTTCCCTAGCAAAACCGTGGCACCAGTGAAGCTTTGTTTTGCTGTTACGAGACTTCAGGACGCAGGGACTCAAACTGCAGGTGCAAGGTGCACTGAAATTTGTTTCCCAGTGAAAGCTGTAGCCCAGTGACTCTGCTGCTTCCCTACAGAGGGCCGTGGAAGTGCAGTGTGCCAGCCCTGGGGTAGCACTGGCAGCAGATAGGCATTAGCACTCTCCAGCTGACACTCCAGCCCCCTTCACCACCATTCCAAGGCCAGGAAAAATTGTGGTTGAAAAAAAAATAATCCCCCATAAATACAGAATTATAAAGTAACAAATAATGTGTTCCCTGGATTTGTCTTCTGCTTTTGAGTCCTAGAATTTGGTGCTTTCCAATTTATTTGGCAACCAGAAGCAAGTTAAAAAAAATGTAGGAGTGCTGAAATAGTAATCACATGACTCCAGGAGCTGGGACTTCCAGAAAAACAGAAGTGCAAGTACCACGTGGCACTGTCTGGGAGCCGTGTCCTGCAAACTGGGGGTTGTGAGGCTTCCCCAGCAGCTCTGGCCCTATTCCTCCTTTGATCCTTGAGCAAGGTTCCCATAGTTACCAGTGGGAAGCACAAGGCAAATCAGATGTAGTGCATGGTTCTGGCTGTGGCCCCTGGTTGTGAGAGTAATTTGGCCTCCTCTGTATCATCTGTTTGCCAGCCTTCAGCAAGGCTGGGTATCCCAGGGAAAATGGCCTTTTGTATTAAAAGTGAGATGTGACTGGCCCCAGCTCACCTTATTTATATTTTATTTGTGTCTTCTAGCTCAAGAAAGCTGGTGGAACACCTTGCAAAAGCCAGGCCCATTAGGTGAGAGGCTGTGCGGTGATTTCTCCCAAAGGGAAATTTCCTTCTCTGTAGTGGGCTCTAACCTGCTGTCCTTGAGGGTGGTCGGAGATGTTCCCTCTCTCCTTGCTGCTTTGGCTTTACCAGCCTCTGCAGCTCTGCTTTGTTTCACCTCCCAGTGGCCTTGCCTGGCGAGGTGTCCCTCTGGCACAGAAGAGCTCTGCCAGAGATGAGTCCTCGAGCCCTGGGGACAGAGGAACATGCTGTCTGCTGTTATCAGTCAATTTTAGGCCCCAAGGAGCCATGTGGCTGGAATTTCTGTGCTCCTTGGCCTTCCCAAGGCACCTTGCAGTACTCCTGTGTCCTTGCTCCTGGCTGACTTCCCCCCTGGGATGGCTGAGACAGCAGCAGGGTTCTTTTCCCAGTTGCCTTGCCCACAGTTCAGTCTGCTGGCCAGGGACTCCCACTGGTGCACACACAGATCTTGCAAACATGTTTGGGCACAGTTTGCTCCAGTTCTTCTGGTTTTGTCTGAAGATGTATGAACCAAAAAGGCTTATCCTCTCTGTGCTGCCTGCTCGAGCAGTACGGAGGCAGAAACCAATGCTGCATGCCCTAAACATGGGAATTGAAGCCCTGCATGTAAAGAGAATTTACAAAAAGAAAAAGAAAAACGAAACAAGAAACCAGAAAACCAGATGTAACTTCCTGATTACTTAGTGGTTATGGGTTTGGGAGTTTTGCTGGACACTTTGGAGATATGAAACTGCACCATCTGTAAGACTGGATTCTCCTTTCAAATTTCCATGCTCTCACGTGCTAGTCTGTTTCCCCCTTGGAATTTCAAACATGGACTGTTTGAAAGCTGCCCTGAGCTGAATGTTTCTATCATGTCACCTGCATTTATATGACCAGTGACATCAGGGAAGCAGGTAAGCATAAGAAATAAGAGGGGTGAGAGGTCTCGAAGACATGATTCAAGAGGAAACATTGCAGGAATGCAAACTGACAAGTCAAGAGGAGACATATATCCTTGCACATCTGAAAGAGTGGATGCTTTCCATTCCTCCTGTTGACATGATAAGAAGTCAGATAGTTAAACTATAGGCAGGGACACTGAAGGAAAAACTTCCTAGATCCATGAGAGGAGTGGTGTAGGCAGCTGGGCTGCCTGTAAAGAGGGAGAAGTGTGTATTTTATCACTGGAAGCTTTTAAGATTGGGATGAGCAAACCTCAGATCATGTGTAGATGACCTAGTTCTCAACATCATTTCACCAGAAAAATCTGAGAGATGAACAACTGGGAGACAGCGAGCACACCACAAAGAGAAAACAGAGGCTGTGATAAGGCTGAAAGGAAAGATGTGCCTTTGCTTTGGACAAAATTTGGTGTTGTTGAAGAGTCAGAACTTTGGAAATTAGGCCGTGCTGGGAGAGCACAGCAAAGTCTAGGTGGCAATACAATCCAACTCCACACAACCTGGGAGCAGACCGACCTTCATCCCAGGCTGGCAGCCAATTTCCTGGGTGGAGGAGCCGCTTAGCTCAGGACACCAGGGAAGAGAGCTGACTGCTGCTCTGAAGCCCACGGCGTATCCCACTTGTGTTTTGTCCTGTCAAGGTTTGTTCCCAGGCTGTTCTGGTTCAGTAATGGGATTCCCCAGTTTAATACTCCTACTAAAGCCACATGCTGCTCCCACTTCCCCTTCCAACTGGAGGCACAAAAAGACAAAGATCATGGGCTGAGGTCAGAACAATTTACTGGAAACAGCAGAGATAAGAAAATTAACAGGAACAGAAACAATACTAATCTTAAAAGTGTACAAAAGAGAGAGAGTGATTCACATGCCAATCTGCTCATGATTTTATTATTTATTCTCACTCAAAAGAAGATTGAAGCATTAAAAAAATTAATGTCTCACCGAGGGCCTACACATAGTCATTTAGCCCCAGCTGGGCCCAGTACCTTAAAATCAAAGTTATAACTAAAGAAAAGTAACAAAGATCTTAGTAACTAAACTAAAACTCAGCAGTACACGCTAAAGAAGCTAATAACTCCTCCTCTCTCTTTACTCAGCAACTGATAAGAAAAACCTAGCAAGTGCCCACAGCAGGGGCCACCTGGCCTAACCTAACCAAAACTTACTTCTTTACCAACCAGGAAAAAAAAAGAAAAAATTCCCCGGTTTCTTCTCTCTTTAACATGTATTTTTCACAAAAACGTATTCAACTTTTTTGTAATTCAAAGAGATTGTCAACTGCACACAAACTTTACATCACTCCCATAAATTCCTCCTATAGAAAACCACCACGGCAACGTGGGTGTGAGGCTGACCCTGAAGTCAGCCAGGTGATGAACATCTGCCACATCCAGCACACCCCCAGCTCCCCAAAGAGCCTGACTCAGCCCAGGGCTTTCCTGCAGATGGCTCTCTGTGGCCGAGACCCTGCTGAGGTGAGGTGTCTGCATAAGACACCGCCGCAAAAGAAGGGATGTGCATCAAATGACATCCACGCCAAAGGCAAGGAATGAAGTTACAACTCGGGAGGAAGGCCGGGCATCTGTGCTGGCAAAACATCAACCTTATTGAGGTTAGAGCCTTCACACTTGTCTTGCTCTGTGATTTTCCATAAGCTATGTACATCAAGGCATGTTTCAAGATAACCATACTGTGTTTCAAAGGGAAGGATGCTAAAATTTGGCATGTTCTTATCGACAGGGACAGAAAATGTCTAGAAAACATCGGTTGTGGCACAGCTTGTAATGCCTACAAACCTGTCTTGTTTTGCAGCAATCATCTAGATCTGTGTCTCAAAGCATGCTCAAAGTAGTCTGCCTGGTTAGTTTTAAGGTAAGAACATTGAAATTACAGGTAAAAAGTCAAATTCTTTTTTAGTTCATTATTGTGGAGGTATGTCTTCAGACATTTTAGCACCTTAAGACCCTTTCCAGGTACACATGATGATGGTGCACATACAGACTTGTCCTGGCCTCTAAAAATGCAATGACTCTCACCAAATTATGGATCCTTGGGTGGGTCTTTAGTGATTTATTTTTGAGGTTTTAAGAATCTGAAAAGGGCCTGAGGAATTTTTCTAAAACAGTCATTATTTGTCCTGAATCTTAACAGATGATTGATAACAGACAAATCATTTCCCAGTAAGCAGATTTTCAGTGGCAAGCAGTACGAAGATTTCTCTTCTCTGACAATAGAAGGTTCACATCCTGCACATGCTATTCTCCTCCACATGATCCCCATACACATCTCCATGGTCCTCGTACACACTCACAGCAGAGACCCTTCAAGATTAACTCTTTTGTCAAGATTAATCTGGACACATGTCACACTTGAGGGGAAGGGTGAGGTTATCAGCAAGGCTCTATAAAACTCTAAGTGTCAGTTACTCTTTCTCTCAAAACTTCACTTCCAATCAAATTAACGCAAGCCAAAAGGCAAATCTCTCAGTTATCAAGAAAGATGCTTTGTGGAGCATCTCTTTTCCTCAGCCAGTGGCTAAAAAGTGGGATCACAGAATGTTTTAGGTTGAAAAGGCCTCTAGGATCATGAGTCGAGCTGTTAACTTAACACACCAGAGTCCACCACTAAACCATGTCCCCCAGCTGCCACATCTACATGTATTTTCAATACCTTCAGGAATGGTGATTCCACAATTTCTTAAATAAATCAACAGGACTTGTCCCCAGATCCTGAGGCATGGGGAACACCTCTAGTGACGAGAGAAACTTTTAATGTGTTTGTTTCCAAGCAGCGCTGTGGGCTAAGCCCAGGACAGAACATGGCAGGAGCACAAGGATTCTGTGATGCTGGACCTTGTCGTGTTAAACCTTTGTGTAATGTAGCCAGAGAGTGAAGTGAGGACACCTCTCTCAGCTGCATGTCTCTCTTTCTGCAGTATTTTTCTCATGAATTAAGGCTACCAAGGAGATTTGGAAAACATACTAGGATTCCATAAATAATTGGTTCATCAGCGACTTGGAAAAATATGCATAAGACGTAAATGCTAGAAGTTAAACTTATCTCCTTGGTCAGGATACAGCTTCCTCCCACTGCACGTGGCTTACATCTGAAAGATGTCATAGCAGGCAGCAGAGCAGCAGTAATATCACTGTTGTGGCCACTCAATGAAAGTGGGGACCTGCTTATCCAGATGAAGATAGGGCAACCCACAACATCTATCTTGCTCCTGAGCTGGGCGTTTTTCCTGGACAGAGAATGCTTTCAGAGCCTTCCTTCAAGTAGCTGTGTTCTAGATCTGTGAGTTCATCTTGAAATAATAGTTGGCAGCCCAAAGCAAAGTAACATTTAGCATGCTTTAAAGGACCATATGGAATAAGTTACACTGGAGTAAAACAAACACCAGTCTCTCACATCCAGTGTTATTGTTAACAACTTACTGGGCTATGTGTATTTTTCAGCAGCAAGGATGACTCACTAAATAACAGGATAATACCATGGATCACTAGCATGTTGTGGTCTGTGGCCACAGGAAGGCTTTACTTTTATTGTGTACATGTTGGCAGCCTCAGCACACCAGCAGCAAATCCAGAAGTTTATTGCTGCGTCTAGGGCAGAAGCGTAAGATCTCCGCCTGGAGCCTTTCCGTAAGCCAAAAAAATAACACGGGGTAATTCTCCTGTCCTGCTTGCCAGGCTGCAGCAAAAGCAGCGGGCTGGGAAATAGAGGCTGGGAAAGTCTCTGTCACCTTGGATTGGCCTCATTGCTCCAGTGGCAAACGCTGATGCTGGGAGGGGGCTCTTCAAAGGGGTGGGATCCCCGTTCCCACACTAAAGCCTGGGTGCGTAGTTTGCAAACCTCTTTTAGGAACAGGTGCCAAACCAAGCGGGCTTGGAAGGGTGAAGGGGTTGGAGGGCAAGAGATACATTTGTCCATGAAAGCCTAGGCCCCTGCAGGAATCCTGAGGGTGGTGAGGGATGCCTTAGGTGGACATGCACCACCCCTCAGCTGCTTCCTGGCTCCTCAGGCTTCTCTGCCTGGGGCTGAGCCGTGCCCAGGTCCCTGTCCCTTCACCGCCCCCACTGAGCTCTTGTGCTGTCCCGTGCTTCCTGAGGCTTGCTGAGATGGCAGACCTCCCTGCAGCCTGGCAGGCCTCGGTATCTGCAGGGTGTAGGAGCCAGAAGGGGACATGCTGGGCATGGAAGGTTATGCAGCACCCCTCACATCATTGCCAGGAGCAGGGGGAAGGGAAACTGTCCTGGGCAGAAGGGGTTCCTCCTGATGGAGAAAATGTGGCTGGGGGAGCCAGCAGATACTGCTGTTATCAGGGGGGTGGTTCTTTGTGAATTGTTTATTTTCATTTTCTTCTCTGACATTCATATTATTGCTGTTACTGTTCATTTTCTTATCCCATTGCTGTTTCCAGTAAATTGTTCTTATCTTGACCCACGATCTTTGCCTCAATTGGAGGGGAGAGGGATCAACACAGAGTGATTTTAGTGGCTGTATTAAACTGGAGAATACCATTCCTAAACCACAAGAAGGGAGCATTGTTTCCAAGAGGGTCTCAAGGAAACCTTTGCCTGGGGGGACATAGAAAGACAGCAATAGTTTTGCAGGCTCCATTCCTGCACTTCCCTTGTTTTGTCATTTTTACATTTTTCTCTATTTTCCTGCTTTTGCTTATATAAGACAGTAAAAAACTCCAAATTGATGTTCCAGTGAAAGAAGGAAGATCTCTCTGGAAGAGCAGGAAATGATGTGTGGTGGTGTCATGCAGGATTAGTCTGCAACCTCCAGGGCACACTGTGGTCTGTGGGATAACCTGGGAAATACCACAGGGACAAAACTTCTGGTGAAACTCATCCTGAGCAGAGCTTGAGAGCCTTGGGGGACTGATGGCAGGAAAAAGGATTTTATATACTATTCAGTGCATTTTATTCCCATGGGGAGTAAAGCAACCCAAATGCTGAATCTCCTGCCTGGCAGGGGAAAATCTATACCTGAACAGCTCTCTGTGGCAGAAGAAGTTTCTGAGCATTCATCCTTTTTGGTTATTTTGAGATAAGTCATTAATCATTGTTAAGCTGAGTGGAATCCAAACTAGCCCTTCCACTGTACCTTTACCCAATACTCACATTTTGCAGAATACCAATTCTGTTAGCATTTTCCTTCTCCTATGCCTGCCTTTCTCCTTAAATAAAGTAATATGGAATCCTCCAGAATGAAATGTTTCTCTTCTCTTCTCTTCTCTTCTCTTCTCTTCTCTTCTCTTCTCTT
>QUSF01000008.1:119451-153723 GCA_003676055.1 Chloebia gouldiae
CTTCTCTTCTCTTCTCTTCTCTTCTCTTCTCTTCTCTTCTCTTCTCTCTCCCCCTCCCCCTCATGTCTCTGGAAAAGACTCAGCTAGAGACATCACAAATGGAAACCCACATTTTATGATAGCAATGTCAGAGTTCAGCATTCCATGGATTTGGGAAAGATCCTAAAAACAAACATCCCAAACTCAGGAGGAAGTTGAAGCATTAAATATAAGAGAAATCCAAATATATTGAAGAATGCAAATCAAAATAACTTAAGCTTTGCCCTGCAGTGACCCCATGCAATAAGAATACATTTAGGATTGGGTAGTGATGGCTGGACCCCTAAATAGGAATAAACTGAGTTTTGAAAACCTCCAGGTTTACTGCATTGTTGCTGTTTTCCCCCCATGTTACCAGAATAATAGTGAGTTCCCCAAGGAATAATAGTGAGTTCCCCAAGGAACTCACAGAATGAATGTCCACTCATAAATTCCCTGCTTTACTTGTAAGTTGTCAGAAAACACTACCACTACTTAAAGCTGTTATGTTGTTGCCTCTTCCTGTAAGAATAGGAAGATGATGTTTTTGCAGAAAACCAAAGAGGAGATCTGGACATTTTCAGATTTTTTTAAGAGGCCTCAATTCCTGGGCCAAATCAGATTTCAATTGGCAAATGGGCCTGCAGGTTTCTAGGCTGGGAGCAGTCAGAGCCACTGCACAAAGCCCATTTTGCTAGGACATAGGCAGTAATGTGTATCTGGCCAGAGAAGTGGATCAGTCTGTCAGTGTGTCCTCGGGATCTGCTCCAATCTTCTGACTTCCTAGAGAAAAGGCAGACATGGTGTCCAAACACCATTCTTCAGGAATAACCTTAAAACCATAGAGGTGGCTGAAGGAGGAGAATGTGCAGTGGGCTTACTTCAAATCAGAGCCAGTTTGCAAAGTCCTTACTGAGTGAATGCAGGGTGTGGGTCTCCTCACTGATTTCTTTTTGGGGATGCTCTCTTCTTGGGCACACTGTAAACCACAAAGGTGGCTTTGCCTTCTCCCACAAAAGTCTGAATTCAGGGACTGACTGTGGATGTGTGGTGCAAAGACTTTCTTCAGATGTGTTGTCTGAAACCCAAGTGTGTCTGGCTTTGTTTTTTTAGAGCCACTAAGGTTTGGGAGCACGAGCCACCAGAAGTCCTGTGTGCTGTGGCTCCTTTCATGAGACACAGAACATACTCCTGCTCCTCCAGGTGCCTCTGGGGCGAGGACAGCCTCACCCCTGCCAAAGGCCAGCAGGAATAGCACGGAGCTCAGCTTTGCCCCAATCCTTCGCTCCTGGTGCATGTGCTGCCCACTGAGCTCGCAGCCCTGCTGAGACTGATGGGGAGAGAGCAGAGCTCCCCTTCCCCCTCTCCTGCCTGCACTCTGGCAGGGAACGGAGCGTGGGAGGACCTCGTGGAGACTGCAGCACTCATCGTGACTAGTCACTTACAAAAGATGGTAGTGATACTACCACTGATGCCTTCTGTGGCTCTTTATATTCACCCTGGGGTCTCTCCGTGAGATCCCACCGCTGCACACAAGGGGCTCAACAAATCCCAGCAGCACCCGTGGCTAATCAAGAGCAAATATTAACAACAGCCAGCACGCTGATAATAGCAGTAAATATTAGTGATAACACTAATGCCTGAAAATGCTCCCGATAGAGGCAGGGGAGCACAAAGGACAGTCTGCCTTGGGGCTGGCAACCAGGACATGACTCATGCCACCAGGGCTTTGTCTACCAGACCTCACTGCCCCAGGCCCTGGACCAAATGGAAACAGCAAATGAAATAAATCCCAGCTTTTCCAGCTCCATCCTGCCATCCTCTCCTGGCCTGCCCAGCACAGCTGTTGGGTAACACCTTGCTCACGGGACCACACACGCATCTGCTGGTCTTTGTGTCTCCTGGGGAAAGGAAAGCTCACACTCTGGGAAAGGGGGGTGGGGAGACAAAAGAAAAATTGAGGAAGAATTTTTATATATCAGCACATTCACAGCAACCTATGAACCAGGACCATATCCAATAAAAAATGGAAACAATCTGAGTAAGAGTGAAATGCACAAATGTTATTTCATGGCATTAGCAGCTAAAAGGCATATTGGTTAGTGACTCTCTAGCAATTTAAAAGCTGTCTGTTGATCCCAATTATTTAAAGATTGATTTCTGTGCTAGCACTCCTGTAGGCAAGTGGCACGTGTTGAAAAGGTACCTCTCAAAACAATCAAAGTTTGCCTAGCAGAGACAAAGGAAAGCAGACAAAGACGTGTATTTCAGTGAGGGTGAAAGCTGAGGAAAGTGGGAATATCTGTGGAGATGCTGGCCAAATAAGGGAAAATGAGGGCATTGGCCCTTCCAACTGCAGACTACTATGGGGTTACAAGCAAACACTTCCACTATGTTCTTCTTATGTAAGGACAAGGGAAAGCATTTTCATTCATGAATGGAAATGTTTATGACATTTGTCATAATGTCGAGTGATTTCCCTTTACAATCATCCTTCATATCTCTGGAAATCTCCTACAATTTCAATCATACTCCTGATATTATCTTCAGTTCTTTCTGTATAATTTCACTTCACCTGCTCTGATGGTTTTTTCCCAGTCTATTTACCACCTGAAAAATGACAATGCTTTACGTAGAACTTTGCAGTGGGACTATGAAAACACTATTATAACACCTGAAAACACATGAAATGTTAACCCAAAGCCGTTCACTAGCATTTAAAGAAAAACCTCATGTTTAACTGTACCACCATATACCAACCAGATTTTAAGCCAAGGCTATAAAAAGCTTTTTTTGTGTCCTTTTCAACAAAACACTTGGTGAAGAAAGCCTCCCTGCCAAGGCTATACTGTGTTTTTGTGACGGTGCCCAATTCCCAGAGCTGACACATTTCTGTGCTAGTTTGAAGGAGACCTATTACTTCAGTACTTTTGAAATATTCACAACAGCACACAGCTGTTTTCGCTGGAGCTGACTTTCACAACACTGTAATGGCAGTTAAAGCTGTACCAAAAATCCTTGCACAGGATGTAATCAACCTCAAATCTACAGAGAAGCATTGGGAAACTGCCTTCAAGTGCCAAGAAAAACAACAGTCGTTTACAATGAGCTCTTCCTAATGTCCAGTCAGCTCAACCCAAGTGAAACATGTTTCTCAAAATGAAAGTAGCGCAGAGCAGGGAAGGAAAAGCCCTTGACTTTTGAAATTAATTTTTCTGAATAGAAACACAGAGAGACTTTGACACCGGCAACCACCACTGATCCTTCCTGCCCACTGAAGCTCTATCGTCACCCAGGCTGTGAATCCACTTCTTGAGCAATAAAACTCTTGTTTTCCAACATTTTTCTCTTGCCTCCTTCAGACACTTGGGAAGTTCCTGTCCCTCCAGCGGCAAAGCTGTTATACATCATGTTTCCTACTCAGAGAGCTTCACCATTATCCAGCTCTCGGAGCCATCCCCTTGCCCCAGATTTATGGCTTTTCCCAGGATGTCAGTCCAGCCGAATCCCCAGGTGCTCCCCAGAAATGCCTGAGTGGCTCTTCACTTACCCCAGCCAAGGCTCAGCAGTTGTGGGCCATGCAGGATGGAAAAAAGCCCTCATATGATAGTGCCTCTATATTTACCAGAAAGAAAGGAGCCGGGGTGCTTGTCCTTTAAGTGTCTCTAAAGATGGTTTGCATAGCTGGATCTCAGCTTATCTATGCTTTTCTGCTTTCGCTTCCATACATGGATCTGTTCCCAACAGTAACTCCAAGCTGTCGAAAAGAAGCTATCTGGCAGCTTTCAGCTTCATCTGACACGCAAATGAGCGCGAATAAATAATTACATTTTCTGCTGTCTCTCTTTTTTTTTTTTCATTTGCACCTCAGGACACCTTTTCTTTTTTTCCTTCTCCCCAGATTAACATTTTGCTGTTTTTCCCAAAGTTATTCCTAGGAGAAAGCAACAGAAATGACCCAGGCAAATTTTTCTGTCCCCTTCCCGCAGGCTCACATAATTTTATTCTCATAATTTTTTTTTTCCATTTGCTTTGCTTACAAGTCAGAGTTTTACATATTTGCTACTTGGAATCATGTCAAAGCAATATAGATCATGTCTGTAGCAAAGGAAGGTTAAAAGTCAAATTTTTGGAGAGAGAGAATCCAGCTGAGCCATGTGACTGCTCCCAGATTAGCAGCAGTAGCAGGAGTAAGCATTCCTCTGATATTACAGTAGCCACCGTGGGACATGCCTGAAACTCTGAAGAGAGAAGCTGCAGTTTGGAGGCCTCCTACAGATCTATTTATGAATAAATCACTCCTTGCTCTTTTCCCTATCTTTCTAGGTACTTTCCTCCTTCCTAGGTTTCAGTTTCAGAAACGGCTGATAAAGAACAAAAATGGGAGGGAGCCCTGTGGCACAGGTCAGGAAAGAAGTCATATAATTACCCTTAACTCTGCCCTTTGTAATCTTTGCTGTGCAAATGGAAATGTTAAGGGCTCCAGTGAAAGAGGAACAGTAAATAGATGTCTTTATTGTTGTTTGTTATAGTGGCAGCTGGGAGTAGAAGAGATATTAGTGAGCTAATCAATTGCTTCATACTGGGCTCTCTGGATGAAAGCAAGCTGGTAAAAAGCATATTCAGAGAGATTTAGGATATCTAAGGCTGAATGTAGGTGTCCCTATTCAGGCACTTGCACGGAAAATGGCATCCTCCAACATGGTGGCTTTGATTCATTGCAGGAGATGGAAATTCCTTGTGTATTCCCACACACCAATGACCTTGACTGTTTGAGATTTTTCCTAAACATCTGTTGAACACCAGGCAGAAGAAAAGTTTTTAAAAGAGCTCACCAGCTCCACCTTTACAATTAATGATAAACTACATTTTCTACAAATTGCCCAATTAGAAATGCTGCTTCAAGGGGCATATTTGACTCCTGCTGTTGGCTGTTTCAGAGACTTGAGGGAATAAGAGTGTGAGTGTGTGTATGAATGGGGATCTGGGGAGATTCCCAGCATCTCCCCAGCATCCAGAGCAGACAGCCTCCCTGGGAGCATATCCAGAGCAAGCTGAAGGCCTATGGAAGCATGCAACAGGCAGCAAAAAGAGCCTTTTAGAAAAGATGAGTAGTTACGAAGGGGACCCTCCAGTTTTCAGTACATTTTCCAAGCCCCATTGTTTGGGGTTGTGTGGAAGAATGGGATGAGAAAAAATCCTTCTGGAAATTTGCCCTGGAGTTAGTTTCTCCAGCCTTTCAAGAGCAGGAGCCAAGCTCATCCTATGAAGGTGCTTGAACAGGAATATCACAATATCACTGCTGCATGTTAGACACGCCTGGTGACTCAGGAGGGCTATGCTCTAATGCAAATGAGAACATGATTCAGCAAAGCATTTCAATTCCTGCTTAATTTTAAATATTGAATAATGCTTCTGATTCCTCTGGGGTTATTCATGTGATTTTCATTATATGCTTTACTAGGTTGCCCACATATGGACATGAAGCTGCCATGAAGCAGCACAAAAAATAAACAAGGTTTGGCACTCACACGTGAGTGTATTTGTGTCTCACAAATGTCTTGACTTTAGGTATTGTTGGTAGGAGGTCTAAGGGCCAATAAAATTGGGCTAAGATGAGAAAAACCTCAGTTCATTGTATGTGTCCCCCTTTCCATGAGGGAAATGTTGAAAACCACAGGTGTCTGTGCTTTTCAGTGCCAAAGAAAAAACCTAGCTGGCTTTGAGAATAACACGACAAAGCTGCACTCAGAATTTCAGCGGCTGCAAGGACAAGGGAGTAGGCTGTTTCCTGGCTTTGATCTGCCTTTTGGCACAGTGGCCGTGTGTCACCCTCTAGATGGGTGACACCACCCTCTTTAAAGCCTGCTCCCCACAGAGAGCGGCCAAGGAGCTTCTCAGATTTTCCATCAAGAGGTTTTTCCATTCTTCCCTGCTGGGAGAGGTGAAGTTTGTATCAGGGTGGTGATAAGGTGAAAGGCATTTTCCTAAAGCAAGAGAAAGAGCAGACAGCAGTGTTGCCAAGCACCGAGAGGGCCACAGGGAGATGGAAATAAAGCACCTTTGACCTTTGTGCCCACTGGCTTCTCTCCTCCGTCCCAGAACAAGCAGACCAGGAGGACAAAGGCCAGCTTTGGGGGTGAGACATGCAGGGGACATCGGCAGCTCTGCCATGCCTGGCACCAGCTGGACTTGCAGGAGTGCTGGTGCATGCAGGGCTGGATCAGGACCCGTGCCTGTGCCAGGTGAGGGTGGTGGGGCTTCACCTGCTGAAGCCTGGTCCCCCGGGGATCCCCCCAACACCCCAACATCCCGGTCCCATCCCAGAGCCATACACCTTCCTGGGGAAAATCCTCCCCAGGCTCTCCTACAGCATTTAGATGCTGATTCCCCAGGACTGTGCTCCAGGAGGCTGTGCTTTTTTGTCCTATTTGTCCTCTCTGCCTGCCGCTATCAACGCTGCAGCCACGAAGTGAAACCAGGCCTTGGTCTTCAGAAACACGTGTGCTCTTCCCCATGCTGTGTGCTGCAGTTTCCAGCCACCAAAGAGGTGTTGAAGTGTCTTTTATGAATATCAATGTGGCTTTCGTAAGAGTGATTTAAATATAGCTGCCTGCTTTCCTGGGAGACCCTGTGGCTGTATTCTCACTGCAGCAAAAGCTGCACCATCTGCCCAGCATTCGCAGCCGCTTCCCAAAGACCGCCAGGGACTTGTCATTCTGCATTTGGTGTGCACAGGGCTCCAAAAGGAAGGCTTTCTGGGGAAAAGGATGGATGGGTAGGCTCCAGCACATTCACATGTGTAGCTCAGGTGCATTTATGTAGCACTGTGCCCTGGGAAAGCTGGACACAGCTCTGAGCAGCCTGATCTGAGGTGGAAGCCAGCCCAGCTCTGAGCAGGGGCTGGACCTCCAGAGGTCCCTCACAACCTTAATTATCCTGTGGCTCAGTGAGAAATTCAGTTTAGGATATAACCGTATGGCAGAGGAATAGCAAGGAAATCTGAACTCTGAGGGCACCGGTGGCATTTTCTGTCTTCCTCTTGTTTCTTGTGACTCCCTCCAAGCTCTTTGAGTGTGGTTCAGCTCCTGTTCCACATCCATGGCTTGTCTCCAATGTTACTTGAACCTTACTGCTCTGCAAGAGAAAACCCACTACTTCTCCCATTTTTGTTTTTTAAAGCAAAGTGATTAAAATGCAGTTGGGCCTGTGCCCAGGTAAAGCACAAGAAAGTCAGGCAGTCATTCTTTCCTTGTGTTAAGTATGTAAAGTTTTGCAAGCGAATAAGACTTTTTCTGTTTAGGGTAAGCAAATACGCCTTGAACCTGGGGAGTGTCCAATTCTTAGTGATTGTTTATTTCACCAAGGCATAAATTACTGTGCCTTCAGGACAAAGCTAATAGAAAAAATGCTAATTAGTGCTGGTCAAAAATTTTCCAGTGGAACATTTTTTCTGTCAGAAACTCTCCTGATTAGTCAAAGTTGAAATGTTCCAGAAGAACATGTTGATTTTGCTGATCTTCAAATGCCACGGGGTGAGCTGAGGTGGGGTGGGAGTAAGGAAAGAGGGAATCCATCAAAACCCTCTTGCTGATTCCCTGAAAAATTATCTGCTTGGCTGCCAGCCTTGTGGCACTGCTGAGGATCAGAGTTTGGGGCAATCTGCCATGCAGAAAACGTGCTGATGAACAAGTTGTGAAAATTCCCGTTTCCTGGATGGGAGCTGTAAATACAGAAGTCAGGGAGCCTGTCCCATTTCCCCAGCTCCCTTCCACTGGACACCAGCCTGGGAACGTGCAGGCAGAATGGCATATCAGCATTCCCAGATGAGATCCTTCAGGCAGCTGAGTCAGCTTATGGAAGAGAAGACATGAATTTTGTTCTGGGGTTTCTGCTGGGAGAAAAGGACAAGCTGCTCTGATATGATCTGTGCTCATTTGAACTCGGGCTCCTGCAGGTGCAGCTTTTCCAACTGTGACATGCCAAATCCACGGGCAATGCTTTTTTATTTCTCACACTTCCCTGTCTTCTGAGGGAGCTGCCTCTGCAGGTGAAGAGAGGAGGATCAGAGCACTGTGATGTTCACAAATTCAGAAACAGCTACGTGGGCTTCCATGTGCATGTGCCTTGGGGGCTCTGTGGCCAGAGAGGAGCTGCAGAGCCCACGAGTGTGGATCTGCTGGTACCAGAGCGTGCAGTGCTGGCCTTGGGGACCAGACGTGTCACCAGCAGCGTGTTTGCATGCTGCCTGCACCAGCCCACGTCTGCTCCTGGCTCTGCTTGTGCCTGCTCACTCCTTGGCTTCGCTCCTGCTGAAACCAGCGCAGCTCTTTGGCCTTCCCCATTTCAAACCCCTTCCAAAGAACACCCCTGGGCTGGCACCAGCTCGTGGGGGTGGTGGTCATGGCCCTTCCCTTAGCTAGGACCACTTCTTCAGATCCCAGAGCTGGCAGAACAGCTCGAATGCTGATCAGAATATTGCAGGAACCAGGGCTAAGGATACTCTGAATTGCTAAGCATTAATATTTGATGCATTTCAATATTTAAAGAGCTAAGATAATTTAAGAAACACTGTCACTTTTTAAAATTATTTGTAGGCAACTTATAATGGAGCAAATCCACTTGGAATGAACAATATTTTGGCTAGGGTAGATGTATGGCTCAGACAGCTGCCTACATTTATTTAAAACATCAGAGAAATGACAATTTTGAAATTCTCTGCTAGAAACCTCAGGTCTCAACAGGCCAGAGTCCCAGCCAGCAGAAGCAAGCAGAGGATCCAGACAATGTTTTAACACTGGATGTGCTCAACAATTTTGTTGAAAGTTTTGCCTTTGGGAAAAAAAAAAAAAAAAAAGAAAAGTAAAGGAGACAGAGGGTTTCCCTGAGAGTTTTGCTTTCAGTGAAAATATTTGGGTTGTGAACTGAAACTCGAAAACCACAGCTGGAAAAAAACGAACTGCTGGTTGCCAAGCAAGGAGGAAAAAAAATCCTCCTGCTTTTTTTTTTTTTATTTTATTTTTAATTTGTTTGCCTAGAACACCCTGGCATGAGGGGCTGCAGCCATTTACACCTGATCAGGTGCTGGTAGCCCGTCATTTGTCATTTGCCTGATGCGAGGCTGCAGGAGCGAGTGTGGCAGGAGCATGCGGGGCAGGAGACGGTGGCACCGTTCACACGCAAATGAAACGAGCTGCTTTATGTAACACAATCTGCTTCAAAAGAACCCAACGCACCACGGAAACTATGCGAGGCAAGCCAAGAAACCCTGGTACAATAGCACAAACAGAGACAAACAGTCTGCAAAGGACAGCACGCTCGGTAACCAGCGAGGGAACATTCTGCATTAAACAGTCCCTTTGTTTCTCATTTTCTCATCGTGATCATCCAGGGAGAGCTGCAAACATGGCATCAAAAGATGAGCCTAGGAGCAAAAATTCATAGCTGCAGCAGGTCCTGGCAAACAGGAGCTGCTGGCTGGACAGTACACAGGAATTTTGTCCAGCTGCCCCTGAGGCACCTGGGGAGAATCACCACAATTTTATTTTCTTCCCTAACCACCACCGTGGTCTAAGCCACTTCACCTTCCTGCTTTCTGATGCTCCTGTCTGCTGCCCAAACACCCCTGTTCTCTTAAATTCATACAACCGTGGAGTCAGAGAAAACTTTGAGTTGGAAGGGACCCATCAGGGTCATCGAGTCCAGCTCCTGGCCCGGTGCAGGACACCCCAGGAGTCACACCCTGTGCTTGAGAGCGTGTCCAAATGCTTCTTGAACTCTCTCAGGCTGGTGCTACTGCCCTGGAGAGCCTGTTCCAGTGCCCAGCCACCCTCTGGGTGTAAGACCTTTTCCTGATATCCAGCTAAAGCTCCCCTGATTCAGCTGCATGCCTTTTCTTCAAGTCCTGTCACTGGTCTTGAGAGAAGAAATTTTCAGAGAGAAGAAATGAGTACTGCCTCTCCACTTGCTCCAGTGAGGAGGTAGAAGACCCACTTGAAGTTTCCCCTCAGTGTCCTCCAGGCTGAACAGACCAAGTGATCCCAGCCTCTCCTCACACAGCTTCCCCTCCAGACCTTTCACCTTCCTTGTGGCCTCCCTTGGCCACTCTCTAGCAGCTTTATCTCTTTTTTATATCATGGCACCCAGAACTGCCCCCAGCCCTGGAGGTGAGGCTGCCCCAGAGCAGAGCAGAGCAGGACAATCCCTCCCTGGCCTGGCTGGGGATGCTGTCCCTGATCCCCCCAGGACACGGGTGGCCCTCCTGGCTGCCAGGGCACTGCTGGCTCAAGTTCAACTTGCCATGGACCAGGACCCCAGGTCCCTTTCCATGGCACTGCTCTCCAGCCTCTCCTTCCCCAGTCTGTACATCCAGGGCTGCACCACCCCAGGTGCAGAATTTGCCACTTGCCCTTGTTAAACTTCACATGGTTGGTGACTGCCCAGCTCTCCAATATATCTAATTTGTATGAGCCTGGGTAATAAAAAAAAATCATTCTCAACCTGCAAAAAGTGGAAAGATGGAGGTTCTGCTCTGCATGGCTTTCCTGCTGAATTGCTGGCTTGGTCCTACTCACTGCCTCTGCCTACAAACCCTGCCCAGCTCATGGCCCCAGGCCTTGGCTGATCCTGCAGTCCAGCTGTTTATACAGCCAGCACACAAGGACAGTGCAGGGAAAGGGTTTCCTGTGGAAATCACCCCATATCTTCACAGCTGCCTGGTGCATTAGCATCTGGAACCTCAGCCTGCAAGCAGAAATGGGCTTTGCTCTTGTTCTGCTCTTGTTCATTCCTGCACAAAGCAGAAATGGTGTGAGGTTTTCTGCTGCTGTGTCCCTTTGGATTGATGGGGCAACTTCTGTCTGTCACTGGAGGGTTGGAGGCACTTATGACAGAAGTGTCTGATTCTGCTGGGTGCTGGGTACAGCTATAATGCAGTGAGGGAAAGCAGTAATTTTTCTCACTAGTGATGCACATGGCAAAACTGCTATGGCAAAAAAGGAACGGCACCTGTCCCAGAAAACAGAAGCAAACATGACAGAAGTGTAGTAACACAACAGTCAAAGGTTTCAAAATTTTCACAGTCTTATGATGGATGAAGGCAAGAGAAAGGCAGAAAGAATGGAGATTCACACTTCTAGTCACAGCAAACCACTCAGAGGAAGGTCTGGTAAGCCATGACTGAATGTCACTAGCACAGCTCTGCCAATCATCCTTGCAGCCAGAGGGGATTTTGGAGCCCTGAAGGTTGAATATTGTGAATTTCAGCAATTTCTCATCTCTACAGTTTGCTTATGGCCTGATACTCCTTTGTGCTGAAAAGAAAGGAGATCCCATATTTTGATTTCTTCCCCTGCTGTGAAACTGTGGCCAGATTCATCCAGGCCACTGGATTTGGAGCTGCCAGAATAAAAGCAGCGCCTTATCTGAAGAAAGCTTGGTCACAGAATTTTGCCTGAAGGTAGCTGTCATCCAGGGAATCACAGAGATAATTTTTAGCCCTCTGGGATTAGGAAGGAGTTCCATCCTGTAGCTTGCAGGGGTTCCCTTGCATCTGCAGTCATGTTGAGGTGATGGGATTTTGACAACTTTTCTCCAGAGTGTTTTCATTTCTCAAACGTTGTTGGTGTGATAACATTAATCAGCACTTCTGTGGAAATAGTGCTTTTGGAGATGAACATTGTAATCAGGATGAAGAGCCTGTGATGAGTATTGCTGAAATTAAAGAGTCTAAATTCAGCAAAATTGCTTTCACTGGGAAAGTGCATTTTGATCGGAAGCCACCGTTATCACTTGCTCCATGCTGGCCTGACAAAGCCAGGGCTGTTCACAGTCACAGGGGCTGGCATTTCTGTGGAGCCCCAGCAGAGATGGGGCTCACCCCTCACGTCTTCCAGTCTTCCTCTCCTCCGTGTGCCAGGGCTGTCCCTCTTCTCCTGCCGTCTGGCCAGACTCTCCTGCATCTTTGGCTCCTGGAAGGCAGTGCAGGAGCAGAACACCCAGCCCATGCCTGTGCTGGAGAAACTGCCAGCTGCCCATTGCTTGCTGCAGGGCCCCTCATTCCAGATCCTGCTGAAGAAATTCTGATTTTCTCCCTGCTGTTGTCAGCCTTGTGCAGTCTGCAGATGTTCCAGGGCGGGAGAGAAGTCCAGGGCTGGCAATGTTGATGTCCTTTATTGGTGTCCCAGTGGAAGGAGTTGTCTCCAGACTCTCCTGGATATGCTGAAGCCTTGCTGAAGGCAGCAGCTTTTTCCATGGGAGCTGGGGAAAGGCAGCTCTTTGCACCTCCCTGATGCAACAGTATAAACTGGAGTAGATAAATATTCAAACCCGGAGAGCAAAGCAAGGGTGTAATGTCAGTGTTGGTGTGACTGGAATTAGGTAATTTGGGCATGAACATGACTAAAGATGAAAGAAAGATATCAATTTATCCGTAAATCTGTCAAGAGTGAAACATTTCAGAAAGTCTAGTGTATAAAACAGAAATACAAAGACTAAAAGTATCACTTCCCTACAAAAAGCATGAAATTACTCACACTGCCAGTGCTGGTGCCATAAAGCTGCAAGTGCGCAGCTCTGGGGCAACCCAAGATTCTCTTTTCCACCTTCAGCCTCCATGAGTGCCTTCCTTCTTTACCACCTCCCTGGAAAGAGAGAGAAAAGAAGAGGAGAGAAAGAATTTCTTAGTGCTGGCTATTACTGCTTATACCTCACACACTGCTACTTAATGCTGTTAATGCAGTTCATGCAACTCAGGACAGATTTAATATGCAATTAAAATAATTACTAGGTAATCATTAATAATTTCCTGCGTGTTCTCAGGGGTGTGAAAGCAAGCTCCAGCCTGGCAGAGCAGCAGATGTCCCATCATTGATTAAGTGATGGGACACTTTCCCTTCCTCAAGATTATCTGCTAAAATAATAGAAGCACAGAGGCACAGAATGGTTTGGGTTAGAAGGGACCTTAAAGATCATCCATTTCCAAACCCTCTGCTGTGGCCATGGGCACCTCCACAGTGCTCAAAGCTCCATCCAGCCTGTCCTCTACAATGCTCAAAGCTCCATCCAGCCTGTCCTGGAACACTTCCAGGGATGGTGCATCCACAGCTTCCTTCTAAAGTGTCTTCCTTATACCTGATCTAAATCTGCCCCTTGTTTGGGGGCAGCTGGAGGGCAGAAAGAAGAAGAAGGGAGCTGATTTTGCCTGGTGTTTCCTTTTGTACCGTCAGAAACATCCTCATTCTTCCTGAGGCATAGAAAAGGGGACAGTGTCAGCAGCCAGAGGAAGATAGGAAGATTTGCCAGGAAATCTTCTTTCTCTGTGGTGTTCAAACATGGGCATGGAAGCCCAGAGAGGCTGTAGGATGTCCCTTCTTGGAACCCTCAAACCTCAGCCAGACGTGGTCCTGAGCAAGCTCATTGCGCCTGGCCACAGTCCCCTCCCACCCCAATTATCCTTTAATTGCCTGTATTTCCAAGATCCAGAAGTTCAATAGAGGAACTTTTCTGGCACTGATGACTGCTGTTTGCCCAGAAGGAGGCTCAGAGCAGAGAGCCAAGTGCTTCTTTCATGGGTGTGGGCTGGCTCCAGATTTAGCTCCCTATCAGACACCCTAACCTTCTCAATGTGTTTCATCTCCTGCTAATTAAATATTCAGGCCTTGAAGGCAGTGGAGACAGAGATTGATCACTTGATATTTCAGCTGTGATTACTATGAATTCATTCATTTAAACCAATTTTGAATTTATTTTTCTTTCTTTTGAAGGCTGCCTTTGGATAGTTTAATAACATTACTTCTATTGACTGCAAAAATAAATATCTGACAGCTCTAGTTTAGCAATGTCTCATTTGTATGGATGCTTTCTGATGTATAATAATAAATACATCCTTGTTAGTAATATATGATCTATAAATCAAAATTTCCAAGGTCTTTGATTAATCTGTGTGAGTGGTGTGAGGAAGATTGCTTTCAGTCTGTCACAAGCAATCCCTGCTCTGGGCTCTGGTAGCAACCACTGGCACTGAGGTCACAAGTCAGATTCTATTCAATCCCGTTTGTTTTCACTCCCCCATAACCTTACGAGACATTCACCTCTGGGGCTAAAATTTTCTGTGCTGTGCCTCTGCCCGGGGAGGGTTTTAGACAGCTGTATTTTGGGAGGAAGGGCAGTGAGAGGCATTATTTTCCCCTCCCTCCCATGGCAAGGACAGTGGGATAACATTTGCAAAGTAGCAAGGAAGTTCTCCTTCTCTCCAAAGAGATGGATGCAATGCACAGCTGGAAGTGGCTGGCTGAGGCACACTGAGAAGGACGTGAAAAATGCTGTGAACTCCAAGGAGTCACATGGCAAAGAGTTTGGTACAGCCCCAGAGCACCCCAATGCTGCACAGCAATGCCTAATCTCATATTTGGGGTGATCCATTGCCCAGATCCTCCCCATGACTGGGAGAGGGCAGGGAACTGGGATATCTCCAGGACAGTGTAAAATTTTCAGAAAAATGCCTGGGCCTCCCTGCTCGGGTAGCTTTTCTGTTTTAGTGTAGGCCATGGGTATCCATGCCCTGTTCACAGCACCTGAAAAACCTTTTTACTGAGACTTTTGAATCAGTGAGCTCTTGTGTAGGTGCCCTGACCTCCCTTTCCCTGGGTATATTGTTTCCACTAATGTTTCCTGCAGTTTTATGGCCATGGGATAGTCCTCCTGGAAACCTGAGTGACCACATAACATGTGTTCTTCTACAGCAGCAGGTTTGCCAGTTCAGAGCAGGAGATGTGATGTTCAGATGCCAGTTCAGAGTAGGAGATGTGGTATCGAGTGACGTGGATTTAGTAATACAATTTTAAAATTTCATATAAACCCTAACAGGATTTTTTTGCAACAAGATTATGGTTTCACTTAACTCCAGCCTTAACTTAAACTCTAGATAGGTCTTCTAGATTAAACTTGTTCTTTTCAAGCCCCTACAGTTATTCTTAATGGTCTGAGCTCTCGAGGTTGCCAGAAGTGCACAGATTCTGCTTTTAGACTATCCAGGCATTTTCAAACCTGTGCTTCCAGTGTATCTGGAAGCAGTGAGAGATCCTCAATAATCCCAAGCGCGCTGCGGAGTGAAAGTGCGGCGTGGGGGTGCTGAGGTTCCCTCTCTGCCTGCAGCTGAGTCAACGGGAGCTCAGATAAGCCTGGGAGCAGCCGTGCGCTGTTGGCGTCAGCTGGGTGTCTGCAGAACGAGCATATGTTCTCCAGAGCAGCCCCTTCACTTGCTCTTCCCTCATAAACTTTTATGGTATCATTTCCTTCCCCCCACCCTTCCCACCTAAATAAAGAACTTCAGCTTTTTTTTTGAGTGTATTTTTTTTTTAATTTTCCCTGCCCCCCAGCAGATGCTGGGTGACAGAAGCTTTCATTGATTAAACTGATGAGATCTTTCATGTCCTACCTAAGAAGAAAACTTGAATAACTGGTAACTTGAGCACTGCTCTGAAAGAGCTTGATGATTGTCAGGTTGTTAAATTGGCATCCATGCTGCATGGTAAAGAGGGAGAAAAATTAGATGGAGTTACATTAGGCTGGTGAAGAAAATCTCTAAAGGCTGCAGAGTCCTCAGAAATGTTCTGCAAACTTGATGGTGGTGCAGGGGATCTGCCAAACACATTCATAAGAAAGAAAAGAATTAGAGGAGACATAGAAATAAGAAATGGAGCCATGGAGGAAAGCATATCAACAGATTTTTCAAAAGGTGAAGGAGGAATTAATGCTATTTTTCCTCCATGGAGAGGACTTGCCTGTGGAACCTCCTACATGGGATCCAGGAGGATATGGCCAAGCTTGCTGCTGATACAGACCTGTTCTGGATGGTCTAAACTAACTTAGGAGCTTCAGAAAAAATGAACTTGCCAATAAAATTCGTTTTGTTAAACTGCAAAATTGTGTCTGTGCATGCGGGGGAGCCTTCAATATGCATATATGCTCTTTGTCTCTAAATTATCATGTACCAATTACAAAGAGGATCTGATGATTTGTGAGACTCTGTAAATCACTGTGAAAACGTTGATTTGCAGCTCAGCATGGTCAAAAATGAAAATGGGATATGAGAAACTATTAGGAAAGATATCAAGGGAAAACTGGATGGCATGGTTATCCTGCTGCACAAACCCCACACGTGCCTCAGACTTGCACATGGCACAAAGCTTTGTGCACTCTGCCTCGGAGAATTCCCTGGAAGCAGTGGAAGGACAGGAAGAAGCAATCTGGGAACCAAGGTATGGGTGAATGGTCTTTAAGAAGAGTTGAAATATAAGTGGAAAGGAAACAACTGAAAGGGCTGTGATCAGGTCCTCCATGAATAAGGGTGAGAGCAGAGAAACAGCAGCTGCTGCTTTTCATCACTGAAAAACCTTCAGAGATTTTTTAAAGAGATATTAAAAGAGACTGAAGAGAAGAGACTCTTCCATGGATCCTGTGCTGCACAGTGAAGCTGTGGTGCTCCCTGCCAGAAAGTGCTGCACAAGCTAAGGGTCTAAAAGAGAGAAACCTTAAGAAAGTAATTAGAAAACTCTTCCAGAGATGATCTGTCCAAGGCTGTCTAACAGGGTAACTCCTATGGCCTGCACTCTGACCCATATGCTGGGCAAACATGGCAAGGAGGAGGTGTTTGTGTGTCTCCCCCAGAATTTGTCCCAGGATATGATCACACAAGGTGCAGACAGAGATATAATGACTGTGTCTGGTCTATGCATCTGCTGGAAGAATAACTTTTTAAGAATAACTTTTTGCCCTGTGTATTTTCCTCCCTGACACTGAGTTTTCGGGCTGTGCCACTGTATGAATGTACAGAAATATGGAGAACTCTGTTTGTGTTGGGCTCCTCCAAAGGATGACAACAGTGTAGGATGACAACAAGGACAGGTGACAGATTCTGCAGTATACTTGAGACAATAAATCTATTCTGTTCTACATAATCTCCAGAGCCCAAGTACAAGGTGCCTTGGAGCCAGCATTTTCCATGTACCCCTAAATTACTTGGAACAACAATGTGAAACGTGTTTTAACAGTTTCAGTGCTTGTTCTCAGAAGTGGCAGCATTTTGGTGGCATGGGATCCCATCCCATCTATTTTTTTAGCTCAGCCTTGGTATCTTTTATAGTGAAAGCACTTTGCACATTTTGAGTTACTCTAGCAGTGACTGCTTTCACTGCTAGAGTGAAAGTGTGAAAATTTCTTTTTATTTCTACCACTTGCTAATCCTGTTTTGGCTGGTGCAGCCCCTGCAAAGAGCTCTCTCCATGGGATGTGTTACTCAGAAATGATCCATACTATTGCTGGGATTCGGGAGTGCTTTGATCTGTTTTATGATCCGCTTCACTTGCAAAGAAAACTTGTTTGCTGTTTGCCCATTTGGTGGAAAGGGGAAAAAAACTTGCATTCTTGATTTCATCCCTTTGCTTGACAGGGACAATTTTGCCTTTTCATAGTTACCAGATTTTTAAAAGGGATGTTTCTGGGTGCAAGCCAGGTCAGGGGGGCAGGCAGCACATCCTTTTACTGGTCACGAGCGTGGGCATGGGAGGTAGGGATAACAAATTCCCTGCAGCCCCAGGGAAAGGGAGACTCTTTTACAAAAGGTAGATGGTACAGATGGGGGGATAGGCTGGAAAAGGATGGGAAGAGGATTTGGGTGGGAAGCGAAGGAAGGGTCTGGCTTTGAGGTGAAAGTGAGGAGAGAGAACTGGGAGAAGGGTAGAGGAAGAGACTGGCACAACCCAGCTAGCTGGGAGGGAGGTTAGGATGGCTTGAAAAAAGAGAACAAATCAAAGTATCACAGGCAGAGATCAAATAAGAGGAGACAGGGCATGTGAGCCTGTGCCACTTCAAATGTGTTTTTTCTCTGTCAGCCTGAAAGGAAATCCCTAATCCCTGTTTCGTTCCATTCTCTCTCCATTCATTTCACTCCGTTCTCTGGAGCCAAATGCCTATTACAGATTTCATTTGATAATTTGGGAATAGTATCACCTCAGTGGTGTGGTGAAAACAGGTGTATTCATGTGACAAAATAAATGTTTTATTTAAAAAAAATGTAATACACGCAGAAGGTGGTGACTTAGTGATTGACAGACTTGCAGATTCATTTCTGGGGCCTTTTTTATTCCTACTTTAAAATGGGGGAGATGCCAAAGACCTTAGCACCTGTTTCCACAAGATATGTTTGAAATTTAGCTTAAAAGATGCTCTAGATGTAAGAAAGGTTGAATACACTTTTAGAATATCTAAATATCTCTTGTCTTCACGGTACAGAAATTTACTATCAAGTCCTGTGCCTGAAGACAGAAGAACAAATGGTGTTGTTTCTGCTTTTCTTTTGATGGACTGATTTCTGCCTGGCAATTCTTCCATATGGCTTCTTACTTGTACTACTTTTTCCATATTAATAACATCCTTGCCTTTCTGACATGTATTTCTTATGAGAGCTATCAATTCCTCTTACCCTCATCAGTGAAGAAGTCTGGCAAACATATTTATGCACTGGATCAGATGCCAGTTCTCCAGAGCAAAATGAAACTAAAGTTACCACAGCTGGTGTCTAAATCTGCTGACGCTGCATTCCCTTGGGAACAAAGTGATTTACTCAGCCTCTGCTGAGCAAGGGAAGCAGAGAGGTGAGCCCAGGGCAGGAAATGGGCAGGGCAGGACCAAAGCATGATGCTGTGTGCTAGGTAGAAAAAAGGCTTTAGATAAGAGCACAGTCTCACTGGCCTGAGGGAAAGGATTCCTCACTTCCCCTAGGAGGTAGCCGGTGAAATGTGCCCAAGGGCAAAGACAATCACTCCAAGACACATTCGGATTTTAGTCCTCTTAGACTTTGTTAATAGTCCAGGCTCTTCCTAGCACTGAATTGTGAAATCTTTGCAGACATAATTCTAATAGACTTCCTTTAGAGTACAGCAATTATGGTGATTGATATGGACAAATGTGATCTTGAAACAGCAATAACGAGACAATATAGCTCAATACTGAAGCAAATGCATTTTGAAAATCAATTTTTGAGATGAAAATTGCAAGAAAGATCATGCAAGTGCATGCTTGACTCTCTGAGTCTTGTCTGGCTTTTGTCCTGCAAAACTTTTAGCAGCGACCTCAACCACATTGGTGTGGATTATTACTCCCTCAGAAGGCTGTGCTGTGACAAATGAGCTTACCTGCTTATACCAAAAAGCTGGAAGTTAAGGTATGTTTTGCTGCACAGTATCTTTTTAGAGGAAGAGAAAATGTTCTGAAACATGCTTAGCAGTATAGAAGAGGAAAATGAGAATCCATTACAGCTCACACATAAAAAGCTCACTAAAAGTTTGTCCACGTGTAAGAGTAGAGAGGAGATACTTTTAGAAAAGTAAAATGGGCAGAGTCAGCTTGAACTGTGGGTCTGACCCAGCAAGCAAGTTTACAAATGCACTCCAGGGGTCACTCGGTGCCATAACCTGTGGCAAGCACATTTCTCTCCCTCTCAGGACTTTTCATAGAGGTGCACAGAGAGAAATTAAAGAGAAAACAATTTCTATTTCTGCTCCTTGTTTTCCCATGTGGAATGTGCTTGGAGAATTGTTTACTTGGGGTGATTGTTTGGTTGGATTCTGGTGAGGATTGTTTGAGCCTGATGGCCAATCCAATCCACCTGGGGCTGGACTCTCCACAGAGGGTCACGAGTTGTGTTAGAGTTAGAGATAGAGCTAGTGAAAGTAGTATGTAGTTTTAGTATCTTCCTTTTTATATAATATCTTAATGTATTTAGCATAGTTATAATAAAGAAATCATTCAGCCTTCTGAATTGAGTGAGACATCGTCATTTCTTCCCACTGGGTTCGCCTGCATTTGCAATAGTAACCAAAATAGGTGACCAGGTGTTTGCAAATCCCTGTGCGCAGGGAGCTGATCTGTAGCAACACTCCCCTTTCTCATGCCCAGCTTCCTTCCAAGCCTGGCCACCTCTGGAACCGGCTAGCCTCGGCCTGCTCGTCCCGCAGCTCTGAGGGTGCTTTTTGTGCAGGATGGAGCCAGCGTGGCAGCCAGGCTCTCCCCTTCTGCTGGAGGTCCCGACAGCTCTGCAGCTCAGGCTGCACTCCCCTCTGCTGGGGGGACCACGGTGGGCCACGCTGGGCAGCCCGTGGAAGGCAGAAGCCACGCTCTTTCTCCAGCCAGGAGGTTTTCCTGCCACTGGCACCTTCCGTGGGAGGTGGAGGACGCTGTGGCCTGCCCCTGGCAGTGCAGGGGGATGGTTTAATGGCTGGATTTCCTTAGTCGTGTCACTGGAAGCCTTTTCTCGCTCCAATACCAATTTAACCTGGTGCTTTGTCATGCTGCTGTCTCTGAGCACAAGCATACATCCTTCATGAGCTAGCTGGAGTATTTCCCAGATCTTTTCTTTTTGGTAGACTTGCTAGATTTCTCTTGCTTAGTATAGATGATTATAGCAATTTTATCCAAATGATGGAGCAAAGATTTTATATGATTTCCATCTCCTGATGAGTTTGGAGCTGCAGTGCTTCAGGATTTGAGCTAGCACGGGTCAGTGATAGAGAAGATGGAGCTGTACACAGGAAATAGGAGCACTTTCTAAATTCTAAATTCTCAGGAAACTTGTGTGTACATCAGAAAAAAAGCAATGTAATGTAGGCCACCAAAATTTACCCTTTTATCAAATGCTGGCCTCGCAACAGCTCTGTGTGACTCCAGGAAGACATACCAGGTAGTTCTGAAGGTGCCAGACACTGTAGATTTATCTGTTACTCTGACATTACCTGCTGCTGGGGTGCAGGAATACGAAAAAAAAACCAACAAAAAAACCCAAGAAAACCCCAAATCCCAAGAAGACAGCATCAGTTTCTGTTTCCATTGAGCCCAGTGAAGAAAGAGCACATTAACACCCACTGCCTTCTGGTGAGAGTCACACCTCCAGCCAGGCTGGGGCCACTCACACAGCCTGTCTTCCCTGGCACCTCCAGGTTCCTAGGAACTGCAATTCGTCACTCACTGTGTCCACGGTTTCCTTTTCTGTGGTTCCAGCTGACCAGTGACCGTCTGAGCATGGCCAAAATTCCTGAGCAGGGAGCAGTGCTAAAAGGGAAGGAGCTGAGTTGTGCCTGCTTGTGCTAAAGGCAAAGGCCTGTAGGGCAAGGGGGAATGGCTTTAGCTGGAAGAGGACAGGTTCAGATTAAATGATGGGAAGAAAACTCTTCACTGTGAGGGTGGGGAGGCACTGGCACAGCTTGCCCAGAGGAGCTGTGGATGCCCCATCCCTGGAGGTGTTCCTGGAGAGCTTTGAGCAAGCAGGTCTACACAAGATGCCCCTGCCCATGGCAGAGGGGTTGGAGCCTGATGATCTTTAAGGTCATTTCCAACTTAAACCAATGTATGGTTCTGTGGTTCTATAAAGCTGCACTTTCATTTGATTCAGACCACAAAGCTCTGCCTCTTCCCTCTGGGATAAAAAGGGAAAGTCACGGTAGGACCAGTGCATTTGGGATTTGTCATTGGAAACTGACTCAGGTGAATGTGGCCTGGATCAGATTTCTTGCTGCTGTGTGAACAGCTCTAATAATTGATTTTATTTGAATGCTGATGTTCCTCATTAATGCTGTGCCAAACTCAGCAAAGCAAACTGTGCTGGAATCTGTTGTCCTTGGATCACCCCTCTGAGTTCAGGTGCTAGAAAGGACAGACACAGCAAACAGCAAAATGGTGTCTTTTCACCAAAGTATTGAGTTGTAGCCGGGCAGTGAGAATTCCTGGAACTTTCCTTAATGCACGGTAACAACTGTGGTGTTGCAATAATTACTATGGAATTTCTTTAACCCATGTTTTTGTTCGTGTTGGAAACTCACCTGACACTTATAGAATCATCCTGGAATATTGCCATTACTTACTGAAAACTGAATTGGACACTTTTCCCCTAATATCCATTTTGATAATCATAAATAATCCTAGAAATTGAGAAATGGGAGCATTATATGACTAATTACAAATGAATCAGCACATTTTACAGGGTCAGTGATTTACAGGCTGGGATTTAACTGCCTGTTCTGCTTAGTTACACCACATTAGAGAGAAATCGCCTGAGAAATTCCTGCATTCAAACAAAACAAGGGGAAAAGCAGGAAGAGAAGAAAACAGTAACCACTGGATGTTTTCAAAACTTGACTGGGCAAGGGCATGATCAAACAATCAATCTGGTTTGAAGTTCCCCTGCTTTGAGCAGAGTTGGACTTGGTACTCTTGAGGCTGAGTTACTCAGTTATTCTGCAAATTTTCATAACTGACTTCCCAGGCTGGGTCAGAGTTGTGCAGGACCCGTGGCTGGCATGAAGACAGCAATACTGATTCCAGCTGATCCACAGGCCTTGCAAATAAAGAACACCCCAAACTGCACAGCATACCTTATTCACCTGATATCACCAGAATGACATTGATAATGAAGTTGTCAAAGCTAAGCTGAAATATGTCCTAAGAAAAAAGTAATTTTTGGAATTTCTGGCATTGGAAATGAAATGTACCCATAAACATCCACATAAAGTTTGACTGGTGCATCAAAAGTGTTCCTTTGTAAACAGCCCACAATACATGTTAATAGTTCTTCATATCTGTTGGAGGTTGCACAGGGAATCTGTAAAATGCCTGGGAGCAGATCTCAGGGAATATGTATGGCTTTTACAATTCACACAATGTATGGCTTTACAATTCTTTCACTCTTTTTCCTTCTAAAGCCTCCCAAAGCTCACACTGTTTTGAGGACTGTCTGCAGGAAGGAAAGGCTGAGATAATTGTGGTTTTTTGGTGGCACTGATGTCTTCAGTAACTTTGATGTCCTTACCCAGCAGGTGTGATAGCTCATCAGCACACTGGAGCACCTTTGCTTGTCTAATTTACTTCTCAGGATTTTTTTATCTTATTTTTACAGGGAAGATATAAGATTATGATCTCTAAATGCAATGCAGTGTTCGAAGGGTCACATGGCACCAGAAGACAAAGGATGTGCTCCAAGGATTTGAAGCAGAGAGTATTGACTGTCCACAGGGCTGTGCAGAAAGTGGCAAGAGGCCACCTGCTCCTCAGAAGAGCATTTGGAGGTAGAGGGCAAAGGCATGAGAACACAGCCTGGCTGAATAGATTTCCAGGCCTCAGAATATATTTATACCAGTTTAACAATCAAGATGTGTAAATTCATTTCAAGGCAGAGCCTACCCAGAAACACCAGCAGTTCTTTCTGAGTGTGCTCAGGAAAGGCCTCTGGTGCCTTTGGGGTGGGTCATGGCTTTCAAACAGCTTCAGCCCAGTCAAAATGTGGTGTCTGGGTGACCAACAGAGGCATGGCCTGGTCAGCTGTGCAAGGCTGGAAATTCTCTGCTTGGGAAGTGGAAGTGAAAGAAGAACCATGCCAAGGCCACCAGGCCATGCAGAGAGGGAGAAAGCAGCAGCCTGCAAACATCAGGGAACGATTCCTCCTGCCACATCCTCAGATCCTTCACACTTTGTATCCCCCACTGAACACCAGCCACCCCTGCTTTCCTGTGCTGCTTCTCTGCTCATTTCAGGGAGTTGAAGAGAAGTCCCACTAAATTAACAAAAGCACAACTTTTTCAAAAGAGTTAATCACAAATAAAGTCCAATTTTAAGACTTGCTGTATGAAACGAAGCACTTCCCTAATTTTCTGAAAACTGGGGCTTGTTTCCCATAAAGAAAAAGAGACTTTCAACTTACTGAATAATCTGAATTGATGTATTTAATTCCTCCTATCATTTCAAAGGCTCAGAGTAGGCTTGGGTTGTGGATTTTTTTGGGGGTTTTTTGCACACTTGGGAAGTATTCTGGAAATACTTTACCTACTAAGTATCAGTCTTGACTTTTTTATGGCATTTTGCAGAGCATTTACACATACGCTTTTCCATCTCTGATGTACACATCACACCTTTTCCCAGAACAGGAATGTGGGATGCTTTCCTGCCCTTCCTGTGCTGTCTTCTTCAAGGGTTTCTGTTGGGACTTGCAAACTTAACACAACGGCCTGTCCTGTCCTCAAATTCCTGGTTTCCTGCAGCTGATATAATTCCCTTGAATTTTGCCTAGGATCACTCAAGCAGCTCCTGAAATAAAAATCTTGAAGGATTTTTGAAAGCCTTGCCTCCTATGCAGGAAGCTGCCTGTGTCAAGTCATCAGGTCTAGAAGAGAGCCTCAGATGTTGTGCCAAGACATGAAAATGTGTCACCATCTGCAATATCTGCACTTCAAACTCAGTTCTGTAGCTCAGAAAGAACCGGAGCTGGTGTGGCAATAAATCATCTGGTGCTGCCTGCACGGTCCTTGCTCCTGAGCCTTGCTCCTGACACTGCCTGGCAAAGGGTTACTTTGAAAAAGGTGGTAAATTGAATTAATCCCGTGAGGAAACCACATTTTGAGTGATCATTCACTTATTAAAGCAGAGCCAGTGTTTAATGTTTCTTCAACACAGTATTAGAGGGAAGTGAATGAATTATTGAATGAACTATCTTCAAAAGTTCCCTAAGGCTTATATCATCTTGCACTTACCAAAAGCATGATGCCTGCTGTGCCCAGATAATCCATTTACAAAGCTTTTAAATATATTTAAGGGTGAGCTTTGTAGGTTTCCTATTTCCAATTAAACAAAGCATTGCCTTCTTTTAGAGAAGCCTTTAAGAAGCACAAAATCTCATTGTTTAAAATAATTTCGCAAACTCGTTCCCAATTCCCAACAGGCCTCTCAAGTCTTTGAACTAATTTTTTTTCTATAGTGTCATTTTGAATTAAGTAGGTTTATCCTGAGTTTGCCATCTCTGATTTCCTCATGGTATTCAGGGTGCAGTAGTCTCCTCTGCCTCTTCCCTGATTGCTAGAATGCAGCTTGCAATGCTTTTCTCTTCTGCTTGGCCACCATGGATGGGGTTGTAGTGTTCTCCAGGAGGCTTTACTCCTTTCCTGCAGCTGTTTAATTTCAAACTTGTTTTGAGAAAGGTCAGTCCCAGAAACTGGCAATAAGGTTTATGTAACCAAACACTCTGCATGTGCAGTTTTAGAGTCTGATGTTCAAGACAAGATGCTGCTCCTTGGTGAAATTTGGACAGTGAATGAAAAATGTTAGTTGTTTCATTAACATTGGTGCAAAACATGCAGAAAACTTAATGCCTGATCCTGGATTTTTGTTTAAATGGATACATTTCAAACATTGCAAAATAAAACCTTTTTGGGTCGATTCAGGCCTTTCCTTCCTTTTTGCCTTGTTCTCACAGAACAAGGTGTAAGCACGTGAAAGTAGAAAGTTTGAACTGCTTTGCCAGAAAGTTTGGAAATGTGGTCCTGGAGGCAGCAGTCTGCAGCAGCCGTGGTGCTGTGCAATGGGGACTTTTGCCTTAATGATAGTTCAGGAAGAACTTTTATGATAGTTCAGGAAGAACTTCCCTGTGCAGCGCCCCAGCACTGGCACAGACTGCCCACAGAGGCTGTGCAGTGTCCCTCCTGGGACAGTCAGGAACCATCTGGACACCATCCTGTGCCACGTGCTCTGGGGTGGCCCTGCTTGAGCAGGGGGGTTGGAGCAGGTGACCACAGTGGTTCTTTCCAGCCTCAGCCATCCTGGGATTTTGTTACTCTCTAATGTCCCAGGGCTTTTTTTCCAGGAGGAGCAGCAGGACCACAAAAACATCCTCTTATAGCACAGTGATCAGCACTGATACTGGAGCACATAAAATTGCATTTACAAAGGGGAATTGTGACTTTTAAGATGCTCAAAATTATCTCATTTCCTAAGAGCTATGACTAAATGACTGCATAACTAACAAATAATTTTTCAACCTAAATTAAATAATAAAACCCACCACATGAAAGCTTATTTTTTGTTCTAGATGTATTTTGCAGTCACTCCAGTTCTTGCTATGGTCCATCAAGTTGCAAAGACATCCAATACAAAGAGCTAAGAGTAATTTGCCTTGATTTAGGGTTTTCATCTGCTGCACAAGCTGGGAAATTAATTGGAATGGGTGTTCACACTTCAGGGAAAGCAGATCTGAGTTGAATGAGACACATAATGACAACTTCTAATTTGTACAGGGCAGCCTGCAGATGACTATGGCTTTTGGTTCCTTGAGTGAACAGCCCAATCTCATTTTCATAGCCTCTGTTTAATATTTTGCTTCTGGGATCAGTGGAGAAATAGGAAAAAAAAATTTATACACATGCATTTTTCAGTGCTTTTTGGTACTGTTGTAATGTAATTCCTTGAGGAATAGAATTACTGAGTCCTGAAGTGAACAGGATCAGAAACATCTATGGGAAAGGCTCCAACAGCCAGGATGTTAATTCTGGAAGCATCCACAGCAGTGTGATGGATCCCCAGCTCTCCTCAGACTCTGGTTCTGCTTGTGGACTCACAGGTTTGCCAGTCTTGCAGATGAAGTCAGTGAGCACTTCTTGAAACTTTGGGAGCGTTGGCATTGCAGTCACCAAAGATCCTGAGGTAGAAGTGCAAGGAGAAGGGATCCCCACCCTGGGATCCAGGCTGGTGGAAAGCTGGTTTTCTCACCAGGAAAGGATGGGTCGTGGGGGTGACTGGGTGTGTGTACCTTCAGAGGAAGGGGGTGGAGAGCAGTGCATGATAGATCACTAACATGCCTTTGAGTATGTGAAAAACCCCATCAGTGCTTTCTCACATAAGGCTCCTGAGTGGGTACAGCTGGAACTGGAAGCTCTGTTCAAGCAGAAAAACCTGCTGAGGGAGGTATAAAACATCCCAGTTTGTAATCCTCTGAGTGGATAAGCCACTCAAATTGCCTTCCTCTTGGGATTCAGGAGGTCTTGGTTTAAAATGAAGTCATAGTACAATCAGTCCAAAACAAGTCTCAATGTTTTATTACCAACTTTTGGCTCTCATTTAGCTTTCAGAAATCAGACTTTGGCTTTGGTTGAAAATTCGATGCATTTAGCTGAAAAGCAGCCTTTTTTTTTTTTTTTATTTGCAAAACACCACTTAACTGAAACCCCAGTTTTTCAGTGCAAATCAATTAATGCTTGACTGTGCCAAGGCAGGCACTTCTGATGTCCCACTCTGCCTGTTTCATTTGTGACCCACAGGGTCCCTCAGAGGGCTGAATATCTTCTGAGTCATCCACATCTACTCCTTGAGCTCTGCAAATCCAACCAGAAGCATCCACAGATACTTTACAAATAAAACTCACGGACTCATTCCAAAGGCCAAAGACTTTCTGCAGACTCCCTGCCAGCTTTGGGGTAGTGAGGAATGTTTGTGGGAAGCTGAACCACCACTGTTGCTCAAGATGTGTTTATACCATCTATTGTGGAAGATTTTTGAACTGTAATTTGAAAGTGTGAGGAAGGCAGTGCTAACAGAGAACCGGGGAGGGCAAAACTCTTGTGGAAAACAACTCCAAAAGTGCCAGCTGATCTGAGCACTCACTGAGGGGGTGAGGCAGAAATCTTGAGTGTTCACAAATCATCTGGTAACTCAGCAGCTTCTGGCACTGGGGAATGGAGCATCCACGCTCCCCGAGGAGCAGTGTCGATCCACAGGCATTTCCCAGGCTGACCACCCGTGCATGGTCTGGAGAATGAGGGGGATCTGTGCTTGTGGGTGCTCTGTTGGAGCTGTCCCCCAGGGGCTGTCAGGGGGTGGGGCACAGCAAGGGGACTGTGAAACCAGGCACCAGGCTTCGTGAGTTTTTCCAGCCCAGCACCACTTTTTCCCTCCATCATGTTTTGGATCTGCCCTTGTCCATCTACACGTGCATCCCTGTGGGCTTTCTTGTTCCCGCTCTAAGGCCCTGTCTTGCTGGTTTGATCCGTCCTCCATACAGCCCAGGATGTGCGAAATCCCGCCTTGCCTGAAGGCAAATCGCTCTGCCCCTGGCCCGAGCGCTGTCAGAGTTTAACGCGGGGCGGTGCTCACCTGTGCGGGATTTCCCGGGCGGGGATGCAGGAGAGAGGGCTGGTCTGGGGCGGGAGGGGGCTGCGGAGCCGCGCCCATCCCTCCGTCCCGGCCCCGGGCTGCGGCGGCTGGGGAGCCGCAGGAGGAGCGCAATTCCCTGCTCACATCGCCCCGGGCCCTGCTCCTGCCGGCTGCTGCGGCGAGCCTGCGGCCGGACACGACATCCTGGCTCTGCCCGACCCGTGCTGGAGCGAGAGGGGAACGAGCATATCCGTGCTGACCGAGGCTGTTCTGAATTAACTTGCTGTTTCTTTTCCTTTCCCTGAGCAAGGTCACACTAAGGCATTGGAAAACTTCAAGGCAAAGAAACTCAACACCTTAAACTTTGTATAAAATAGAGTTTTAGATATATGAAACCCTGGGATATTTGGCAGTCTAAGGTTTTAAGTGTTTTCTCAGAAAATCTAAAGGTTTTAATTCTGGCAAAATTATGTCAACACGCTGTCAGTTGCCTCTTGGTAAGTAATTACAGAGAGCAATAAATGTTTCTGAACTCTGAAACGCGGGCTACATCAAGGGGAGAAGGATGAAGCACTGAAGCTGTTAAAGGCAATCCATCTCCCGGCTTGGAAAGGCATGAACCGGGAAGGCATTCCAGCTGCCAGGTCACACATCAGCACGGAGCCTTGGAGCAGCTCCAAGCTTTGTGCAAATGGCTTGTCCCCCTGTTGTGAAGCTCAGGTGGCTGGGCCAAAGTCTTGGAAGGGACACAACATTTGGGACACAGATCTGTCCTCTTGGAGCTCCTCTGCACCTCTCCTGGCAGGGTGAGTGGATTGCAAACTTACAGATCAGGGAGTTGTTGAGAAGACAGAGTGGACATTTTAACTAAAACATCTGGGTAAATGTGGTAAAAATACAGTGCTGTGGTCATGAATACTAATTCTGAATTAGCTGGAAGTCAATGCATTCCATGAGGTGTGATGGAGAAGACAACACTGTGTAGAGAATAGATTTTGAGAACTACTCTCATCACACTTAAGTTATAGTTTTTACTGTTATATATTATTAAAGGGTTTTTTTCATGACATACAGAAAGTTCAAGAAACTTGAATAAGGGTGGTTGGTCTTTCTAAATGCTGTTTTACATTTTTAGTACAGTTTTTGGTCGATGGAAGCAAGAGGACATAATGACTTTTTTCTTCCTGTTCACCTGCAAGTTCACAGCTCTTGAATCCATTTGCCAAATTCAATGAGATCTGACCAAAGGAAGAGATTTCAAAGCTGTCAGCTTGAATTATATCCCTGTTACCTCATAGCTGCTACACTACTTTCTGTTTGCTTAATGAAAATTGGCATTTACATAGAGGTAATAGCTCCTTTTGGGCTCATACTCAGTCAAAAAAAAGCTCAGAGCAGTGCTTACCCCTCCCACTTAATCTGAGTTGTCTGTCCTACAGAAGCTATTCAGAACATTTTTTAAGTGAATATAAATTCTTTTCAGCATTTAAAATTTCTAAATTAGCTTTTGTAATTGACTACTCTTAATCATAGATGGGACTGTTCCACCCTGGTGGTGTGAGAAGGAAGAAAGGACTTTTTTTGGCTGATTTCCTTCCCAGAGCTGCATTTATTGTGTGTACTGTCAGAAATGTAAGCTAGAGAAACAGGCACACAAGAAAACAGCGAGCACAGGAGGAACAGAAAACAATGTTGCCAAGGCAACTTTCTCTTGGTTTCCAGAGATACTTTAAAAAAATAATCCTGAAAACATTAGTCATACTTTTTTTTTTAAAATGCATTATTTTTATCTATTAATTTGGAGTTTGCTTTGCCAGAGCATGGAAGGCATGGAGGTAGAAGACAACCTCTCCAGGAGAAGAGTTGGTTTCTAGGTGAGGTCTCAGGGCTGAGCTTGCAGCCAGCCGGGACTGCAGCATCCTGATGTGCCCAGGAGGAACGTGCATGCTGCTACGTTCCATGATGGCCCCGGTCAGAAAGGCACTTGGGTACAGCCGAGGTGCAGTGTGAATGTTTAGCTGTGGAGGAGGGTGGGCTGGTGCCATGTCCCTGCAGGGAACCCCACCTGCGTGGCACGGAGCTGTCTCTGACGGGGCGCAGCGTGTCAGGCAGAGCCCATCCTTGGAGAGCTCCCACCAGCTCAGCCAGCTCAGCTGTTGCACGATTCCCTGTCAGGGGAACAGCTCCATCCAGCACCTGCTGCAGGCAGAACTCATCTTGCCATGAGAACTCCTTTTGGGAAAGGGCAAGCTCACCCAGCTGCAGGGCAGCCAGCCCTTCCATGTCCTGGGGCTGAGCACGTCCAGGGCGCTGGGAATGCCACCTGGGAAGGGCCTCCCATCACGGAGTCTCCAGGGAGACTCTGCACACCGGGAATGCCAGCTTTTCCTGCTGAAAGCAGTCCAGAATGTGCCACTCACAGGCACCTCTGCACCCTGGCATCACAGAGCTGTGATACTCTCTGTAGCAGCACAGTGGCTGCAGTAAAGCTTTACCAGTTGTTTATTTATCGTCCTCCCAGATACTTAATCCAAAACAGAGCAACTCCAGCCTACCTCACAAGCAGTGCAATTTTTGTGATGAAAATTTTTAACTTACCCCAGCATGGTTAAGTGCAGTAAGGAAATTACCTTTTAGTGCTGTGTGAAATGGTTTTCCCCCAAACTGGAAGATTTTAAAGCCTTAAAAGGAGAAAAACTGGAAAATAAAAACTCAAAATTATACTTTCATTGGTAAAATAATTTTTTAGCTTTGGTAGCAAGTGATTTCTTTACTTGAAACAATTAGCTTGAAGGAAAAATAGATAAAAAATTGTTGTGACTGAACAGACACATTTAATCCTGAAAATGCAGAGAAGGAGCTTGGCATTTATCTGAATTATGTAACCAATCCCTCAGTGGAACTGACAAGATTTTCAGGAGCACGTCAATCCCCAAATTCCTTGTAAATCCTCGTACCAAGCACAGGGCCACTGAAATTCTCCAAGCCACTGAGGGTGATGTGTGCACCCAGTGTCTCTCTGCTCTGACCTGGAGAGGTTTCGAGGAGTCTGCAGTGGCAGAAACCCAGGCTGTGACTGATGGGAGCAAATCCTGCAGCTGTCAGGGTATTGCAACAGGAGCTGTGCTCCCTCATTTTGCTGGCTCCCTCCGCCTGGAATCAGAGCTGGTTATTTCCTGCCCAGGAGCGCAGGAGTGTGGAGCCAAACAAGCTCTGAGCTCACAGGAGAAGAGAGACTTGGCCACCTTGCTCTGAAGTTTTGTGTCCAAATTTTGAGCATCCCCTTCCTAACAACAGCCAGGCATAGTCAGGAAGAAATGGATTTCCAAGACCTGTTGATCACAGCAGCATGGTATTCCCAGTTGGTGCTGGCAAGCTGCAAGTTGCTGATCCAGGAATTTCTCCTGAATGCCTGTGAAATACCAGTGAGTTAACCTGTCCTGGCTGGGGTATTGGTGGTAAACACCCACTACATTTCCTTTGTTTTCCACAGCCCCTGAATCCTCTTTATCACATCATCACTGATTTTAGGGCAGTGCACTCCAACCTCTCACCCTACACAGTGACACCTCCAGCTTGCCTGCCCTGCCTGTCCCTGCTGAGCAGCCCTTAGCCTCCACCCCAGCACTCCAGCTGTGGGATCCATTCCACCCAGACTCACTAACACCAGTCACACTCTGGGAGGAAACATGGGGACGTCCCTTTTGCCCTGGGATACTATAGGGTGCTTTCAGAAACTGCTGTGAAGTACAAAACTGCTAGACAAGAACAAGAAAGTGAACTTTTTCTGTGCAGTTTCAGGGCTCAGATGGTTCTGCTCTTGTAGCTCTTGCTGCAAAATTCCCAACTGTAATACTTCAGGAATATGAACTCAGGATATTTTCAGACTCAGGGGCATCTTCCTTAAAGCCAGAGCAAATCCCAGATCAGCTTTGGTCCCAGCAGTGAAAGTCTGCGGATGACCACCAGAGTGGTCCTGCATGGTCAGACAGGAAAACCTCCTGAGCAAGAGAGACACTGATTTAGTTAAACTGGCAAGGTATAGCCAAATCTCAGCTCTGAGCTGCTTTATGCAGGGTTTTGTTCAGCATATCTAAAAGTCTGAAGGAGATCCTGCGTTATCTCATTTCTCTCTGGGAGATTGATGCTGAGTTTAAATTTAACTTAAGATGAAAACATCTGTTACTCTTCAGAGTAAATATGTTCTGATATTCTGCAATTGATTGAGAGGCAGACAGTTCAGGAGACAGAAACTGAAGGCATTTTGAACCGTCACTGTTTATACTTGGAGCAGGAGTAATTTGTTTCCCACTCTTATGAGTCATGGCTAGAGGTAATAAAAAATCCTTCAGAAAGTGATGATGATTGAAAATGATTTGTAGATATTCGTACCTTTTCAGCAAAAAAAAAAAAAAAAGTGAGGAAAGGATATTATAGACTGGTGGGATTGTAATGTTCTTATGAAAAATTCCCATTTGCTATATTGGCTGACTGGAGCCTAAAGCACTGTCTGCACTCTGCATTGTTACCTTAATTCATTATTTACATTGCAATATTGGAGATCTCAAGCACAAACCTGGGTCTTACTGCGCTGGGTGCAGGCACATGGAAATGCCAAAAGTGCAATGTCACCTCACAGCTTGTTCCACTTTCTCTGCTCCCCAGGTAAGAAGGGAGGGCCAAGGCTGTTCCCTGAGAGGCACATTGGCTGCTCCCAGGCTTGGATTTTTGGGGGTAAATTGTGGGTTCTGGGGACTCCTCCAAGGGACTGGGTGCCATGGGCATCTTTTCTGCACCTTTCCTCTCTGAGCCTTCGGTGAAGAGCTAACAAAACCAACTGGGCTGATTCCCTAAACCCAGGGCTGGTGTGAATCACAGTTAGGGGCTCTGTCTGCTTAAGCCAGCTCAAAGCCTGTCCTTCAATGCAAAGACAAGTGCTCTTTAATATAAAATTCAAAGCATTTTTCCCATTGCCTTGATTTATTACATTCATTATGTCCTGTTGCCTTATCTTTATTATTATTTGCAGACACTGTATTTCCATCTCCCTCTGTTTGTTTTTGGTCATGATCAGGTAGCTTTTGACCTTTGGAAAATCTGTGAGAGCAGAAAGCAAACCTGAATACAGCACTGTTCAGTGTGGTAGGACTGACCTTTGCCATTTGTGTTTTTTGCCCTCCTAAAAGCTTCCTCTCTTCCTCCTGCCAGTTCTCCCACTTAGTGACATCTTGGACCAGAAGAATTTGCTGGCACTTTGTTACGCTGGCAAATTTTATTAATATAAATATTAGTAATACTTGGGATTTTTAATATGAATCTTATGAATAGGCCTTACATAGATGGCTTACCTGGGCCCTGTGACTGTGCTCATCCATACAAGGGGTGAAGCCAAACCCCCTTGGCAGTGAGTGGACTCAGATTTCAGCAGCCAAAAGGAAGTCACAGTGAGAATTAAGCTGAAACAGGATGAGATGAGTTTCCACACTGCCCCTTACGAAGGCTGGTGTTTCAACTGTCCCTCCAGACCATTACTACACTTAACCAAAATGCTCCCAAATATAACTTGGTTTGGTTTCAGTTCCAGTTTCCCCTCACAGTTTGCCAACTCGAATATTGCACGTGGGTGCCAGCTCAGCCACAGTGCTTAGCAGGCCTGGGAAGATTTTCAAGTGCAGAGATGTAAATCCATAACTAAATGTGTCTAACCACATCCCTGACTTCAAATGTGTATCAGAACTCATGAAAACCCCCTGCAATCTCCTCCAAAATATGCAGCAGAGCCACTTTCAGGACGCTGGGGGTTTAGCCTTAGAGAGAACCCAGGGCAATCTCATTCTCCCCTGCTCTGGTGGAAGAGGTGACCAGAGGCCTAAGGATGTTCCATCTTCGGCAGCTGCCAGGTTGCTGCAGACAAAGACATGGCTTGCCTGGGGAAACTGGGAAATTTGGGGAACTTGCTGCTCCCAGAAGGAGCTGGGATGAAGGACTTCGGATGTCTCCTCCCTGTGCCCTGGCCAGAGCAGAGCACCTTTCATGCCTGGCAAGGTGTTAGAGCATGGCCAGCTGCCTTCTCAGTACCTGGAGCAAGAGCTTGCTGTTCCAGCCCTCCCTGCTACATGGAGCAGGGATGTGTGTAAACACTTGGGTCGTGCATGCATCATCCCCGTGCCCCAGGATCTCCTTGACTCTGGCTGGCAGGTTCCTCCTGCAGTTCTCTGGGCTCTTTGTCCTGTGCCGAGGCCAGAGACTGTCCAGGTGCCTACACACCTTCCCTGTGGATCACTGGGCTGTCCA
>QUSF01000008.1:153733-275247 GCA_003676055.1 Chloebia gouldiae
GGCTGTCCAGGTGCCTACACATCTCCCCTGTGGATCACTGGGCTCTCCAGGCTGTCCAGGTGCCTACACATCTCCCCTGTGGATCACTGGGCTGCACCCCTGAGCCCTCTGCACTCCACCAAGAGCTCTGCTCACACCCTGGCTCTGCCATCCCTCTGCCATCCATCTCCTCCACCTCCTTTCTGGTTCCCTGCCTCCTCCCTAGTTTGTGTGCAACCCATGAACCCTCCCTGTGTGTTTTGAGGCCACCACCTATTTTGATCTAGTGCAGTATTAGGCTGTTGGTGAGTTTATTTTTTTAAGGCCTCTCTGACTGAATGAGCCCTGCCTCGCTGAAGGAGCTGCTGACAGATGGCTGGCATTTGCATTTCCATTTCTAAGCTTGCAAGCAGTTGTGCACCCCAGGGTTGGTGAGGTGCCCAGGTGACTCTGCTGTCAAGAGGTTGCTTGGTCGCACTGCTTGGGGCATCCTTGCTGTGCCCTGCCTGTCAGAGACTGCTCTGGCTTCCAGCAGTGTCTGATTCTGCATGGCACAGCCAGGATTGCATGGGATAATGCTTCTAAGTGGAGCCTTCCCTCAGCCCCTCAGGAGTTTAATTCTGCTCCTTGATCTGTTGGTCTTGTGATGATTCTGGGCATCAGCCCTACCTGGTTGTCAGGGCAGCGATGTTTGTTCCTCAGCAAGGACTGTTGGGCACTGTGGATTATTAAACCATTATTTGCTTGCCAGACCTGCATGGGCAAAGGTCAAAAGCTTCTCTGTGTGGCAGCAGATACACCTTCCTTCCTAAGAGGGACCAAGGTGGTGTTACTTACCATGGGCAAAATGAATGTCCTGGCACAAACAGGGGAAAACCCAAACCACAAAACAACAGGCAAGTGAAGTGAAGGGAGGTTATTTTCAGAAGGGAGGTTATTCTCAATTACTTAAAGATATGATATTTTCTGGCTCATCCATGAAAAGAAACAGATAATGAGTGCATCCCTCCCACACTGGACCTACACATTTTGGATTTCCACAGAGGAGAAAAAGAAAAGCCAAACAAGCAACTTTTCTTTTTGTTTGATGCTGTGTGGGATAAGTGGTGGTGTTGTGATGGGTGCTTGCTCACTCTGATGGCCCCCTGAACTTTACAAAGAGATCCTCACTAGAAGAATTCCTGTCCTGGGTTATGATAGCGTGACACATACTGGTAAAGGGCTCCCTGCCACCCCAAAAACCAGTCTGGATTCAGCCAGCCTGTTAAGGGGGAAACTATTTCATGATCTGAATGCAAGAGCTTCAACCAGGCTCCAGGGTCAAGGCCCATCTGATGCACAGGCTGAGGAGTAACTTTGTCCCTTTTCTTCCTGAGATAGGGGATCACTTGGGAGGAAGTCTCTGAGGGTGCTTTAAAGAGAGAAGGGACACAAGGCACATGGCATCCTTCTAAATCGGATGGGGGAGTGGATCATAACTAAACACAGCTGGATTTTCTGATCACTCACAACAAAGCTGTTGTTAGAAAGCATTTCACTGAGTCAAAAATATTTTTAATACAGTGTCTGCTTGCACAGAAAAACAAAATTCACTGCTGGGTATTTCACATGTTCTTGAGTCCCTCTTGTGAATTTACTCTATCCCCCATTTTGACCCATGGTTGGCACATTTACAGGTTCATTACTTATCATATTTTTTTCCCAGTTTTGCCACTGAGACTATGGACAAATGAACTGTGAAATTCCTGCCCTGTAAGGGCAATTATGCTACTATGAGACTCCTCCAATCTCTTCCATTCCAGGCAAGCATCAAAATTCCTGCCCATGAAAATGTCTGGTCATCAGGGCTCTCATTACAATAAATAAGCTATTAAAAAGTCATATCCTAAACATATCACTCAAAGAAAAAAAACAAAACCAACTAAGCAAATAAAACCTGTCCTTTGCAGAGTCCTCATCCTCATTTAAATGGTATACTTTCATTCTTTCAAGGAAAACCAGTGCTTTGAAAAACAAATAGGTGTGAGCTCTCTCCTTATTTCCTCATCAATGTGCCATCACTCACCCTTCAGGAACTGGTCAATAGAGCTGGGGATCACAAATTCACATTTACACTCCCTGTCTCTTACCATTTTGCTTGTTCCTTTTTTTCTGTCTACTGCTACCTCAGGAGAGAGGACACACCACAAGGATGCCAACGTCCTGTAGAACAAGGTGTTCAGTAAGCAGAAGAACTAATTAAAACTTGTTTCCTCCATAAATGCAGTTCCTGTCCTGTTTCCTTTCTGGCCAGTTTCTGTTCTGCCACGGCTGATGCCTGCAGGAGTGACAAATGACATCCCTGCTCGCCAGCCAGCCAGCTGACAGGCTGCCAGCTGCTGCCAAGCTCAGCTGTAGCTGAGAGCAAGAACACTTGCTGGACTGCATTCCTCTAGCCAGATGCCAGTTTTCACAAAAAACTGTAGGGATATAAAATCCTGGAAACATCAGCTGCTCAGTGAGGTTGATTAGTGAGTTAATATTTATTAGTGGTGCTTTGGAAGACACATGAACAATGTAATCTCTTAAACATCAGGGATGTAAGGAATGAAGCCAAAAGGGAAGAGAAGCATGTGCAATCAGAAGTGATTACTTGTGCCTTTATCCCCTTCCTCTCCCTACAGGAGATTTGATGTAACATAGTTTAAATTCCATAATCCTTTGATCAGGAATCAGAACCTAACTTCACGTTTTCACTTAGTGTTCCTGCTGCAGAAAGTATCTTAAATGCACACTTTGCAAGACTGTTGTCACTTTTTTACCTTCCTCTCTTCTCTAACATGCAAGTTTAATTTGTCAATAACCTGCAGCAGGTGTTACAAAAGTTGCCTTTCTTTACAGATCAGCAAAATACAGGTTCTCTGGAGGATTATAGAATATTCCTTTCCTTAGTTAGCCAAAATCTAGATGAAGACTTACACCAGTACTGCTGTGATTTAGTGTGTCACAGTTGCAGTGATATTTAACACTAACTAAATAAAACATACCTGCTTCTTTTAAAGGGTTGGGTGGCAAATCCCTTGCCTTGCACTGGGTTGTAATTGATGTGATTTTTTTGTCTAAAGACTTTTCCTTTGAGGCACTCATAGCCACCTGATATCTGTTCATGGGGCACATCACATACCCTAACTCATCCACTGGATGTTCAGATGCTTCAAACCCCAGAGTATTCCTTGAATTTAATTTTAAATTTATTTTGCAAATTGCTGCAAAATATGCGTGAAATTTGCTTGTGGCCATATCCAAGATCTTCAGAGAGCTTCATGCCAGTAGGATATGTTGATAAATACCATGTCTTGGAGTGAGGAAAAACATTAAATCCTGAGTTAGAGTACATGGTGTAGCAAGAAAGAAGCCAGCAAAGCTAAAGCATGAGCAGTTCCATTTCTGGTGCCCATTACCGTGGGCTTAGAACACATATTTTTCTTTGTTTTCCACTGCAGAGTGTAATCTAATAGCTAGGGATGTATTAAAACTCCTGGATAAGAATAAACAAAGCAGATTTTCAAATCACAACTTTTTCTGCCTGTCTTCACAAAATCAGCTGACAACCAGGTAGGTTTGTGCAAAGATGGGAAAAAAAATTCTGGTTAGACTCCATTTTCCTTAATAATGTCTGAACCATCTCTCTTTCCTGAAACCCTTGCAAATATCTGCTGAACTTTGGTAAGTTCAAACTTTTCATGAAGTTCCTGAAGTGTATTCAGCTTCTTAGGTTTTGCTTGTGGAGTCCAGCATGCACAAAATAATTTGTCTTGCTTTTTTACAGAGAGAAACAAAGCATCCTCCTTTCTCTGAGCAGAATCATCTTTGAAATATGTACTTTTTCAGTTTTATTTTGTAAACCAGTTGCACAAATAAGTACACTTGGCTGTCTTGCGGAGTGCCTTTGGGATGAAAGGGAAGAGTACAGCTATAATAGAGGTTAAATGAGTCTAACTAACTGTGTCAGTCCCTGAAGTGTTATTAGTGTCTAATTGTAACACATTAGGTCAGAACCACATAATTCTGGCAAACGAAGAAGGGTGGTGTGAGAGCCCTCCCTGTGTATGTAATGAGGAGTTCATTATCTCTCTTCAGCCTCACTGGAGAACCACTGATGTCTCAGCTGAGCCGTTTCATGGCAAAGCTCCACCTCATCTGTGCTGCAAGCAGCTGCAATTGTCTGCCAGTGCAGCCACTGCCACAGTCCCAGCCTTGGTAAGAACCAAGAAGCACATGAGCTTTGCATGATCCAGAGCACTGAGAGAGGGGAAAAATCTCTTGTCAGCCTGAATCACTGTTCTGGGACCTTTAGCAGAATTGGGAAACTCTCAGTTCAGGGTGTCCATCTCACCTCAAGGGAGGAAAGAAAGGGATGTTTCAGTGTTGTCACTCAGATTTGCTTTAGAACAAAATTTTCACAGAGCTGGGGGATTCCCTTCTATGCTGATAAGGTATTAACTGGAAGATCTATACAGTTTGCCTTATAAATACACAACAAATAATTTTAAAGTATGGCAGCTTGACTTACTCAAGACAAATGCCTCAGTGCTCACTGAAAGTATTTCAACTCTGAATTTTGAAAAGACAAAAAAATATGAAAACATTCCTTTAAACAAATGTAGAGATATGCAGATTTCTGCATTTGTTTTGCTAAGGCAATAGATTGTTCTTTAAGAACAAGAAAAGAAAAGTGATCCCTGAAAGACAGTGTGACTGCTCTGCATGCTTTAGATAGACTTGACATGCCCTCTAAGGATTAGACAACTATATATATTATACATAATTATATAAGCAATCACAGATTGAATAAATAGGAGGATTAAAAACCTCTGAGAGTGGGTGTCTTGTCACAGCATCCCTGCACTTGAAAAGGCAGAGGGAAGGATACAGCTGAACCTTTTTGCTTTCTTCCTTTTGATGATCCAGCGAGGCCTGAGATCGCTCCTTGACTTTGAGGGGGGTGGGATCAGGCCTTTCCCTCCTGGCAGTAGCAAGGTCATGTATTTTCAGTGCAGCACTTAAAATACATCCCTTATCTCCAGCCTGTGCCCCGTGGCTGCTCTCAGCTGTCTCTGCTGCAGGAAAATCCATGGCACAGCTCCTTGTAAGGCCAGCCTTGCCTGGCTGCTCCACTCTGGGAAGTCCTTGCAGGCTCTTGTGGTCAAACCTGTGCGACCCTTTTGTGTTTCCAGGCGAAAAATGGACTCCAAGCAGCTGAAGCTTCTGCCTGATGGCTTTGCCCCATGACGGCAGTTGCAGGGTTTTTGGAGTAGCAGGGCCTTTCCCGTGCTGGCGCTGACCCCTGTGCCTCAGAGTGACCCTTGTGGGTGGCTGCTGGTGGATGCAGCTCCTGGGGTCTGCCAGCATGCAGGTGCCACCAGCACCTCCCTCGTGGCCCAGAGCAGCCTCCTGCCAGGCTGCCAAGGGAGCACGTGCAATCAGCCCTGATCACGAGCAAGGTTGAAGTCCGCCAGTGTCTGCCTTTGGTTGGAAGGTAAGACACTTCTAGGAAACACATCTTCCTCCTCGTGCTGCGATGGAGGCCAGACCGGAGGAAAAAGAAACTGCTACACTTCCCCTCTGGCAGTGCACTGCCAAGCACAATAAACCTTGTTTTGGTATAGACTGAAATATCACAGACGAAATTGGGTTTCATTATTACATTTCATTTGTTTTCTTGGCATTGCCTTATTCCTGTCAGGCTGCCTGATAATCCATTTTTCTTTTCATTTTGCTGGGGTTTTTTCCATCCACTTACGTTTACTTAGTGCCCAAACCAATCTCCTGTTAGCAGTCATTCATCTCAAATCTTTCCACTTTATAGAGACTGCAAATGACTTGGAAAAGTCACTTGTGTTTTATTTTTAAAGGTCATTTGCCAATAACAATGCAAAGTCAAACCTGCTTTCATACTCGAAGGAAATCAGCAAAATAGGTCATTTTCTCCTGAAATAGATAAACTCTACTCTTGATTATTTGGACTTCAGCTTTCTCTTTGGACTCCAGGTCTTTCCAAGTGCTCCAAGGATGCTTGAAGCACCAGACTGAAAGGGGAGCCTGACTTTGAGCTGAGTTTCTTCATTTGCTTTGCCTTGGTTATGACTGCGGATGATTTCTGACAGGATTGCTTTAAATCAGAGTAATCCTACCAGGAGTAACCAGTGGTTTAATTGATGTCTTGGCTCTCCTCCTGGTTGTTTTTGGCAGCAGCCCACTTTCTACTGCATGATGTCTTATCTAGCACTATTTATATACCAAGTTTGGGAGCACATACCTGCTGTCCATTTCATTTTTAAAAAAAGTACAAATGACCAAGCATTGGGATTTCTTCGTGGTGTGGTCATTGGTTGTTTGTATAGTCAAACACATGCTCTCACCAAGTGTCTTGGCTGAAAGACAGGCAGAAAGTCATTGAAAAGAAGGGGACAGTTATTACACTACCATTTGACATTTTAATGATAATTTTGAAAGGCTGATAGTTTCAGCCCTCCCAAAGGCTTTTTAGGGAAATCTTGCAGATTTTTTCCTAGGTAGGAAAGGCCCAAAACTTTGATACTTGACCCAGCTCAGTGAAACTTGATTCTGGAGCAGCAGGTGAAGAAATAACATAGCTCTACATACCTGATAGAAAGACATGGCTAAGTGGAAAGGTGAAATCCCACTAATATTGACTGGAGAACAGATTCATCCTTTATTAGACATCAAGGAATGCATGTAAAAACTCCTTTCGTGTCTCTGCTCCCAGAACTACTCATTTTCTCAGACTCTTTCCCTTAAAAGACAGGAAATTAACTGCACTGAAATATGAAATGAATATATTTTCAGTATGATGTCTTGATTTGTGTATATTTGAGTTAGGTTTTCAAACATTTAGGTACTTAAATAGTTCTTCTGTAAATCTTTCTCAGAGATATGCTGGATTTTGTTTCTTGGCCTTTGGAAAGAGTTGTTTATTGTCTGTACTAATTTCTTTCTGGTTCTTTTCCCCTTGTCTCTCCCATTAAATTTGCAGCAGATACCTCAGCTCTCTTGAAAAGTGTTTGTTTTGGCTTTTTTTTTTACACCAAATTCAGCAGCAGCAGCTCTGTTTTTTTCCAGATTATTTCATCATGTTGTCCCTGACATTTCCTTTCATTTGTATCACCTATTTATGTTTGAGATAAATGTCTATGGCTGCAACAACAAAATAATGTTACAGACAGAGTTTTTAGTTTATAGTCTGCTTGGTAATTCTTCATCTTGTATCAAGTGGCCATCGAGTGAAGCCTCAGGGATGGTGAACACCAGGGAAAGAGATTTTACAGTGGCTGCTGCTTCCTCCTTGTCCTGTCTGATTGGATTCCACATGTGAGGCAAAACAATCCAAAATCTAGAGTGCTTTATCTCATGAGCAATCCAATCTAGGGATGCAGGATTAGGCTTTTTTCTTGGAAATTAGAAAATCAGGTACTCCTGGAAGAAGCCAGAGGTTGTGCCAGGCCTGCTGACTCTGTGTGGTGAGGTCTCAAGAGGGCTTCTCACCATGAGTCTTGCTTTTCATCAAAAAATCTTTAGTTTTTTAACAAATTTTTAAAAATTCTTTTGTTTTTCTCCACAAAGACCTGAGAAAGAGCACGACCATAACATGCAGAAAGAACAGGGGATCTCTGCTTTCTGGGAAATCAAGAGCATGGAGCCAAGACAGATTTTAGGTCCCATCTCCAAGAAGACAGCCGTGGTTTTAGGGATGACAGGCTCAGAATGCTCCGTATGTGCTGCTCCTGCTGGGCACACCGTGCACATCCCAGGGGCTTCTGAGCTCTGCCTCTCTGCCCTGACTTGCAGATCCTGCTGGCTGTCCCCCAGTCCTGGAAAAGCAGGGCTGCAAAACACAGGGAGCAGCCTTGGAACCCTTGGCACAGGCAGGAGTCCTGGGGGACACGCTGGTGTCAGCCCACAGTGTGCCCAGGCTGCTGCCACCCAAGGGCTGTGAGAGAAGAGAAATTCCATTAGAGACAGTTGTGCTGGAAGCTTTTCTTCCCAACACTTTCCAGGCTTGGCTGAGGGATGGTGAAATAAAGACCTGCCTTTGAATTCACCTTATAAGTCCCCATTTCCATTGAATTCTTTGCTGATTTTGTTCTGCATGAGGATTGTCTCTTGTAATGGGCAAATTTTGTTGTGAACAGCTCATAGAAGATTTACCTTCCTGTCTGGCTGCAGTTTTGCATAGAAAATAGAAATAGAAATCTATTTTACAATGTGAAATCAAGATGATTGTTTATGTTTTAACATTCTTTCCTTCCAGTGTTTTGGAGAGAAAAACTCACCTGTTCAATGAAAAACAAAATATGTTTGGATAGAAATCAGCAATATTTTGTTTAGGAAATGTAAAAGAAGGACCAACAGAGCTTCAGGCTGCCATCACTGTCCCTCTCTCTACTGAAATGTCCTACTGCATCTGCTTCTCATTCCTCCTGCTGGCAATATTGGCAAAAATTCTTGGAAAAGATCAAGCTGTTCCCCAGAGCCAGCTCTAACCCCACTTGTCTTTCTTGCTCTGTTTTTTCAGGTAGCTTTCTGGCAGGTCCAACACAAATTGCCAGTTTCCCTTCCCTCCAGAGAGAATTTCCAGAGACAGGTTTGGACTTCAGCTCATTCCTTCTTTCTGCTGCCTGCGGGGCAGTTTGGGATATCTGAGCAGAGAAACTTTGTTCCGTGGTGAAGTGGTCAAAAGCAAAGGGGCTTCAGGGAGCTGGAAAATATTTGTGAGTTGAATTTAGCAAGTGGTCTTGTCTGAGAAAATAGTTTCCACAAGTGCTGAAACACTTCCTCTCAGACAGAACCTCCAGCAGGTTTCCTATATCGTGCCATGAAAAATCAGAGTGTGCAGTGATTAGCTGCAGACAGGCTGTGGGAGGGGTGATGAGTTTCACTACAACACAATCAAACACCTCTTTTTGTGCCTCAGAGTGAAGTTTAAAGTGGCTCTGAGCACTTAAGAGGTTAGGATATTTTTAAAGTCAGGTGTGCCTTTGCACAACTGATCCCCAGTGAGTGAGTTCCTCCTTGTGATGCATCCTGCTTTATGCCATCTGCCAAGGCTAAGCAGCACCAGACTGTGGGAATTAAGAAACGGAGAAAATGAACTGAATTTCCTTTCCCCATTCTGTATTTCCAGTTTGACAGTTTTTTTAAATCTCACAACAGCAAACACAGAGTAGCTCAGAGCTCAGTCTGTGAAGACTTGTCTGATTTGGCCAGTTTTGGCCATCAGATATGTAAATGCCATGACCATATGGTAGCCTCTCATTCAGTCAGTTCCTGAGCTTTGTAAGTTTGCTTATGTAGCTTCCTCAGCTGCTCACCTTAGTCAGAGTCTATTTGCTTTAATACACAGACTGTATTTAAAAAGCTGTAACATCTTTTCAACTTCTTATTAAGAACTTATTTTTGAGCTATTCATTTGTAGCTTGTGTTTTTCTAGTGCAAAGAAAGACACATCCATCACAAGGTGATGGGGGGAGTGTCGTCAGTAAGAGTAAAACCAAAATTTCTAATTTACAAGTTGGCTAAGTTGTAGTGGAGCTGTGTGCCACAAACAAGTCTGCAACATGGATGTCCTAGAAAGCATTATTGCAATTTGCCATCCCACATGGCACCAACAGCTGAAATATTTCATTTGGCTGCTGGAAGAAAAAGTGCATTTGATGCCTCAGGTTTAGCTTTTATGTTTTTCAGATTCTGAGCTGCTTTAGTGTGTGGTTCTGGGCTCCATATGAGGGGATGGGAGCTCTCTGCACAGAGCAGGGAGACAAAACAATTTCTTCTCCAGCTGGGCACCAAGAACAAATGATCCAAATCTCAGCCCAGGAGCACAAACAACGTGGGCTGAAGAGAGAAAAACAAGAAGGATGGGACTGCCTGGGCTAAAGCTGTAATTGGACAATGAACTCCAATATGCTAATGGACCAAAACTTATAAAAGTGTGATCCTGCGACCAGTTTGGTGACCATTTTGGTTCACCTGGGGTGCAGCCCTGGCTGGGCTCTTGTGCTGCCCAAGGTGGCTCCACCGAGGCCTCCTATTAATCCCTACTTTATTCTCTAGCTCTGTGTGGTCTCTGTTCTAGGTGAGCCTTCACAAGGCAGCACAGTCCCTTGCTGGGAGCTGCTGATCCTCCTGTGTTTGCAGAAGTGCAGTATCTGCCGAGCAAAGGGGGAGGAGGAGGCAGGGACCCCTCGGTGCAGCTCCTGTGCCAGCCCATGCCAGTGTCCTGTGCAGGACCAAGGGCCGCTGGGCTGGCTGCAGAGGAAAGAGCTTGCCCCTCCTCAGGGGCTGGGAGGGCTCCAGCTCCATGTCTGGGAGCAGGCAGAGGCAGCAGGGCCCTTTGCAGCTGCCAAGCCAAGGTCTCGGGCACCAGGAGCACCTCTGTGTCTCAGTGCATGTCGCTGCTCTAAATTTAGTCCTGTCAGTGCCTCCTGGCTTAGCTCTGGTCTCTGTCTGCAGCTGGGAGAGAGGAGGGGATGCTGTGGGCCATGGCTCACGCTCCTGCTCAGTGCCAGGGCCAAGGACCACTTCTCTCCTTAGGTGGAAGAGAGGAGGAACCGTGCCCAGAATTGGAGAGAAGCGTAGCTTGGTGCGTGTGGCAGGGTGAATGAATTCTCCCATTCCTCACTAGAAGGAACACAGCAAAATCAGGGCTTCACTAGAGGGAACCAAGTATTTCACTCTTACACTTTTACTATCTTCCAGCACATTCCAAGTAACAAAATGGCTATAAATAAAACTACCCTGCCAGCAAGTAGCTTTGGCTGGTGTTAGGAAGAAGACATTGATGCATTTCTGTTCACAGCTGGAAACAATCCTCAGTTCCCCTAGATGATGAGGATGAGCTTCCTTGCAGACAGCATCACCATATCACTTTACATTTCTCTGAGTGTTAATTAGGAATCAGGTTTGTCAGTCTGAGGATATGAGTCTGGAAAATCCAGCAATCTGTGGTGGAAGGACAAGGGTACAGTGATAAGGAGTAGAAGGGATTTCCTTCTTTTGTTTTTCAGTGTATTTTATAGTCATATGAAACAGACCAACACCTCTCCAAACTGTCCCTGTGTTCTCACTATACTGAAAAAATGACATTTATCAGCAGGGCTGGGTGTTAGGGAAGTCTATTAATGGAAGCAGTATGCAACTGTACAGAGATGGTATTTAGTAATGAGCACATAAAGCTCTTCTTCCATTAAAATGCTGCTTCGGGCAAGAATGCATTGCTTGATTAGTTTTTTGGAGAGCAGTTTCTCATTCATAATGAGAACACATATCTCATCCACTGTTATTAGTGAGAACATGCTCTAAAATGAAAATAGAGAGAAGGCAAAGCCAGGAATCTGTCAGGGCAACATTAAACAGCATCACATCTTGACAAGGTGGGCTGGCAGGAGCGTTTAGGCACCGCAGGAAGCACGTGCTGTGCAAGAGTCAGGGATAGCAGCAGAGCAGCCATCCACACAGCACTCAGCTTGGATCACTCCTGTGCTCTTGCTGCTTGCTCCTCCCCAGCATTCCTCTCCTCTCCTGGCTTTCAGGATGCTGCAGATAGAATTGCATGTTGCAGATTTCTAGGGGCTGGATGCCTGGTTCTCATCTGCTGACTGAAGAGGTGAGTGACTTTTCCAGAGCTTGTATTAAAAAAGGGCTCCTCGCTGCACTGCCTTGCACGGGGTCAACCTTTGTTCCACAGAAGTCAAGTGGCTTTTGTGGTCGACTGAAAGGTGAGACGCAAAAGTAAGACAGAGTCCTACAAGCAGTCATTTTGACTGGAAAAGGACAAACTCAGATGAGTTTCCATTCTTTTGGTCCCCTCTGTTGGAGTATGTGAGCCAGAGACAGCGGCTCTTGCTGTTCAGCATTGTCACAGCTCAGTGCAGTGCGTGGCCATCTGCAGCCAGGCACAGGCACCACGCAGAAAGAGGAGCTTTGTGCTGCTCTGCTTGCCTGGTCACACAAATGCATCATCTGTGAGAGACAAACAGCACAACAGAAACTGGCAGTGAAGTGAAATGGCAGTGTCATCCCGTTTGCTGTGAGGGACGGTTACAGACAATGCAGGTAAAGCACAGATGGCGGGCAGTAAAGGGACTTTCCAGCAATGAAGGATGGAAACCTTCTGCCTCTGCAGAGGCTGAAGTGGCTTCTTTTGCAGCTGAGGGGAGAGCTTGTGTCCTTCTCTTTGGTGCCCTTCCTCCTCAGAGAGCTCAGCCCCGAGCAGTGCTTTGCAGCCCCACACTGGAAGCAAATCCTTTGAGTGCAGGAGTTTTGAGGTACAGGGCTGAAACCAAGATCAGCCAGACTGGGGCTTACCTGACAAGAGGGGATCCAAATGAGAACAGCCAGCATGTCTGTGCTACACCAGCAGAGCCCCTGGGCCCTCTGCCCTACAGGGAAAGATGTGCTTGCTAATTAGAGGGACCAACTATTGAATTGCTCTGCTCTTCTGCAATCTGTCACTGGGGGGGTCTTCCCTGAGATCTGAGTGTTTGCGTGGGGGAACCCTGACTGCTCCAAAAGTTTCTCTTCTGATCCCCTCTCCACTGGGCTGGGGAAGAAAGAAGTCACACAGGCTCTAGCCCCTGTCCCCAGGTCACAATGCAGCTGTGGCCAGGCTGACAGAACACAGCACTTGAACAGTTCTTCCTTTAAAATCATACATTTGGTGTTTTTCCCCCCTCTGACATTAAAGTATTTCTGCTGCCAAATGAGTTTTGAGACCAGATAAACTGGAAAGAGTTTAAATTGTTACCAAACAAACAGGTAAGAATGAACCTATGTACTTAAAAATAAACCTGTGCATTATTGTTTTTTTCCCCCTGTTTGCATATTTCATTACTTTTCAGTTTCCTTCTGACATGGAAACTTCTATCATGATTGCAGCCTTGCCAGAAAAGCTAAAAGCAGGAAATAATGCTGGATAACATTCATAGGAGCTTTGTAGGCAAAGAGGAAAACTGGGGCAAACACATTTCTCCCCCTTTCAGGAATTTTCATAGAGGTGCACAGAGAGAAGAAAGAGAAAACAATTTCTATTTCTGCTCCTTGTTTTCCCATGTGGAATGTGTTTGGAGAATTGCTTCCTTGGGGTGATTGTTTGGTTGGATTCTGGTGAGGATTGTTTGAGCCTGATGGCCAATCCAACCCACCTGGGGCTGGACTCTGGGAGAGGGTCACGAGTTGTGTTAGAGAAAGTAGTATGTAGTTTTAGTATCTTCCTTTTTTATAGTATATTAATGTATTTTAACATAGTTATAATAAAGAAATCATTCAGCCTTCTGAACTGAGTTAGACATCGTCATTTCTTCCCAGTGGGTTCGCCTGCATTTACAATAGTAAACCTACATAAATATTTTAAGGCTCTGGCACTTCTTGAATTAAGCTGCAATTGCTCTGTCCAGCTTTATTAATTCAGTCCTTTCCTGTGTTTAGCATGGTTCACCAAGTTGAACAGATTTCATGGAAGCTGCAAGCTAATTGAAGTTTCTACTGCTTGTGTTTGCTATTTCTCTCAAAGTACTGAAGGTAGCTGCTCCTGTGCTTGATATTTTCTCCCTGCTGTAACATGAGCCACTTGACAGATTAATGCATGCATTTTCTTGTCTGTCAGTTTTTACAGTGTGCCATGAGCTTTTGGAGTATTTTTGTTGCCTATCATTTTCTCCAGAAAATGAGTGATTATTTGTACTTTTCTTTTTACCACTGTAAGAGTTCAGGCTGGAATTGACATTTCATGGGACATTCTGTGAAATTCTGTGGGGAGGTATCAAGGCACTGTGTTCATTTGGTGTCTTAGAGAACTTAGAGATCAGTGCAAGAATTGGACAGGGATGGTACAGTTCTGAAAAGAAAAGTCTGGAGAGGGTTGTGGTAAGAGCCTTATGCTCATGAAACAGCTTCTCTTCTTCCTTGGAAGGGCCATTCATTATTCTCTGCTAAGGAGATTTTTCCCCCTACTCCCATCTCAGTCTTTATCAGCTATTTGTACTGCTAAGACATCTCCTGTGTGAGGAGCTGACTCAGAGCTCAGTGTTCTTAGGGTCTTGATCTTTGGGACAGAAATAAACACATCAAATTGAATTCTGCTCATAAAACTGACACTATCCAGACCACCAGGCCTAAAATATGGCATTGTGGGTTTTTATGATTGGAACAGGAAAGTCAAATGTCTTCATTCTCATTCCTCCCTGCTCTAAAAAAAAAAAGGAGAAAAACCAGTATATTTATGTATCTCTACCTACAGATGTCCCCCTATATATAGACACTATCATACATTTCACTACACACTCAATTAACACCCAGATATTTAAGCTTAATCCATCCACATGAACATACCAGATAAGGGAAATGCCACAATAAAGAGACCTGTGCTGTCTTCGTAATTCCAGACATATTTCTAGGCTTCAAGCAATGCCACAGTGTTGGTCTTTTAACAAAACCACGGAGTTGTATCCAGTAGTTTCCACTCCTGGAAGCCCTCTGTTAGAGTCTGAAGTTTTCATTCCAGCAGAAAAAAGAATGGGCTATTGCTGGCACAAAATCTGGGAAATCCATCCTCTGCATTCTTTGTGCTGCTTCCAACCTGCCACTCAGAGCTCTAGAGACAGGTAGGGCTCTGCTTCCACGTTTTTTACTGTGGGGTGTGAGAAGGACAGAGCACAGGACACAGAAAAACCAGCCAAGGAATTAGCACAGCAACAACTTCAGGCATTTGGGAGACATTCAGCCCATTTAGGGAAAAAAAAATCACATAAACGTGTGCTGGATAACAGCACTGAGAATAAATTACAGAGAAAAGAGAAGCTGATATAATTGTTGTAAACAAAGCCAAGTATACAATTAGAGCTACTCAAGGCTTTTATTGTGATAAAGCCAGTTAATCCAACAAAATCCTTGCTCAGTTCTTTTTAAAAGCAAACACAAAAAAATTCTGTGCCAGAAAAGCAAACTCCACAGAGGAGTTTTATCAGTTTATCTGTGTTTTATCTCCAATGAAATTTAGTAAGAGGGTAAACAGCAAGATTAGTATTTTCTTGAGAGCTTTTGTTGAGAAAAAAACTAACTGGACATTAAATCTTAACATCAAAACTAAGAATAAGGAATAGCAGGGATGGAACAAGGATGGACATTTCTGGTTTTTAGCCATCTAATCAGCTTTGCTCTTCAGTATTGAGTCCCAAAAGGGCACTGAAGCACTCAGTATCTGAAAAGCACCTTTATCATCTGCAGCCAGAGAAATACCAACAGAAACCCCACTGCTGGGTCTCCTTCCTGCAGGCAAGGCAAGAGCAGCACAAGTCCCTGGGGTGCATCCAGCATGGCCCAGGGTGGGGCTGCTTTGTAAGCAGGTGAGATGCCTGGGGGGCTCTGCAGAGGCAAGCAGAGCAGTGGCATCCAGTGGCACTCACAATTCAGGGTGCAGGGAGATGGACTTGCTGAAAGGGGGCTTGACTCTGGTTTTTACAGCACCTGGCTCCAAGCAGGACTAACATGTCCATCTTCCACTAGGAAGCATTATCCTAAATAGCATCAAATTCAGCATGAAATTTGATGCCAGCTGCATCAAATCCATTGGCCAGGAGAGATGGGCTGATGCTGCTGGGGGCCCTGCTGTGCCAGCTGGAGATGGATGCGGTGCTGTGGGGAGAGAGGCAGCAAGGCAGTGGACACCTTTTCTCATTTCTGCACAAGGAAAAGCCTGGGGAGCACCAGAGATGCACTGGAACAGAGATGTTCCAAACATATGGCTGGTCCCAAATGCATTGCAGGGTGCCAGGAAACCTCCAAGGCCTGAAGAGTCTTTGCCATCAGTCCCAGTGTCCAGGGGTGGAACCCAGCAGCTCTCCAGATCACCTCTCACACCAAGAGGGCAGCCACGTTATGGGGTGCAAAGGAAAAGGGGTTTTGGAATTGCACAGGGCTTGTGGGATGCTTTAGTGGCAAACCAAAGGGAGGAAGAGGCAGGAGCAGGGGGGTGGTTGGGTGATCTGGGGAGAAGCAGGAATGGGAGAGTAGAGGGGTATAAAAGGGAATAAAAGGGGCACTGGTGGAGCAGTTTGCTGCTCAGTACACTCCTCTGGGTGTGCTCTGCACCCAGCCAGCACAGCCTGGCCTCTGCCCCTGGAAAATGGCTTTCTAACCCTTCCCTGGGGGGGAGACTGCTCCTGTGGGCACGGGTGAGGCTGTGAGTGCAGCAGCTGGAGCTGGCCACGGCTCAGGCTGTGACTGCGGCGAGTGTGGGTGACACTGAGCTGAGATCCAGCCAGAAGAGGCTGGGAGCTGGGCACAGGGCCTGGGAGCAAGGTGGGTGAAGGGGGTCTGGGCGTCCCTGGGGTCAGCTCTGGCTGTGGCAGCACCTCTGTGTCCCTAGCAGCAAGGACAGGGCGCTGTGGGACCAAGGGTGCCATTCACTGAAGAGCTGGACTGAGATCCTTGGGGGTCCCTTCTGCCCAGGAAGGTTCTGTGATTCCGTGCTACAGAAACGTGCTCTGTGGCTGTGTGCCTGCTGCAAAAGGGTTTTTAGCCTTGCTGCTGTTTGGAGCTGCAGCAGCCTCCCATCTCTTAGGCAATTGAATGCAGCATGCTGTGTTTTCTTGCACAGTACCAAGATTTGACCTTGGTTTGGGAATCTCTAAAAATTTTGTAGTCCTAGTTGAAGTTGCTTGAGCTGTTTCTTGAAGTCAGCCCTGTTTCTTGAACTGACAGGTTAACAAAATAGACACTTTTTAGATGTTTCTTCTCAGTCTGTATATTCAAGATACAAGATAATCCAGGAGGGTATTGCCTTACTTCAATTTGAGAACTAAAACAAAATAAAATTAAGCATAAACGCGTCCTGTGGCATACTGAGGTGCAGCACAATTTCTTACCCTTCTTGTCATTTGGATAATGAGGACATTTATAGTCACAGCAGGAACACTGTCACAGGGTAAGTTTCCTTAATGCTCTGTCTGAAAAACACCAGGTGACTAAAGAAAAGAAAGCTTATTACAATTAGTGCTGCCTGAGAACTTCTGGGTGCTGTGCTTGCTGCCTGCAGATCCGTTGTTCATCAAAACTGAGAATTGGTGTGAACGTGTTTCAGTGGCTCTTTCTCAAGGATGAGTACACCCTGCACATCCCAGACCAGCTCACATTCAGCTCCCTGCCAGACTTTGCTGGCATCTGCATTGTCAGGTTATAATTCTGCCACTGGCAACACAGAGCTGCTGCTTTCCTGAAGGCCTCAGAGAAAATGTAACAAATGCTTTGCCTTCCCCAACATCAGCTCACTGTCCTGATGACCAGATATAGCCCTGAAGCCAGATTTTCTTTAGCTTTTCCACTCCTGAGAGCAGCAGAGCTGGAAAAAAAGGAGAAGCAAAAGCTCCAAGTAGGATAATAGAGAGAAGCAATAGTGAAAAAACAGCCAAACAGATTTCCTGGTCTCTCCGGGCAGAGAGCAGACATCCTGACAAACAGGATGATCCTTAAGCACTGTGTGCTTCACTCCTAGGTTGTCTCTGACACCACTGACCACTAAATGCCTGCCCCCTGTCCTTGCAGGGGCCCCTGTGTTTCCAGGGGGACAAGAACACTGAGGCAGCTCCCAGCTGCACAGGCACCAGCTGGCTCCCTGCCCGTGTCCCTGAGGAGCTTTGGAGACATCCAAGGGCTGTGCTGGCTGGGGGCCACTCTGTGCTCCCCACCTTGGTACCTCCCGAGGAGGAAGGTGATGAGCTGCTCCTGGGAAAGGTGTCTTTCTTTGAGGTCCCAGCACTGTGTTTTGTCTTCACTGTTTGTACACAAATATTGTCCTAGCAGCTCTGAGAGTTTTTAGGCCGTAAAAGCTTGCTTTCTCTCGAGAAACACCTCTGCAAAGTTCCTGGGGACGTCAGTTCTAAGCCTCTGTCTGAGTAGCAGGCTGTCACTTTGGTACATTACTGTTATTTTTTTCACACATCTAAAAGAAAAATTTATGTGTCCTGTAGCTGAAGGAAGGGACATGTCTAATCTGCAACCTGTGCAGAAGCTCTGCTATGCTGATAAATAAATGCCACCTCTTCAGAGATGTCTGAACAGCCCCATGACTCTACCACAGTGCCACACAAAGGCTGATTTACAACATAGGGCTTTGCTCTGATCTCACCAGTGCGTAACTTGGTCTCGTCCACCTTATTTGGTTTGATTCATTTATGGATAAGGTTTTTTATTTTCATAAAGTTTCACTTGCAATGATTTTCAGTAACCAGGCAAAGCTGCCTTCCCTGTACCACCCATGTATGTATCAGAAGAATCTTCCACCCTTTACTGGCCTGAAGTCCTTTGAAAATCGCAAACTTTCAACTTATTCTCAACTTTTTCCTTGAACACTGAGCATTTTCTTCCAAACTTTGTCCCAGACCTCCCTTGCTTGCAGCCATCCGTGAAGGGCTCCTGAATAATTCAGCAGTACAAAGCTGCTGTCAGCACGCTGGGCTCAGCGCTGCCCAAAGTGAGCCACACAGTGCCAGAGGCTCCAGCACATCCTCACCTGCCCCTCCTGGGACACATCAAACTCCCAGACCATTTCTTCCTCCACAAAAATACGTCCAACTTTAATAATTGTAGCTGTGTTCTGTATCAAGCAAGAAATTACCTCCCAATAATCTCAGGCAGCAGCCACGTTCCCAAAACTCTGAAGGTGATGCTGGAACTCTCAGTCAGCAGAGGCAGCCCTGTGTGTTGACATTAGGTACACATCCCTCTCTGTCTTAAACATATGTTTATAGGTGCACATGCATGCTGTTGATGAGCAGGTTTCTCTCTAAAACTCATTTTTCTTCTGAAAAGAGGCTCAGAGGACATGTCCTTCTTGTGAAGCCTGTCTGGAGCCTTGCTCAGTCCTCTTGGAGGACAGCACTTAATAACAGCACACACACATATCTAGATCTACTTCCTCTAAGAGTGACAGAATGATGCTCTGCGGGACAGGAAGGCAAATTCACACATTTATCTCTCCTGAATTTATGAGCTGAATTTTGACCTTTGATTTGTTGGTTAGCCCTAAATTGTGGACTTCACTGTACTGCAACTCAGACTTCTGGCTTTTCTTTCTGCCCTGAAATTCATAATGCCTGGCTAATGAGCTTAGGCATGGATGTCAGGAAAGTAGCTGTAGTGCAAAAGAGAGAAAAAGCTTCACTTTGCTTCTGGAACAGACTTTTCTGCCTATGGTAAGAGAAAAAGATGCTTTGATTCATAGCAAATGAGCCTTTCCAAACAAACTTGGCTGGGCATGCAATGGCATCTTCCTGTCACTGCAAAATAAATTCCTCCTGAGAAAAAACCCCTTTTGATAAACAACTCTCAAAGTGATTTTATCAGGTCAGAATTTAAACAAGAAACTTCCTACCTGCAGCCGGCCAAAAGTCAGGATAAAAAATATGGATGGATGCTCTCAACTGTAGGCAGCTGGGATTTTTCCATCCTGGGTGCCCTTTCTTCACATGTGTTGTGCTCCCAAAGCCACCCCAAGCACGCTTCACACTCTGCTCTGGTTAACTGAGCAGGAGACAGGGAAAAGCTGTGCTGGGAGTGAAGCCTTGGGAGGGTTCTCTGCTTGTTTTACCTGCTTCCATCGAGGCTGGGATTGGAGGCACCTGAGATGGTAGTTCATGTTCCAACTCAGGTGTTTATTATTTCTCATCAATGTTACAGCCTCACAGCTGTGAGTCCTGTACTTTTTCATGAGCAAGGCACAAATGCCTAATTATCTTTTGTTACAAGGTTTTTTAGCACTAAACTGTCCAATTAAGAAGTGATACTTAGATTATTTTCTTTTTTAACTTAATAACTGATCTTTTGAAGATCGCAATGTGGACTTTTTTGTTTAATTAAAAAACATCACCCAAACTCATGAAGAAGGAAGAAGAAGGCAAAGAAGAACAACTTGCCTCTGCTCTAAAACTTCTATATTGTTTCATATTTATTTTTATATTCTAAAACTTCAAACTCTAGGTTTTCTACCTTGTGACATTACACACTTCTAACCAATTACACATTTGTATTCTTAGTGCTATTGTGCAATTTTGGAAATCGTCCCTACATCTTCAGGTTAAATGCAGTGCTCTCTTGTGAGTCTGTGCCTTTCAGCACGGCAAGTTTGAAATCTTCAGCATCCAGGATTCCAGCAGCTTGGAGCTGGGGCTGTGCAGCAGCTGAGCGTGGTCCCTGGGAGAGCCATCTCCTCGGAGTCAGGGCAGATTTCCTCTGCAAAGACACGCTGCAGCCTCACCGGGCTGGGCTCAGCCTGTCTGCTCCGTGGGGAGGGTCCCCCCTCCCTGCTCTCAGCAGCCTGGGTGAAATGCCACGCTCTGCTTGAGACAGGTGACAGGCTTGGCAAGGCAGGACAGGACCTTTGGGCTGTCTGCTGAGAAGTCCCAGAGCTGGAAATAGGGCAGGCAGCTCCCTGGGGACCGGGAGCTGCTCAGACTAGTGCAGAGAACCATGAATTGTCTCCGTGCCCCTGGGGGATGCAACCTGGCCAAGCAGGGATAACATTTGCCTCCCTGTGCTGTGTGGAGCTGCACACATATGAGCAGTGTCTGTGAAGATCAAGCTGGCAGGCAAGCTTAAACTTCCCTGCCACACCATCAGGGATTTTTATTTTGGCATCTTGATATCTCTTTTCATCTGACAGCCCTTGGGTGAGCAGGTGTTGCTCCTGAGTGGCTGGTGCAGGATGTGAGCCAAGCCCAGATTGCCCACTGGACACTGCTGACATCCTTGCTGCCATTCCTTGTCTCACAGCCTGCCGAGGGCTGGCTAAGCTCTGACCTCCCTGCATACACCCAGGTGTGGAAATTGCCATGGCAAGTTTATTCTCAGCCCAGAGTTTGTATCTTTCCAAAATTCCTCCTCTTGGAATAAGCAGATTATTTCCCTTTTGGACATATCTGTGCAAACTCAGCAGGGTCAGGAGACAGTGAGGACAGCCTGTTTGTCTACTCCTACGACTTCTAGAGGAAAAGGACACCAACATGATCGAGGTGTTTCTCTCCTAGAGAAAGGGATCCTTCCCTGAGCCCCAAACTCTGGTTAAGGCCCCCTAGGCTTTGAATGGGAATCTATTGAAAGCTCATCTGCCTCAAATGTTTGACATAACCCTGGCCCCCTAATCAAGCTATCATTTCCCACCATTTTCCAGTAATCTCACAAAGTGTATTTTCCCAAAGTGTTGTTTGCTACCAACTCATCCACAACAAATGCTCAATTTCCCTTTGGAATGAAGGCTCATTCCCACCCTCTGGCACTGCTGAAGGGTTTTCCAAAGCAGATGATATCATTGCTATCTTTTTCCAGACCCTTTGCAAACTGTAGCCCTGCAAGTCTTATGTGGCCCAGACCTCTTTGTTTCCAGTATTTCTTCTTTCAATCTCACTCATTCACTAAAAAAGTTCCATTTGGCTGTGCAAGTCTTCCTCTGCTTGGCAAATTAAAGCTATTTTGTCAAACATAATTTATGTAGTTTTCTGTCTTTCCCTCTGAATCCCCTTTGTTCCATCCCACTCGATATTTTAACCATCCTACTCCATTTTCATGTGTTCTACTCAAGTTCCTGTACTGTTGTTCTCTCTCTCTCTGCCTGAATGTGCATGAGTGTGATGAAGTGCCTCCAAACAAATTTCAGAAATCAAGCTCAATTGTCATCTTTTTGATTAACAGTCAGTGATACTTCCTGGCTATTTATGGAGGGCAACAGAGCCAACAATGAGAAATAAAATTCAAGGAGAGGGACAGAGAAGAAAAGGAAAAAAAGGAGGGAAGAAATAAAAGAATGAAGATTTGGGGACAGAGAAGAAAAGGGTCTGCAATCCCTCAGTGAGACAGAGAATCAGAGTTTATGAAAACTGGATGAATAATTGATGAAATAAAACTTTTAAGGTATTTATATGCTAATTAATAACTGAGTTAATTCTTATTAAATGGCAAACCTTCTGATTATGCCACGCAGCACAGTCATGATAAAAGCAGTTCTTCTTTCTGCAGCTCCCAGCTGCCAGGATTTGTCCCCAGAAGTCACTCAGAAAAAGGAGCTTTCAGATTCCCTTCACACCTCTTTTGTTATCTGTGTATTGATCTCAGCAGACAAGAGAGGTGTTGCCCTGATGTGGAAAGACTCAGCCACATGGCTACATGAGGTTCAAAAAGACAACAGTTGACAGACTTCAGTTTGCCTAATGAAAATTTTGGTTTTCTTCCACTTTTAAAAGTGGGTCTGTATAAATTTACAGATGTGGGAAGTATCTGGCAATATGAGTTTGTTCAACTCACAGGCAGGAGTGCAAGAAATGAGCATTTTTTGATTCTGAGGTGGATAACTAGATATTGCATTGACCTTCTTAGGCAAAGGGGAAGATCTGCATCACTTGTAATCTTGGATCCGACCTTTTCTGAAGTGACGTGCTTCAATTCAGTATGAAGTTGTCAGATTCAATCATACAGCCTTGAGATGGAAGGGAAAAAACTAATTCTGCCCGTTCTTTGATCAGCCTGGAAGGTCATTGCAACCCCATGCTGGTTTTTGACTCTGAGCAACGCCCTGTGAGGTTAACCTACTGACGATATTCCAGCGTGAATGAGCCTTTGGCATCTCAGGAAGTGATTGTTGAAGAGTTGTGGCAGGCTGACCCTGGCTGGGTGCCAGGTGCCCACCTGTCTTGGTTTGAACAGGCAGGTGTCTGCTAAGGAAGGCAGGAGCCTCCCCTGAAACAGAGAATGAAAACCCCCTCCCTCTGAGCTATTATAATTTTGAAATAAAACAGAATTCCCAGAATCATGAAGTTGGAAGAGATCTTCAAGATCATCGAGTCCAACCCAGCCCCAACAGCTCAACTCAGCCCTGGCACCCAGTGCCACCTCCAGGCTTTGTTAAACACCCCCAGGGATGGGGACTCCACCACCTCCCCGGGCAGGCACTCCAGAACTTTATCACCTTTCTGTGAAAAACTTTTCCCTAATATCCAACCTGTATTTCCCTTGGAACAGCTGGAGGCTGTGTCCTCTGGTTCTGTCAGTTCCTGGAGAGAGAGCCCAACCTCACCTGAGCACAGGCACCTTTCAGGAGCTGTGGGGAGTGCTGAGGTCACCCCTGAGTCTCCTTTTCTCCAGGCTGAGCACCCCCAGCTCCAAATTCCTCACAGGGTTTGTGTTCCCAGCCCCTCTCCAGCCTCGTTGCCTCCTCTGGATGTGCTCCAGCATCACCAGGATATGGTACAGAGCATCTCTTTGGTTCATTTGGGTCAGCTGGCCTGGTTGTGCTCTCTCCCAGCACCCTGCCCACTCCTCTGATGGGGAAGGAATGTCAGAGGGACAGCACTGCTCAGCACTACCAAAGCCTGGTCTGTTACCCAGGCCCTTCCAGCTGCCAGCGCCAAGCACAGCGCCGGGAGCGCGGTGAGCTCTGCCTCGGCCGGCCCAGGCAAGCTCCACCCCTTCCTCCACACCACTGGTGTCATACTCGGATACCCCACATAATCTGTGTACCTTCCAACTCTTCCACTGTATGCATTTCTCAGTACTGGACTCCTTTCTTACCCACACAGCTAAAACAACTCCCTAAATCCATCTCTGCACCCAACATACATTAACTACGCCCAGGGCTCTCAGCAGATCCCGTACTGTTGGCCAGCCAAGTGGCTTCTGCTAAGTTTGCATCCTGGTGTTTCCTTGTCCCATTACCTGATGCCCTTCCACAGCTTTCAGCAGCCCATTATATCTTTCAGTCTTCCCAGTGGATGATAGAGAATGTGATATATCTATTCAAAGCCATGTTTCTTTGCCCAGGAGTTTATAAGCCACCAGGGCCATTCCATCCCTCACTGCTGTGAATCACATATTTAAGAATTATCATTAAAATCAACATTCAGCATTACAATCTTCACTTAGAACAACATAAAAACAGCTGAACTAAACAGAAGAAAAGGTGTCCACACCAAATCCAAGAATAACATCATCACTATACAGAACAAAAATGGACAAGTTACACAAAATCTGCTGGTGACCCTTCACTACAATTACAGCACAATTTTCCCACTATTATTCTACTTGATAACACAGTTTAATACTTGTTTTGCCCATTATTTCTCTTAATTAATACCTTATCTCAAGGTCTTCATGACCACCAGCATCTCCACAAAAACTGTCATGGTTTGACACTGGTCAAACACCAGGCATCCCCAAAAGCTCTCACTTACCTTCCCCTGCCACAGCTGGGCAGAGATTTTGTCTTTGTTCCACCACCTGGACCTGCCAAGCAGAGCTTGGCTTTGTTATCTTGGTACTTCCACCCAAAGCATAGATGTCCACTCAAGCTATATTAGATGTCCCTTCGGCTCCTGCTTTTCCAGATTAATCCTGTCCACTGCCCTGCACTGATCCTTGTATTTCATGCATTCCAGGCCTGGATCATTTTGGCAGGACACAAATGGACTGGGGTCTGATGTGACTGTGGAGATGTTCTATGTCATAAACCAAATACCACATTTGCAGAAGCCTGATTTTGGAGGTTCAGTAACCAGCAGAAAATTCCCAAGGTCTACAGCAGATGTGAAGCAGTCCTTCAACCCACGTGTGCCAAGGGAGTCACTGTGCTGTGGGAAGCAGCACTCCTTGCTGTGAGTTCAGATATAGAACCTGGGCAGAGCAGAACTGGAAGCTGTGCAAGTGGCATCAGGCTTTATAATAAAGCCATCTGGGATTTACATTTTCCTCTTCCAGAATGAAGCTCTTTTGCTTTCTGATATTCCTTGTCAAACAACCTGGCTAGTGCTGGTGGGCATCATGATCTCACAGTAATCCTGAAATGAGGGCAGCATTTTTGCTGAGTGGTGAATCTGCCTTACCTCTGATTTCTTTATCCACCCTGGAGTAAAGTCAGCAGCAGCAGAGAAAGCTGCTTGCCGGCAGCTTCTCCCCAACTTTTTGAAAGGGTAACCTGTGTTAGCCAGTTTAGAGTTGGCAACAAAGCTTTTGTTTTCTGGGACAAGAATGTATAGAAAACTGCTCTTGAAATCCATGGCCTCCTAATCCTTTTCACGCTTCATAATCAGAGTGCACAGGAGGTAGCAGGAGAATCTGGAATGAAAAAAATTAGCAAGAAACAATAATGAAGACTTTAAAAATGGAGCTGTGGTAAGCAGCTTAGAGAAGGACATTTAAATCTTCTTTTTGAAGTTGCAAATTCACAGATTTATACACTATTACAAAACTAATCAGGGTTCTGCAATGTTTAATATCACCTTTTGTCATTACTCATGGCTGCATAGCCTTTCACATGTTGTATTCTGTTATTTATTCTTTTATCAAGAGCTTCCCATCTTTTTTATTTATTTTATGCAGTGCTTTTCTTTCCCTCATGAGCATTTTAAATTTATTCCATGTTTTATTCACTGAGTAGTGAACTTATTTTCTTTGAGCATCCACTGCAGAAAAAAACCTTTATTCATTTAAGAGTGAGAGCCCAGATGTTTCCAGCTAAACTGATGCTGTGTTTTGCACGAACCTATAAAACCAGGGTATTAAAAGACTCTAATCCCCTCCCCTCAAAGGAATTATATTAGTGTCACAACAACGTAACTAGATTTGGATTTTATCTTGTTGTCTTCACTCAGGTTTTAAGTTCTAAGTCATATCAGTGGGCCTGGGAAAATATTAGTGGCTAAGGTATTTGAACAGGGATATAAGAGCAGCTGAAAGGGGTGAGGTACACAGCTCTCGTTACATTCTACACTGCAGGAAAGAGATGTAGGATAGAATTCTCTAGAAATGAGAAATATCTGGAATATTTTTACTATCCTCCATCATCTGTCTCCTTCATGTTTTGGGTTAAAATACATTGGTTGTGTTTTTTAAGTTGACAGAACTCTGTGTTAATGTTGCTACATTCTAGAACAACTTGTATCTGTCTTTCTGCTTTAAAACTTCTCAGACCTTAATACATTTGGAAGTCAGAATTTGGAATTTGCTATACCACTCTGGCAATAAGCCTAACATGTTCATTAAGATACATTTATACATCAGATTTTCCATCTGCAGCATGAAAATTGACTTCCTGCTGCCTCACAATGATTTCACCCTAGATCCCCTTACTTACTTTCCATCTTTCTTTATGCAAACCTTCGCATCTATGAGGATGCCAGTGAGCAAGATACAATCTGTGTAAAGATAGATATTTATATATATCCATGGTCCTTAGCTGAGAGCAGCAGCTCAATTTATACATGTAGCTGCTGTACTTGTGTGATTATGTAATCAGCAGTAAGTTAAATTACCCATTTGTGTCCATACCTGACCCTCAGCTTCAACAGCTCAAAATCCCTTAAAGAAGAAGCCTTAGAGGATGCTCCTAAAACCAGTATCTGCTCACATATTTCCAAGTGCCTGCAGCCACATGCACATCCCCTTGGCTTGGAGTAAATCCTGTTTGCAGCATCATTTTTCTCCAACCTTCATTTTTCTCCTTTGTGCATCCTGAAGTACAGTAAGAGTGTTGCTCCAGGAATATCTGGATTGCTCCTGATGCCACCTATCCAGTTTGGAGCCTTGGCTTTGGCTCATGGGACACTGCTGCCTGTCAGGCACTCAAGTCTCCTGACCAGTCTCACCCAAATTTGACAGTGGCCTCACAGATGCCTCCCTGCATCTCGGAATTTTGTGAAACGGCTTGGACAGGGAATGAGCAGTCTCTACCATGGCACCAGAAGGTCAGCCCCTGAGAGACATCAGGGGAGACACAGACCTCACCCCAGGCATGCTGCTGGGCAGGGCAGGCATCTTCAGAGGGGAAAAGTCTTTGGCAACCCCATCATTTGTGACAGGTAACGAGGCCGTGCCTTCCCCATATCTATTTCTATTTCTTTAGTCAGCAGCACATGCTGCCTCTGCCCCCTGGCAGTGTAATAGGTGCCTGTTCTCTCCAGCAGTGACCACTCTTCCTGCCCCAGGCCCAGACCTGACCAACAAAACAAGCTCTTGGCTTATCCTGGGGCAGTTTCGCAGCCCAGGTGGGAGCAGTGCCAGGGACCACACGTCCCTTGGTGTGTGGTGTGCTCCTCCGGGCTGTGCAGGCCGGCCACACCAGCCAAGCGACCAGAGCAGGGCTGGAGTTCCTCTGGAATTCCTGTCAGACTGGGACAAAACCAAGGGCTTTGTTGTGAGAGGCTCACAACAAAGTGAGGGCTCCAGGCCCTCCTTCCTTGGCTGCGGCTCATCCCCGTCCCGCTCAGGCAGTGGCTCCACCACAGGGATCCCGGTGTTTTCCTTCCCTGGCAGCTTTGCAGATGTTCAGAAGGTTTTCTGAACAGCCACTTCCCAGTGAATTATGGACCAGCCCCAACTGCTCATTCTACTGCAGCTTAGCTGAAAAGATGGAAAAAAGCAGAGACCATTTTTCTTCCTTCTGTCTCCTGGGGGCTAAGCCATAAACACACGCTCAGCACACACCTATAATTTATCTCTCTTTATAAGCTAAATGTTCCTTGTAGGAACTCATTTTAAAAGACCAACTCTGCTTCCCAGTTTTTTCTCTAGGTTTTTGTTGTTGTTGTTGTTTTGGTTTTCTTTTTGGGTTAATTTTGTTTTGTTTCTTATTACAATGCAGATGATTAACTGCTGCTCTCACTGCTCTGGTTGATTATGTGACTAAAATGCAGTAATACTCATCTCCTGTAGTTTCATCTGATGCCAGTTAATGCTACAATGATGATTTAGGGTATGTTTTACATCTTACAGGTACTACATTCTGTGAAACGTACTCTTGAGATGAGTCCCTAAACCACTTTTCTCTCTCAGTTTTTCCAGTGGGGGTGACACAGAAAGTCCCATCTTGCATGGATTTGGAGAGCATTTCTTTGGACAGTCAATTCATGCAGAGTGAAACACCTCATCATCTGGACTTTTTGCAGGACTGAATAGGAGGAAAAATTTACTTTTACGTGATATATTCTGGGGTGATTTTTGCAAAACCCAACTGCTTTGAAAATGGAAATATTTGAAAACACAACCCCTGTGACTCATTGGTTTTCCAGTCTGGATACCTTTCATAGGTCCATTCTGCAGACAAGGCTCCAGGATGAGGTGATGCGTCCTCCTGTCTGATGGGTGCCTGTGAGAGCCCCAAGAAAGGGGAAGTCACAGGAAATAACTGTGCTAAAGTTCCCACTGAAGTTTCCATTCTATACAGACAGGCTTAAGTTGGGGATGTTTCACTAAAAAATATTTTTTTCCATAGAGAAAAGCATTGGAAAGAAGTGACTGAAACCAAAATGTCAGAAGAAGTGCAGGAGTTAGGAGAAGAGGGAGTAGACCAGAACTAATACTGTTATCCCCTCCAGCTTACCACACCAAAAATGTCACAGCTTTGATTGACACATAAAATTAGTGCTGCCCTTCACAGCAATATTGAAGCGCTGTTACAAGTAAAGTGCAAAAATACTGCTGACAAGCAGGCTGGAGGGACGGTAAGGAAAAAACAGAAACCAAGGAAAACTTTCATTTATCAAAACTTTGCTGTGATATGGGACAGGATCACATGAAACTCTGACCAAAGACGATGTCTAGGGAATTTGTTAAGAGTCCAGTACAGAAACACTTGCTTAGCTTGAGTTCACTGAGTAAACTGAGAATTTGCTTCGCTTCTGTGCTGACTTGGAGTTAAAGGTATAAAGGCCAGTCTTGGTGTCCCACTGAATTCTGTGAAATGTGCCCTGAGCATTTCAAAAGTGAAGGAAGGATGTTAAGATTTTTGCTACTTTGGACAGATCATTGAAAACTGTATCAAGGACAACTGGTGAAAAGACAGTCTCTATTTAGTCAGCTAAATAATATATTCATGGAAGAAATTTGAATTTGTTTGTTTATAACAAACATTTGCACAATTTACCTTATTTTCTTTAGAATGGGGAGGTGCAAAAGGATGTTTTTTAAAGTAAGGTTTCCAACTATTTCAGGAGGCTTTAAAAGGAGATGTATAGAGAAAACTACATATACAAATATATGTCCATATAAATATTCCTCCGTGTCTTTGCTCCTATGGAAACAGATTTGCTTTAACCCTGTCCTTAACCAGGACATTCTGTACCACCTCACATCATGCCCAGCTGGAGGAGGAAGGGGTCCCTTCTGGTGGGGCAGCGAGAGGCTGGGCTGACATCATGTTCTGTGGGGTGAGCACGCAAGGATCTTTTGCCTCTCTTGCACACGGTTATCAGTATTGCTGCTGTTAGCATTTGTTTCTCATTACACTTCTGTTTCCAACACAGTGTTCTGATCTCAGACCAGCCTTTACCTTTTGTGCATCCACTTCTCCTCTCCTTCTGTGCATCCACTTCTCCTCTCAGCCCATGGCGGGGAGGGCGGGAGTGAGAGAGGGAAGCCAGCGGCTGGGTTTGGGCTGTTTCAGGAGTGTTTTGGGTCTGGCTGAGCTGGAGCCCACAGCAGCCCTCCCTCCCAGGGCTGTGCACTGGCAGCAGGAAGGTTCTGGTAGCTCCCCAGTGTTCTGGCTGCTGCTGGGCAGTGCTGGCACAGCACCCAGTGCTGCCTCTCCAGCACTCCCCTCATCAGCAGGATCCCGGGGGGGACACAGCCAGGCCAGCTGACCCAGGTGAGCCAGAGGGATGGCATCAGCTCCATACAAAAGCCAAGGGAAGGAGGAGGAAGGGAGGGCCATTTGTTATTTGTTTGTTTGCCTTCCAGAGCAACCACTACAGAGGCTGAAGCCCTGCTTCCTGGGAAGTGTCTGAACATTGTTTGCTGATGGGAAGTAGAGAATAAACTTCTTTTTTTTCTCCTTGCTTGTGCATGTGCAAACCTTTGCTTTTGCTTTAGTAAACTATCTTATCTCAACCTTTAAAGTCAGTTTCCCTCTTATTTTCCCTCCCCTGTCCAGTCTGGGAAAGGGAATGGTAAAGTGGCTTGGTGGACACCTGGTGTCCAGACAAGGTCAGCCCACCACAACTGAGAACATAAAGTACCACTCCTAAACCACAACACCTCTCATTTTAATTCCTGAATATTCAGTGAATTCCAAGAGATAAGGTATGATGTTTGAGGGTTTTTTCCCCTCAGGAAATTCCTGACTCAACTGGAACCAAAGAAAGAGAGCTAACTCTTGATGCTGGTTTTGTTCACGACGACAAACTGGCATGTAGGTCCATCTGTACTTGGCTTTAATTCCAGCAGGAACTTTGCTTAGCACCTATTCCTATATAATTCCAGTGCCTGGGCTCACAAAGCTGTAAACTCCTTCCTGCTCACACCAAATTGTACAATGAAAATCCTAGAGGCAAAAATAGATAGATAGCAGAAGATGTTGATTTATTAGTGGAGAAGCAGTTAGGATGAGGAAAGACAAAAGTGGTAACTGCATCCTCAAGTGCAGGCTGGAGATGGAAAAAATTGTGCTCCATTAGCAGGCATTCTCATTTATAGGCCCTTGTCTTTGTGACAGCTCCCAAGCTGAAAATTTTATCCATATGATCACAGGGAAAAAGTATCTAACAGACTTAACAAGAACTGAAACTGTCTATACTGTAAACACTCTACATTCCAGTAGCATTGCACTTCCCTGGTATATGACATACATGTCCTCTCTTCCCAGCAACAAGCAACACACCTGGTGTATTTGTGTTTCTCTGAAAAATGGCACACAAATTAAATTACTTTAGAGAAAGCCCTGCATTTAAAATATAAAAATTAAAAAAATTCTGAATTAAAATATTACTGATGGGCAGTGTGAATAGCCTGCATGGACTGAGGAGCCCGGCTAGGAGTTATGAGACTTTGTTTGCAGTTGTTAATGTGAACAAAACATTGCCCAGTTCTTTCTAGCAGCTTCCTGCTCCTCTTTCTCTCTGCTTGCTATATTTAGGTCACACCATTTTGAGAGCTACAGATGCCTGCTACCAAACCTGTGCTGCAGCGAGGCCCTGGAGTGATCAGATGATTGCTAAAAAGAAATAAACCCTTAGAAGTGTGACGTCTTGGAAGCATACATTAGCTGAAACATTTCCCATTTGGATCCCTGTGGCAGCTAACCTTCTCCCTTTGTTCCTCCCCTCCAGTCTGGACTGAGTGGCAGGTGACCTTGATCCATCCCTGTGGGTGATGGCAGGCCATGGCAATCCAGTGTAGGTCTGTGAGGTGGTGAACGAGGAGCAGATCAGCTGAGTGAATGCTGACACTGCCAGGTTATTCTTCAGAAAGGCAGGGACTGCGTCTGGGAGTCCTGATGGATGACCCCGTGCCAGGCCTGAGGCACCTGGGGGTTCAGGGCTGGTGCCAGGCAGAGCAGAGCAGAGCAGAGCAGAGCACACTTCTGCAGGGCAGGCTTCAGAAGAGAAGCATCTGCGGGGGGAGAAACTGTCAGCAGGAGGATCTTGGGGGGTTTTGCAGACTTTGAGCTGATCCAAGGGGGGATTTCAGTGTTTCCCTTACCTCATTTCCCAAGAAACCTCTAAAAAAGAGAGAAAATGAGTGAGACAGAGACAGAAGAAACCAAAGGTTTTGACTGACACCTCCTCCCTCTGCTTTGGACCTTGTAAAACAAGTGAAGGCCCTGACACATCTGGGCTCTTATATTTTCCATCAAGATGAGTGCATTTCATTTATGTCACACTTTTGAACATGCTTGCATGCACAATGAGCTATGCTGTCTGCCAGTGGAGGAAATGGAATAAAGCAGAGCTGGCCAAGACATCATAAGGGCTGTTCCAAGACCTAGCAAAGCCTGGCTGCATTTTCAGGTTATTTAATCTCCCCGCTGTTTTGTATTAAAGGCATAATGGTCACAGAGAAGAACTGCTGACACTTGTCAGGTAGTGATCAACTGGATTATCTTGCAGGTCTGGCTGTAAATAAAGATATGACTCCGAGGAGAAAAAGCCCCCAAATGCCTCCCCCACTGCTTCTGTGGGGCTCCAGTGTGCTCCAGCCATGCCTTTGATAGAGCCTCTGCCACCTGTCAGCCAGAGGAGAGTTCAGGGCTTTGCAGGCTGCTCTTGAAAAACGCTCCTCGCTGGGCACGAGCATGAAAAAACCTTTGTGTCCCTGTTGTGCCTAGGTGGGCAGTGCACAGCTCCTTTGGGTGCCCGGGTGATGTGACAGCAGCACCTGCTTGATCCCAGGCTGGGCTTTGGTTCAGGCTGGCTAAGGAACAATAGTCCTCATGCCCTGGCACCTGGAGAGCTCCTGGCCAGCACAGAGGGGAGCAAAGGTGCAAAATGAAGACACATCTCTCTTGTCTGTGCTGTTGATTAGCAGCCAATTACTTCGCCTGTAAATATTCCCCATGTGAGCTCTCCCCTTGAGCAGGTTCATCCCAGAAACCTCCCTGCTGCCAGGGAGGATGGCTGCAGCTGGGATGGGGAGCTGGTCCTGGCATGAGGACACAGCTGGCAGGACCTGCATGGCCAGCAGCTCCTGAACTGTGCAATATTTACCTCTAGGCTGCCAGTGTTCCCTGTTTACTGGCACATCATGCCCTTGGGCTGCCTACCCATTGGTGGTCACAGACTGAAAGGTACAGGCAGATTTACTGGGGTCGCTGAAAAAAATAAATCCATTCTTTGTAGTTAATTTCCCTGCTGGCATCCTGTGTAATGATCGAATTCTGCTCCGTGGCTTCCCCTCACAGCTGTGATTGTGCTTCTCTCACCAAGACAGGCACATCATTCATCAAAACACAACATTCAACCAAATAAATTACTCAGAACTTTTTCAAGTAAGTGAAGTGAGTTTCACCCTCTTTTCCCCCTGCATTTAGTGCAGTGCTAAGCAAAGGCACCCAGTAGCCTAAAGGGATATTCCAGATATTAATTTCCTAGCTTTGTAGTTGCACAGTTTCAATTTTGCAGTGACTCTGAGCTGCTTTCCTAGCAGAATGCAGAAGGGAGTTCAGGCTGGATTTTGTGCACAGTAATGGAGTGCAGAATTGAAAGACTGCAGTATTGTTCATGCCAGTGAAGAGCCTGACCCTGCCTGAGACGTGCCCCTGATACCTTGGAAATTGGCCCTCCTAGGGATGATTTAACACTTACACTGATTTAAAGTCTGCATTAGCATGTGCCATCCTGCCTCTGCTGCTCTACAATGAAATTCTGAGGTCCACAGCTTCAAATGGAGCCCTAAATGCCTTTTGTACCAAAGACCCACCACCAAGATCACTTCTAAGAGTGACGGTGGAATGCCAGAGCAATGGAGCAATCTGAAAGGCTTCAAGAGTTCAAGTGTGCTCCAGATGCTGGGATGATGAATGAGTACAATGGGAAAAGAGAGAAGATCTAGGATTGTTTTCTAATCTCTTTATTTGCTTTGGTCCAGATAAAGCCAAGCATACTGCTTCTCAAGCTTTGGTGATGCTCTGCTTTTTCACAGGAGGAAATTCTGCTCGATAGGGCAGCCCTAACTCCCTGTGGAGCCAAAACAGAGACTCCCAAAGCCATGCTTGGTGATGGTGTCCAGAATGATCTGCTCCATCACCTTTCCAAGGATGGAGGGGAGGCTGACTGGCCAGTGATTTCCTATGTCCTCCTTCTTGCCCTGTTTGATGATGGAAGTAACACTGGCTTTTCTCCACTCATTGGGTACATTTTCTCTTTTCCATGATTTTTCAGAGCTGATAAGAAGAAGAAGGGAGCCTTGCCATAAAACTCTGCAAACTTCTGCACAACAGCAAAGGAAAACTGAAGCTTGTCTTTGTCAGGTCCTCAGCTGATGGTCTGTGTGATGCCTCATCAGCCCTGCAAGACAAAGTCCTGCTGCCTCTTTGGTCATGAAAGTTCTCCCTAATTTCCCCTTTAGGCAGTACAATCACAACCCAGTCACCTTCTCAGTACAGCTCTGGGGGGTTTCTCGAGCAATGACAGCTTCCACCAGCTAATGCAGGAGCTTGAATAATCATCAGTGAATCTTGGATGAGGAAGGTCTGAGAGATAAGATCCTACTGATTCCATCTAAAACTGTACAGAGTAAGTAAAAGCCAATTTTTGTTCATCTCTGTCTTTAAAAAGATGATATGGCAAAAGGCATGGTTGTTGTTGTTGTTATTAAAATCAGAGGAGCTGCCCACAACCAGCTAGGGAGGTTTAAAAAGTGTGGTCAGAAGTGTCTGTCTGTGCCTCTGTGGGCAGAACACTGTGTAAGGAAATTTTATTTTTCTCCTCCCTGAGGTGGTTTCTTTGGGAAGAAAGCAGTCAGCAATTGTGGCATTAAAGAGATCGGCTTTAGATCTCTGAGTAGAGATGAAAGAGGAGCATCTATTGTCTGCAAGCCACTGCTTCTGGTTCTCTTCAGAATCAGCCAAGTAGCTCTGCGCCAGTTACACTTATTTCAATGTCTGCAAGACATGCTTCTTATGCAATAGGGTTGCACAGTTCCTGTTTTCAAAGAAGAGTAAAAGTTTCAGGAAGAGCAGCAGAAAGCATATTAGCAGAGGATCTGATGCCTTCTTTTTTGTGCTTTGCTCATTTCAGAAAGAAAAAAAAAAAGATACCACAAATTTGAAAATTTCCTAAGGAGAAGGTTTATAATATTAAACCTCACCCCCATCCCATCCCCAAAATCAGCAGTAGCTGCTTCTGCTCAGACAATGCCTCCTAAGCTGTAAGATCAGCCTCCTGTGGTTCTGGGATGCTTTGCAAGGTGGAACACTGCAAAGCATCAGGAAAATGTGGTTGTGTCTGTTCCATGCACTTTAGTTCCACCTACAAAGGCAAAGGATGAAACTTAGGAACTCTGATTATTCATTTTGTAAGAGAAAATTGGTGTGCTGTGTCCAGATCTCCTGCTGCAAGAATTTCACAGGACAAATGAAATCATTAAAATGGAGCATAAGAGGATGACACTGCGCTCTCATATACAAAACAACTCAAAAGAACAAAACAACAAAAGAAAGGCATCCTTTGTATTTTAGGCTCTATCACAGGTGATTTCCCAATGGGACACCCTGCTTGGACAATTAATATCTGGACTGGCTGTACAGGGGAGCCAAGGCAGTGCTGTCTCATCACAGGTGGGAACTAAAAATGCCCACGAAGGAGCAGGGGAGCAGCTATCAACACCTCCAAGTGCAAGGAGAGAGGGAATTTGTGTGGTTGTATATGGCACAAACAGATATAACTCAGCCTCATGTGCTGAAAGGTAGTGTGTCTGGCTATTTCTACCCATGGCGACAAGTTCTCTGTGCCCTAAGGAGAAATACAGCAGTCAGGGCTTTTTATTTTTGTGGGTTCAGGGTTGGTTTTGTTTGGCATTTTTTTGTTTTTGTTGTTGATATTTTGGGGGTTTTGTGTGGGTTTTTGTTTTTGTTTTGGTTTGGTTTGGTTTTTTGGGTATTTAGTTTGGTTTGGGTTGGGTTGGGGTTTTTGTTGGTTTGGGTTTGTTTGGTTTAGATTGTTTTTTTTAGTTTGGTTTGGTTTTGGTTTTGGTTTGGTTTTGGCTTTCTTTTTTTTTGATGTGTTTCTGTGTGGTTTCCCCTACAACCCACCAATTAACGTTGTACTCTACATTGTACTCTAGGCTGTGCAAAGCCCAGATGCAAAGTTTGTATTCAGTCCTACACTGAAAGCAGCTCCAATTTAACTTTCAGAATGTGTCAAGAGCTATAGTGAGGTCCTGGTGCAGCTTACCAGGAGGGATGGCTCAGTCCCTGGCAGCATCCTGTCTTAAGACTCAAGGTGAAAAAGGAGCAAGAACTCCAGGCTGCTATTGCAGGTAGTAAGTAATTAGGGGAAGCAGTTGGCAAGGCACGGAAATTTTCCCAGCTCACACCTTTCAGCTGTCGCCAGAACAAAGTCCTAAATCAATATTATTGGTCCCTGCAGAAATCCAGTGGAGATAAATTGACATACCCTGCTAAATGACAGGCTTTCCCATTCCTGTCAGTCCCTAGATAGAAACTATCCATTGCTGCTTCACTGCAGCACTCTCCAGGAGCCATCCCAGTCTTTCAGGTGCTCCCACATGCCATGGAACGCAAACCAGCCTTTGCTCAAAATCAAAACCATCTTCATATCTTTATGTTTTTAGAAAGGCCAAAACATGCATGAATATCACCCTCTCAAGGGCATCCCTCTTCAGCCGTGGAGATCCCTGTTGGCAGAGCTGAAGGTGAGGATGGACAGGAGTGGATTGCCATGAAATTCCCTGGCAGCGATGATGGGTGTTGTTCTTTCCAGGCCCATGCAATATGATTTAAATCACCTCTGCTGCTGCACGCTGTCTTTCTTGTCCAATACATGGTAATCAGTAGAGGATTTAAACAAAGAGTGGAGAAAGAGTGAGCTGGGAAAAGTATTTCCCTCATTTAGAGAAAGAAAAGGAGATCTTTGTTTTCTCGAGAAGTTTATTTGGGGAAAGATCTGGAGAAGAAAGGGAGTAGAACAGAAACACCTCAAGAGTTTGGAAAGAAAAATACTCTAGCTGTGACCTATTTTGTGATAAGAAATGCTCTTTGCTACTTATCTGTTGCTCTCACTTTTTAGTATGCCTAATAGACACTTTGTTAATTTTGAACAAAGCCCCTCTTGAAAAAGAAGTGATTCCTATGTGCATAGAGCTTTTCAGACTTGAAGGTCTCAGGTGTTTTCATTGTCTTTTAAAATATCTCAAGGTCATGGGGATATGATGAATAAGCGGGACTGAGCTGCATTTTATTGTTTGTGGGAGTTCGCTGTCTGCGCAGCAATTTTCTCCATTGGGGCTGGACTATTGTGTTGTGTAAGGGGGAATTAAAGATAGAATGAAAGCAAGATGCCTCTCACCTGTACTGTCAGGATTCTAGAATCACAAGCAGCCTGCTGAACTGCTCTGATGGGCTCGCTTTTCTGTTCTCCCATTTTTCTGCTTGTTTTCAGGAGGGTTTGGTGCTTAGCCTGGAGTTTGGAGCATGTTTCTGTGAAAGGGGGACAGAGGAATACCCCAATTTATAACACTACAAGTTATAAACCTGTAAAGTTTGGCCTGCACGTGCGAGGCAGGATGGCTGCATGCTGCCAATGGCCTCCCAAGCACCACTGTCCCTTTGATCTGTGCTGCCAGGCAGGGTTCTGTGTCCCAGGCTCTCCTGGCACAGCCACAACACCAGCCACAGCTCTCTGTGTTCTTTCAACACCATTCCACCACTGTTCCCTGGTTTTTTCTACAGGTGTCTTCATTTGCCCAGTCCAGCCTGAGAACCCAGAGACCAGGCACAGAACAGAGAAGAGTTTGGAGGCAGAAGAAGTGGATCAGCCAACAAAAGAACCCACCACCCCACCCTCATCTCAAGAAGCTCTGAATTGTAGAAGAGGGAGCTGGAGACTGTCATGGATCTTTGTTGGACAAAACCAGCCACAGTTGATTTTTCCATGTCTTTTTTCTAAAAACTGATTTAATTTGTGCAGTACAAAAATACTTTATAAGGATCTTTAAAAGTGCCAAGAAGGAACATAGAGCTCAACTGGAAGAAAAATGAAACTCTGGTACAAAACAAGGAACCCAGATAATAAATGGCTCCAAAGGAATCGGCCTCAAATGACTGCATAGCACTCCTTTGGTGGAAAATGGTGACTGGTTTATTGTTAAACAGTCCATATTTCTTGTGGGAAGCAATCATGCAGAGTAGTAACACTAATGTAAATAGAAATTCTCTCCAGAAATTGTTTCTGAGAATGCCAGCAGTCTTAAAATAGTTGCTTGCTCCCTCCAAATAGACACCACTGAAGTTACAAATTGATGTAATTCCAGCAATGGGCCTGTAACTTTCCTCTGCAGTCACGCTGTTGAATTAACAAGGAAGAGGCAAATAGAATGCAGAGCTACTGAGCACCTTCTTTGCTTCAGCTTTCCCTGACAAGGTCAGCCCTCAGGGATCTCTGATCCAGGGGAGCAGGGTGGAGGGTTGGTGGAAGGAAGACTTCCCCTTGGTCAAGGAGGACTGGGGTAGAGATCTCACAGGCAAACTTGGCATCCACAAATCCATGGGCCTTGATGGGATCTTTGAGAGGTTGTGGTGATTGAGAGAGGTGCCTGAGGGCTGGCAGGAAGCAAATGTCACCCCAGTCTTCAAAATGGCAAGAAGGAGAACCCAGGGAATCACCAGTCTCACCTCATTCCCTGGAATCAGTCTCACCTCATTTCCTGGAAAGGTGATGGAGCATCCCATTTTGAGGCCACCCCTATCCACACAGAGGAGGACAAGAAGGTGATCAGTAGCAGTCAGCATGGATTCACTAAAGTTATGTTAGACTTGACCAACCTGGTTGCCTTCTACAACCAAAGGATGGATGAGGGGAGGATGGATGGATGAGGGGAGAGCAGTGGGTATTGATTCTCTGTACTTTAGTTGGGCTTTTGACACTCCTACACAGCAAGTCCTGTCTGGATGAGTGGATGGTAAGGTGGATTGAGAACTGGCTGAACAGCAGATCCTAGGGGGTTGTGATCAGTGCCACAGGGGCCAGTTGTCTTAAGTGGTGTCCCCCATGGTTCTACACTGGGCCCACTTTGTTTAACTTATTCATCAATGACTTGGAAGAAGGGGCAGATGCCTGCTCAGCAGGTTCCTGGTGCCAGGAGCTGGGAGCGGTGGCCGATTCCCAGAGGGCCGGGAGCCCTTCAGAGGGACGGGCAGCGAGAAGCTCCCGGAGCTCAGCAAGGGCAAGGGCAGGGTCCTGCAGCTGGCAGGAGCAGCCCCAGGCAGCAGCACGGGCTGGCTGAGCTGCCGGGCAGCGGCTCTGCCCAGGAGGAGCTGGGGGTGCTGCTGGACCCCGAGCTGTCCCCGGGCCAGCCCTGGGGCCGAGGGGGCCAAGGGGACCCTGGGCTGCCTCGGGAGCTGCACGGCCCGCGGGGCAGGGAGGGGACCCTGCCCCTCTGCCCGGCCCTGCCGAGGCCGCTCCCAGTGCCGCGTCCGCCTGTGGGATCCGCAGGGCAGGAGAGCCCCGGAGCTGCCGGGAGGGCCCGGCAGGGCGGCACCGGGACGGTGAAGGGCCCGGAGCGCCTCGGTTCTGAGGAGAGGCTGGGGGAGCTGGGCCTGCCCAGCCTGGAGAACAGACACAGAGGAACCTCATCCATGTCTGCCAGTGTCTGCAGGAGGGGCAGAGCGGGGCCCAGGCTCTGCCCGGGCGCCGGGCACTGGCACAGGAGGTGAGGCAGGAGCTGAGGCTCGGCGAGTTCCAGCTGAGCGTGAGGAGAACTTCCCTGTGCAGCGCCCCAGCACTGGCACAGACTGCCCACAGAGGCTGTGCAGTGTCCCTCCTGGGACAGTCAGGAACCATCTGGACACCATCCTGTGCCACGTGCTCTGGGGTGGCCCTGCTTGAGCAGGGGGGTTGGAGCAGGTGACCACAGTGGTTCTTTCCAGCCTCAGCCATCCTGGGATTTTGGGATTCTAATACAGTAAGGCAAGTAGGGTTGAATTTTTGCTTTCACAAAGATAAGATGTCATGGCCAGACTGCTACCAGAGAAGAGTCGGGAGGATGGAAGAAAGAAGGAGTAAAGATAGAATTTGGGCAGAGATCCCAGCTTGCTGCTACTAGAAGATGTTGGGGATATTATTAGAAGTCTATGTATGTTTTAAAAACATTTTTTTCTCTAAATCTTTGTGTAACCTTTACTTCTACTGTAAGTAAATGACATTTAAGCTTTCTGTGTTCATTTCCCTCTTTCAATACGGATTTTTGTTTTCCTTTTTTATGTGTGCTTCCCCAAATTTGTATCTCACTAACTCAAAAGCCAAGGCATCTTTACAACTCACCGCTTAGGTCATATTCTTTAAGTTAATTATTTTGTGTAAGACCTTTCATACAATCTTTGGTACTTTCATTAAGACATTTTAAAAATGAGACGTGGTTAGCCACCTGCTTATCTCAAACCTACAAAGAATTCCAGCATTTATTAGCATATTCTTTCCTTGTATTTTCCATGCAAGTCATGATTTCCATCTCTTCCTTCTCTTCCACTGAACCCCAGAGTTGAACAGAGTTACTTCTTTTCCTCTGTGATCCTGCAGAGTGACCCCAGGAAGCTGCCAGGAGCCAGAATGGAATGCCACTGACCCCTCCCTAGGCCCTGGGATCTGGCTGTTTCCAGGCGGCTCCTGACTGAGGGATAGCAAAGGTGAGCACCAGTGGCCATCACCCAGTTCTGCTGAGACCAGGGTATGGGCTGGACGTTCAGCACAGAGGATTTCCCAAGTGTTTCATGAAAGCTGACAATTAATACAAGTAAATTGTTCTCTGCAGGGGAGATGGTGTGGCTCAGAACAAGCTGCTCTATAAATAATTCAATCACACTTACATATTCCCAAATTCATATGACGTTTTCAACTCAGCTGGTCAGAGCATGGTGCTAACAACACCAAGGTCACAGGTTTGATCCCTGTGCAGGCATTCATTCAGAGCTGGACCCGATGGTCCTTGTGGGTCTCTTCCAGCTTGGAATGTTCTGTTATTCTCCACTTTATATCAACAGCTCTGTGATGAAGCACTGCACCTGAATTGTTTCATTTCACACCTGGCTTCCTCTTTATATTAATGCTATTTTATGCATTTAAATTTCAGAGGAGGCTAAACAGGAGATAGCATAGCAAAGCAAACCCCGCAGCCTCATTTATCAGTGTCACTTGAGGTGATGCTGTCTTTGCTGAGTCAGAAAGCTGCCCCTTGATTTATGACTGCCTGCTTTTTGGAAGAAGCTTTTCTCAATCACAGGGTCTAAGGCCTAAAGAAGTTTTCCAGTCACCTGCCCTGACAATCCACATGCTGCAGGCTGTCACGTGTTTGTGCAGTGCTGTGGTGTTTGTGGATGTCTGCAGCAAGCCAAAAACATGGCATTTGAGGGGCTCAGCTCTGTTGTGCCTGCTAACGAGCTTTTGTGCAGTGTGTGTAGGCAGCTTTAATTGCTTCTGCTCAAAGCTGGGCAAAGCAAAACTATTTCCTTTCAAGGTCATCTCTAGGATGCTGCTGAGTTTCCAGGCCTGATGCTCACTAAGATTTGTTCAAAGAAAAAAAATTTGTTTAAGTTCATCCAGCCTTTTTTTGGCTGCCAACAGGCTTTGGTAGAAAAGAGAGAACCTGAAAATAGTGTTGTTGAAAGACACCTCTGCTCTTAGTTATGCTGGGAACAAGAGACTGGCTTTTCTGGGAAGGCAGCAGCCTGTGTTAGTAAAATCAGGAACACTTTTTTGAGATTTAAGTCTCTTCCCACTAAAGGTCATTTCGACACAGTTATTCACTTGGAGGTATCAATTAGCCAAAATAGAGGTGGATTTGAGCCAGATGCTAAGAACTAACCCCTGCTCATGTGGTTTATTGACTGCAGTAGAGAGCCTGTTGATTTACAGGAGCATAGTTAAAAGGAGATCCAGGACTTAATGAGGTGCTTTAAAGCAAGGAGTTATATATGAGAGCCTCATGAGTTGAAGGTGAGGGTGCAGCCTCCAGGCAAGTGAGAATAGGTGAATAGTTGAAATAAGCTCTGGAATCAGTGGCTCAACAATCCTTAAGGCTCATGCTAGGCTGGTCTGGCTCCGCTGGGACTGGGACCAGTTGGCCCAAGATGGAATGTTTTAATCCAGCCCCTTTGGACAGTGAAGGAAGCCACAGCATCTGACCCCCCACCACACCTTTTCTTGCTTTAATGCAATTTTGACAATCCAGGTAATATCAGCAGACAGCTATTCCCACCCTGACTTCCTGGGGAATGGGAGGATGCTGTCAGCACCAAAGTTCTGTGGGAAAGGGTGGCAGTTATTTCTTACTTGGGCTGGTAAACTGCTAAATGCTGAACTTGGACTGGGCATCTGAATGTGGGACTGTTTATTTAAAATGCAAATCAGCAAAGAAAACTATATGTATGATTTCCAAGCAGACTTTATCAGTCCAGTAACATTATTCATGTTTGCTTCCGTTCTGTTGCTTTACAGTCAATAAAATGGGGTGTTGTACATTTTCAGTGTAAGCTATAGTCATTGCTCCTAATAATCTGCCCTTTAGACAATTTGCCCTTGAGACAATTTGCCCTTTAGGTTTTTCAAATAATCCAAATTACTGGAATGATAAATGTGTCTCAGAAGAGGATCAGATCACTCAGGAATATTGGGAATCATGTATACACTTTGTAGGTGTTTTATTAGTTACCACTTGCAATCCCTCAGAAGCCCACGGATCCTTGGAATTGGATGGAAAACCACTGCCCCAGATAGAGAAGATGAGGGAAGCTGTTTGTGTAACCCAGCTGGGGAGAAGCAAAGCTGTTGGAATAATATTGTCTATTAAGAAAACCAAACCTTATGCAATTTGTCAAATGGTCACATTATGTTATGGTGATTTCCAAACAAGCTTGCCTCACCGGTCACAATTTTATGCTGAACTTTCAGATGTGGTTATTTTTGCTCATTTACACAAGATTAAATTATTTCTTAGCTCCCTTCTGTCATGTTATGGATGAGCACTGTAAACAGCACTAATGAGGTTGTATCTGTTATCTTGTAGTACATTCAATTAATCACTAAGTAAAATTAAGATAGGGTGAATTTCAATGTTTGAAACAGTGGATGGGATTCAGTCAAAAATGACATGGGGTAGCTGCAACCATTTCACCTTTTTTTTATACCTTCAGATTTGGAAACAGGCTGTGGGTAAACCTTTTTGATAGAGCCAGTGAATTTTCTTAAGAAAGGATGTTCTTTGATGTTTGATCTTTGCATGCTTTCAAGCCTAATCAACAAGGAGATTTAATCAGTGAAACAGATAGGAGCTAACAAGCTCTGAGAGATGTTCATGTGTTACAGAAACAAATTACTTGTGGGTAGAATTGCCTCGTTAAGGTTTAGGGCTGGACTTACTTCAATGATCTCAGACCCAGGGGGAGGTTAACCAGGCTTGGGGAGAAGGATGTACCACTGAGAGTGGACACAAAGAATGCAGAATTTATGGGCCCCAAGGATATTTAGCAGAACTCCCAAGATTAGGAAGAAACCAATAAAGCAACTGTGCTCAATCAGCTCTGCCTGGGTAGGAGGTAATTCTTGCAGGGGCAGATCACAACCACCAGCTCACAGACCACTGACCTGAGAAACCCAGCTCCGAAGAAGAGAAAGCTTGAGCATGGGGACTAATGAGCATGAGAAGCAAGAGAGTCATTAACCAGAGACAGGATACTAATTAACAAGAGAATTATGTAACTTGTAGCCTAACCTCTTTGTTTGCTAAAATGTATAAATAGTAAAAACTTTTGATAGTTGGTGTGCTTGATTTGTGGAATACCACAGAGCACCCAGGCCTGCACGACTCTGAAATAAATAATCTGTGTCTCTCTCAAGTATGTAATTATTGGCTTATTGCACACCAGGTACTGAATCTGATTTTTGTGGACAACACGAGAGGACAGACTGTGGGGGTATTTTATTTTCCTTATTTCATAATGACAGATCAAACTCAGGTTTGTTAGAGAAACTTTTTTCTTCTTGGTTTGGATCCTAAATCTACTCCTACAGTGCTTTAGAAGGATATTGTGCAGAGAAAAAACAATGGAAATACCTTGGCAACACATTTATTATAAAGAAATAGGTCATTGATATATTTTTTACCCATCTTCCGGTGGAATGAATGTCATATTTCCTGAAAACTAAATATAGCAATGCGCATTGGATGCTAATGTGTAGATTTCTCTAAGTAAAAGTGTTACAGACAAATTTTCAGAAAGTCTCCAGGGTTTCTGTGAGGATTTTAAAGATAAGTTGTTGATTGCATGTCAAATACTGCAGACCAGTTAAGGAAAGTGGTCAGAATTAGTCAGTTTCTGTAAATGTTTTAAAGGATAAGGAGTCAGAAATGTTTAAATTGGAAGTGTCCTCGGGTTAGTGTGGAATATGCCACTCAAGGTAGAATTAATGACTTAATTATCCCTGTTTTTCAAAAAATGGTCCCATTGAGGACTTGCTTTGATGCTCCTTGCTTCCTGGGTTTGCAGGAATGACCAAGACATTATTAGTTCAGACCCAGAACGAGGATGCTGAGGGAAGGCAATTCTGCCACAGCTTGAGATACAGTGGCATGAAGCCTAACACTGGAATATTGTCGGCTTTGCCTGATTTTGCACCCTCTGATGTGTGCTACAATATGTAGGAAGGCAGAACCTCGGCACCTGCTAAGTCTACATGTAGCTGACTAGAAACAAGCTGGAAGATCTTTCATGAGCCTGATCAATGTAGAGACAGTGCTGTCAACAATGTCCTCCCATGTGTGTGACAGGTTTGTCACCTTGTGCTGGTGAGGGAACTCAGATCCACAGTGTTCCCAAAAACTTGCTGTGTGTCACCCAGCCAGGCCCAACTAAAATGTCTCTTCTCTGCCTGCCCCCAGATGGGCATAAATTAAAGTAAATTAATGTTCCTTGTCCTTGAAAAGATCTAGAATTCTTTTATTTTCCCCTGAAGTCCACCAATGGAATTCTTCAGTCTCAACACTTTTTTTTTTCATTTTGGGGGAGGGTGGGTAAACAACTGGTCCTGTTATATTGGCAGCACAGAGAAAGATGGAGAGGGGAAGTCGTGACCCTTGACATGCCTGGGTGTCCTGCAGAGCTGCAGGGGCCTCTGCCAGCAGGAACTGGGACAGCTCCTGCCTGACCTCTAGGAAGCAGAGCAATGTGGAGCTGTAGGAAGGCCAGTGGCCGGGCTTTGGGACATCTCGGAAACTGCAAATTACCCACAACTGACCCACCAAAGAGTGTGGCTGACCAGCTGCTTCCATAGGCAGAAAAGCCAAAACCTGACACAGCCCACACTCCTTGTTTTGTAGTTGTTGTTTTTTTATTTTTGTTGGCTTGGTTTGTGGTTGGTTTTTTTCCCTCACATCGCTGAGATTCATCTGGTGCCCAGATGTTTGCTGGCAGAGGTACACACTTTGCTGAGAAGACACTTTTTGAGAACCACTCAGTAAAGGGGTCAGGAGTGGCCAAGGTGCAGCACAACGTGTGTGATGAAGGCACAGGCTGTGCAGAGCAGCCCCAGCCCCTCTGGAACCAGCACGGCAGCAGCCAGGGCAGGCTGCAGGCAGGGCAGGGCAGGGCAGTGGGGCACGGGAAGCTCTGGCTGCTCAGCTGGGTTAATGAGCTGGTCCTGTTGGCTCCCTCTCCAGAAAGCTCACACTGGCAGAATTAGCTCTGGAGGGAAAAGGGGACAGCGATTTTTAGTGTCCTGAGAGACTTTTAAAAGTACAAGTCGTGTTTGAGCACGGAAAGCTGCAAATGTTTTGATGTTAATTAAAGGATGTTTCAGCCTGATTTAATTTGTTCATTGCCCTGCTGACAAATTATGTAGCTCTGTGATATTGTGGGTACCTTTATGCACTTTATCCTAATTATTGATAAGTGTGAGCAGTAACAGTGCCTAGGGGGGAGGGAAGGGGTGGGGGGAGGAAAGCAAGCAGTTTTATCATCAGGACTTCTTTGACTGTGACTGGTGGTGAGAAGATCATGTTATTTTAGGGATGGGAAAGCAGGCATCTGCTTTTTCCCTGCAAGAATTACCTTCTACCCAGGCAGAGCTGATTCGGCACAGTTGCTTTGTTATTTTCTTCCTTTGCTGAGAAATTTGGGAGCAGCCAAGATTTCTTCTCTGAGGAATGCTTCTCCCGGTCTCAGCTCTCTGGTGACTTCTGTGCAGGTGTTTAGGCTGGGAGGGATTTGGTGCTGTGGTGTGGTACCTCTGATCAGAACGTGGTACATAATCTGTGCTGTAGTTTGGTTTCCAGTTCGGGCTGCTCCTTTCCTGAGTCAGTTTTCTGGCGAGTGCAGAAATTGCACGTTCTGTTTCCGGAGTGATTTAGTACGAGCAGAGTTTGAAAAAACCCCAGAGGTGCTAATGTTAGGCATATTCTTCATACAAAACTATCCTTCTGGGCAGCCTTCCAGGATCTAGATAATTTCTCAAGGAGATTTTGGCGCTTTGCAGTGCGCTGTGTGAGATTAGCAAGTAGCAGAACACGTAATACCCATTCCAGCCACTGGACACCATGGTGATAAGGAATACTAAGAATTTAATTTTTTTTAATATATCCTTGATTAATGAAAACATAACACTTATTGCAAGATCAAGTGCTGGAAGTAGATAAAATCTTGTCCTTTGCTGAATTAAGAAATTAAGCTACTGCTCTAACAGTATCTCAATTTTTTGGGTGGGATGGAGAATGTTTTGCAAACTGGAAGGATTATGAAAGTGGAAATAGTGAGGTTTCCAGTCTAACTTGGTAAATAAGGAAGCATAAGCAGAAATGGATGCTGTTAGATTTGTGCATAAGAGTTAGTGAGGCTTGGCCCCTTTCTCAAATGTGCTGCAATTGCATTAAACAGTTGAAGATGAAAAATGAGGTCTTCAGCCAGGACTCAAGTGCCCTGTCACATTGTGGCAGTTAAAATGGGTAAATAAACTTCTTATGAAATATGAAAGTGCAATTTAACAAAAAACAGTAATACTCTGAAAGATGGCCTGAAGCTTCTGATGAAGGAATGACTAGGTTTTTATTTTAATTGCACTGCTATTATTCACCACAGCAGAATGTAGGTTTCTGAAGCTTCCTCTGGACCCACTTGAGTAGGTCTGTGCCTTTTTCGTATGCTGGGGCCTCCAGAGCTGGGTGCAGCATTGCAGGTGGGATGTCAGCAGAGCAGAGCAGCGGAGCAGGACCACCCCAACAGCCATGGGTGTGTGTCTGTCGTGGAGTGCTTGTGCTCTCAACAGGCAACCCAAGCCAGACCTGTTGGAGAGGGTGTTTGGTAACCTCTCTACAGCCTCATCCTTGGTTTTCTGCCATGTTTCAGGTCTGCCTCTGGAAGCTCAGTATGACACAGCAGTTCTTGTTTTCGTGTCATGCCTGCTCAGCTGTCACTTGGAGCGTGCTTGGCAGGGTGAGGAGATCGATGGCGAGGAGAGGAGTGGGAGAGTCCTTCACTGCTCTCCCAGCCTGAGAAACACACTGAGCCTGCTGGAGCTGCCACTGCAGCAGGACTGCTGAATCAGGCACCCAGGGTAGCCCTGCCAGCACACTGCTAGAAGCAAGCCTTGTATTTTCCTGCAGTGGTGCAGAGGCACTTCGAGGTTTAATGGGACAATGTTAATTAGCAGAGCTCCCCGGCTTTAGCAGTACTGTACTTTCCTATTGGAATAAGGCTTGCATGATCATTACTCTTTCTGATTTTACTTCTATTCCCAGTAATTCTTGACCCTGGCTGACAACTTGATCGATCTACTGAATGAGCAGCGTTCCCAGAGTTATTGAATTTCCTACAAATACTGGTAAGATTGTTGGCCAAAGGAACAGTCCTGACTGACTCAGAAGTTTGGTGCCTCGGCTTGCAGTTGACCCAAATAAGCATCAAGGCAAGCTGAAAGGAGAGATTAGCAGCAAATGTCTTGTGAAACACAGAGAGAATTTGTAAGTATTGCAGTGGGGAAAAGTAGAAAGGAAAAAGTTCAAGAGTACAAACATGCTGGGAGAGATTCCACTAATTGGCAAACTGGCTTGTTAAGGAACCAGAACTGGGAGGAGAATTCCCTATAAAAATTTGCACCTTCCCTGTTCATTGTGCAAGCTTCTGGTCCTATGTGGAAGAGTGTAGTCAGCCTCTGAACCTGAGTCTGTGAGAATCTGCCAGGCACTGTTTGTCAGCAGTGAGACAGAGCCTGTGCCCACATGGTTTAAATGGCCACAGGGTCACTACAAGCTCCAGCGACACCCCCCACCTCTTCTTCTGGGGTTTTTTCCCAGCAGGAGAGATCCTGTTCGGAATACCCTGAGGAGCTGATGGAGATGTGTCTGGACGACCATGGAATGAAAAGCCACACAGCAAGTGGGAGGTTTGTGGCTGGAAATGCAAAATTACGCAGGAGCTGCGCAAGCCCTGGTCACTGCTGTTGCTTTGTTGTTGTGGGATGCATCAGGATTTTGCCAGCCTTTGGCCACAGTAGGGCAGAAGGATGATTCATGCCTAAAACGTGATCAGGTTTTGAATTAAAAAATGTAAGTCATGGATGGGCCTTTGGATGTTTGTTTTTTTTTTTTAATCTGTTTCAAAAGTATCTTTGAAGGAAGACAAGCTACTCTGTGACTATTAATACTGATTGTGAGAATCTGTCAATCCTCCAAGTTAGATTAGGGAGAGAAAAGACATACCTCTCCTGCTTTAACAAGACCTGTGTCTAAAATCTGGACAGCTTCCAGGAACTTCAATCTTAGCCTCTTGTCTCAGATCATATAGAGTACATCAACATTTGGGTTCTGATTTGGTGATGTCTTGGATGTTTCATGAGGAAATATCAAGAGCTGAGCGAGTCAGCTCTTTTTGTAACCAAACACTGTTCATATTTGGTCATTCTATTGGATAAGTATTATAGGGAGAAAATGCAGAGAAATTATGATTCTTCAAATCAGTAGGCAAGACTAACATCAAAGCTGTGCAAATTCAGGTTGGTGCTGAACACACATCTTCTGTACTAAGTGTTGTAGGAAAGCATCCTCCAAGCTCCTTCAGCTCTCGATGCCTTTAAATTATTACAACTGTATAGCTTCCTTCTGGCAAGTTATTTATTTTAGCACAGGCAGAGTTGGGTGATGACCTGGGGTTGGCTATAGAAAAGGGCAAACTTGATGATCTCCTGTTCTGTGCTGAAATGAAATCCTGTGCATAAATGAGACTTTTTCTTCAAATTTTCTTTGCAAGTAAAAAAGCTTCAGTATTAATTAGCATTAGTCTCTTCCCTTTTAGTACTTTCCTTCTAATATTTTCATGAAAGATTAGTCTCTGCTTTTATGAACAATATTAAAATAGGCCTGTTAGCATCTACCATGAATAACCATCTCTTAAAATAAATTCTAGAGAGTACTAAAATCTTCCATCCACTTCCTTGGGAAACAGAAGGAGGAAAGAAAGAGCTGCAGCCACAATGGAAGTATTCCAGATCCACCCTTCAGCTGTTGTCCTGCTCTCTGCCCAGAGGGTTTTTATGCTGTGAGTGTGCATATTGCAGTGCTGCTGTGCATCCTGGAGGCACAAACCTTTTAGCAGGCAACAAGGAAAGCAAACCAGGAGATTGCATCTTCCTGCATTGAAAACCACAGGTAGTGAGGCCCACTAGAACTGCAATTATGAAGGGTGTTGCTGAGCAATATATATGATATGGGACATGCTGGAACTTACTGGAAAGCTGTCAAAAATATTTGAATTCTCTCTAGTGATTTGAAGCAGTCTGAGTCCTGAGAGCTCGCAGGGATGAGTGTAAGTGCTTCTCTGGGGTCTGTTACACACACACTCATTTGAATTGCAAACCCCAAAGCACTGCTGATTATTCCCACCGGCAGCACACAGCACGGGTGCTTTGGCTTTAGGAGATTAAATGAAATGCCATTTCGAGAAATTGAGGGGAGGGGAATATTAAATGTCTCTCTAAGACATCAATCACTTGGGGCCTATTGCTGCCAGAGTATGTGGGTGTGGTGTATGACTATTGACTGGGGCTTCTAAATGCATCTGTCCCCAGGTAATCATCACCCTGGGCTTGCTGTTAAGGCTATTTTTGCATAAGGCCCATAATGCTTAGACTGACTTTTAAACAAAACAGCTCTCAATGACTGCGGTTTTCTACCAGAGCACAGGAACCTCATTTGAAAGTTCTAATTGTTGCCTTCCTGCTCTTTCTTTCTTTCTTGGGGTGGGCTGGGAAAGCATGGCATGCTGTGTTAAACAGGACACTTTTTGTGTGTGTGTGAGCTTCTCACTCTGGATGATTTCCCAGTGACCCTTCTTCGGCTCAAAGCTGTTTCTTTGGATAACTAAATTTACATTGGTGCATCAAAGCAGTGAACTCAAGCTGACTCTTTCAACCAGTCTGCACCTTTGACAGGGAGAATTACATGCAGTGCTTAGGAGTGAGGTGTTCTCAAAACAGGGCTAAGAGTGTGCTGTCAGGGGTGGAGGACACTTTCTGATTCACACAGTGGCAGTGCAGCAATAAGGTTTTATCTTACTATGCACAGAGGGTAGCAGTAGTTACACTAATTCTCTTGGGTTAGCCTGCTCCCTAGCTCATCTATTGGAGGTGGAATGCTTAGAGAGGAAGCTAATGTCTCCCTAAAAGTTCATATAGCCATTGGTAGCCTGGATGACATCTCTTGCCACTCAGAAAAAAAAAAAAATTCTCTCTCCTTCACAACAAATGCTTTACAAAATGTTTTGTATTACAAAATCCCAAAGCCTCTGGCAATCTGCTGCTGCAGGGAAGTGCCTTGGCACTGTCTGAGCACATCCCATGTGCTGCTCTCTCTTCAGGTGCTGTCTCCCGTGTACCTCAATTCTTTGCTCTTTGTGTGATGAGAGATAAAACCATCTTCTAAGATGCCCTTAGAACTCTTGGTTTGTTTGCTTGCTGCCCTGCTGCTTGTCATTCTGCTCTCGTTGTTCCTTCGGTATCCAGTATGGAGAATACTTCTGCTTCTTCTTTTCCATATCCTTTAACTGCTTCTCTTTTACTCTCCGTGTTGCACTTCTGTCTGAGTCTGTTGGTGAGGATCCACCTCGACCTGTCCTGTACACCTCTCCCTCTCTCTCTAGACCTGCCCTGTACACCTCTTCAAAAACAAATTGACTTTGGTCTGTGGCTATTTTGCTTGCCCCTGTTAAAGAAGAAGTCACCAGTTTGCAGGAGTCTGTGTGTTTTGCTCCATGCCAGGTACTAGTGGAGCATTCAGTGAGTGCTGGGGGACTTGAGATGAGGTTCAGCAATTTCTCTGAGGCTGCTTGGGCTCTCTGAATCACACACAATGTATGAATCAAAGCGCCGGCTGCAGGCTGCTTGAACCCTAAAAATGACCCAGATGGACGTGTGAGCCCAAAGGAGAGAGGGTAGGGTGGAGTTATGATCCAAACACACCATGTAAGCAGGCAATAAATTCCTTTCAGAGAGCTGGGTGTATGGGAGCTGACAGCCCATCAGCTGATGGTGGCAGATGACCAGCCATAGGATGGATACCAGCTTTAGTACAGCCTTTTCTGCAATGTGTTGCTGCTTCTTAGGTTTCCCAAATAGAGAGAAACACGCAGGACACCCCTACAGTCTCATAGGCTCTAAATTCTCTGGGTTTGGAACTGCTTCTCTGGACTGATTAGTGCTCAGCACGATGGAGCTCTGTGTTCCCCCTTGCCTGCTTACATTTGGCTCCTGAGACTTTGCCACTCAGTTCTTGGTTGAGATGAGATCTTTCACACTTCCTCAGCTGGATACAACTCTTCTCCCCTCCTCATGGACATTTTAGCATTGCAAATAACCCATCTTATTATAGGCTACAGAAAGCAAAAGCTTTTAGAGAAACCTCACCAAACAAATTAGTAGCAATTGTAAATTAGGGTAATTACACAGTTCATGACTGGAGAGACCAACTGAACTCTTGGCACAGTCTGTGCAAAAATATTAAGCTACCTGAAATCCTGAGCAGCTGCAGAATGATGTGAAAACACACTTTTATCACCATGTTGATGTGTCAGTTCTGGTATTAACTAGGACAGTGAAATGCAGTATTTTGCCACTGCCTGCTGCTGTTATTCATCTTTACCATGAAAACTCAGTATTTTCTTCTGAGAATTGCTGCAACTCACCACCTTGGTAATCTTTATTCTTCTGTGTGGTACTACAGCCCTCTCAGGACAAATTGCATTTAAGAAGTGAGTTGAAACTAGTGCATCTACAAGGTATCATATTCCTGGAGTTTTATTTTAGCTATTGATTTTTCACAGTTCCTTTCAACTCAGAAATGAACATGTAAGAAAAAAAATAATAAAAAAAACCCAAACCAACAAAACAGTAACAACAAAACACCAAAAAACCAAACCAATCCAAAACAAAAAAAGTGACAGTTTTGGGGGAGAACTTCTAGCTCTGCTTGTTTCCTCAGAGGAAAGAAGAAATATTTTCCTTTCAGATCCATATTGTGTTTGTCTTTGGTACCAAAAGAAAGAATAGCTTCAAGAAGGGTGAACATACTGCTGTTGGGGGTGAGGTTGGTCTTTTTGTTTGGTTGTTTTGTTTTTAATTGCTGTTGTTCCTTCATTGAAAGGACAACATGCACAGTGAAATAGTTATTTGGTATACTTGTCCTTCTAAAATAAGGTCATCTGTCTAGTGCGTGGCAAGTACCAAAAGTAAAACTTGTGGGTTGGGATTAGAACAGTTTAATAATTTAAGACTAATTGAAATATCATAACACATGATTATGATGAACAACAAATGTGATGCTCAGTACAATGGCTCCCCATATGCTGACCAATGACAGACCCCATCCTTGAACCCCAACTGGCTCCTTCTGGGTGACTCCCCCAGTTTATATACTGGGAATGATGTTCTCAGGTGTGGAATATCCCTCTGGCCAGTTTGGGTCACTTTTCCTGGTTATGCTCCCTCCCAACTTTTCTTTTGTGCACCTTCTCACTGGCAGAGCATGAGACTCCAAAAAAAAACCAAAAAAAAAACCCCAAAGTCCTTGACCCAGGCTAAACATGATATAGCAAAACCAAAAACATCAGTATGTTATCAACTTTATTCTCACTCTGAATCCAAAACACAGCTCTGTACCAGCTACTGAAATGAATTAATTCTATCCCAACCAAAAGCAGGGCATCATTGTAGGTCCCTTCTACTGAAATATTCTATTCTATTCTATTCTAGCCTGTCCTTCTGTTTCTGTCATGCCTTCTTTTCTCCTCTCCCCACCCTTCTACTGAGCAGTGCTTTTGGTCCTGTCTCTGCTGGAGGAGGCAGTTGTTAAAAGCTCACGGGGGCCCAATGTAGAGCTCACTGCTGTTAATGTCATTTATCACAGCCAGTGGCCATTGAAAGGCCGGTGAACCTGGAGCAGGTGAAATGTATTTGCTCTCCTTGTGCCTCAGAGCAAGACAAAGGCTTTGATCTTTTCCTTGACAGACAAAAAACATGTGGGATAGGTGGGCAAAGTAAGGCATGTGGCAAACCTTAAAATATTACAAGGTATTCTCAGTCTTTCTCCAGCAAGCTCCAGTGATGTCCTTTGAGAGAATATGACCTTAATTCTCGCTGTGTTTATGTCACTGTTTCACCCCTGATGGCAGCTCAGAACCATCTAGCCACTCACTCACTCACTCACCAAAACTCCCCACCCCTGCCCCAGGTGGAGAGGAGAATTGGGAAAAAAAAATTGTTCTTATCTCAGTGGGCTGACATAAGAACAGTTCAATAACTGAAACAAGATAAAAGGCACCGCCAGTAGTAGTAGTAACAATAATAATAATCATAATGAAAAGAAGGGGGAGAGAGAGAGAGAGAGAGGAACAAACCCCAGGAGAAGCAAGTGATGCACAACACAATTGCTCAGCTCTCACAGGCTGATGCCCAAACCATCCCTGAGCAGTGATCAGCAGTTCCCAGCCAACTCTCCCAGTTTATAAACTGGGCATGGTGTGGAATATCCCTCTGGAATGTCCCAGCTGTGCTAACTCCTGGCTTCTGGTTCATCTCCTCACTGGCAGAGCAGGGAACACTGAAAAATCCTTGACTTCGGATAGGCACTACTTGGCAGGAACTAAAACATCAGGGTGTTACCAGCATTATTCTCATCCCAAATCCAAAACACAGCACTGTACCTGCTACTGCTGATTCCAGGACAGTATTCACCTATTATTCCATACTATTTACATCATGCCAGTCCCACACTTCCCAGTACTCCAGCACCTTTCCAATTTTTTGATAGATAGATACACAGAAATCAGAAATTCTGGGCCTGCCCAACTATTAATATTTCACCCTTCTGCTGAACAATCCAAATCCATCTGAGCTGCATTTCCTTTTCCTAGAAATTAATTAAAATCTCTACCCTTTTCCTTAAATCTATCTTGATCCTTTGATTCCAGTCAAGCAATTTGATTTTTAAGGAAGTTTTTTTTTTATAACTGGGAATGTGTTCTACTCTTGAGTTTGTGTTTATTATAATGTCTGTAGAAGGAGAATCATTTGGAGAAAATGACTGAGGAAGAGAGAGGGTGTGAGACAGAACAGGGTTAGTGCCTGATGCAAATCCACTGGGACTACTGGGACACTGTGTCTGGAGAAACTGGGAAAGACAGGCCCTGAATTAGGAGAGTAAGGAAAGCAGAAACTGCCAAGCAGCAGAGAGATTCTCTGGGAGGGAATTAATGTAGGAAATCAGTCCAGGAGACAGACTATTTGCTTAAAAGGTAATTTGGAAGGAGAGTTTCTCCTCATCTGGGACAGCTCCCTCCATCATGACTCCCTCCAGAGCTGAGGCTTCTCTGGCCCAGTTCTGTGATCATCCTGCTTTCAGTAGAGGTTTGAGTGGAGATAATCAGAGTTTCTTGAAGTGGTGCTTGTGTGAGGCTTATCTATCAGCCTTATCAGAGGAGAGTATTTATGGGATTTTGTTCCTGCCCTTGTGGTGTTAAAGTGAATGAGAGTCCCTGCTGGTGAAAAGAGGGGATGTGCTGGCAGAAACTCTATCCTGACCTGTCCCTATCCCCTGTCCAGCTCTCCGCCTGGCTGGTGATGTTAGGCCGAGATTTTGCATTTTTGGAACTTCTGCAAGACCTGCTTAATATCCCCTGGGCAAAGCATGGGAGTGAGAGCAAAGCTAGCCTATGCCTGAAGAGTCAGGAAAGTAAGGACCTACACTGGCATTTCCCTCAGACATCATCAAAGAATCCCTGAACTGGGTGCCTCAGCTGTGAAACTTGCCTCTGGTTTTTGGTCTTGTCTTGCCCTTGGTCAGAGCAGCACTGACTCTTTTTACTGTGACAATTTCTCCTACAAATCTCATACGCTCTCATACTTTGTTGTATGTCAGAAATGGAGGACACTGTCTGGGCCCCTAGATTCTGAGGAGCAGAAGATATTTTGTGGGAAATTGTGTGCAGCTCCTTTCTCCCTCACCCCCACTCTTTTCCCACTCACTTTTAAGTTTCTTTAAAGTCTTGCTTTATCCCTTTTCCTTGTCCTTTTCTGTTTAGACAAGCATGGCTTGCACCCACTCCAGTACAGAAATTTTCCACGTGCTGCTGTTGCGCTTTTCCCGAGGGCAGTTTCTTACCTGGGAGCCGTGGTGGCCGTGGCTTCGCTTTGGTCCCCGATGCATCCTGTCAGCACCTGGGATCAGCAGAGGCGTTTAGAGCAGCGGGTACGGCTGTCAGATGTCATTGTTAGGAGCTGCCCTCCACTGCAGAGACATTTCTCAGCTAGATCCTTGGCAGCACCGCGACATTTCCCGCTATTTTCTTTAAAAGCAGCGGATTTAGTCCTCCAGTACTGCCTTGGAACATTGGGCTGGGGTGTTCTTTGCCACTTTCTTGGGGAAGGAGCTCCATGCCTGTTTGCCATTTCTTGTGGGGCCCCACGAGGTTTTCAGTTGTGTGGGAAGGGTTTGTCCTGCAGCGTGCAAATCCGTCACGCTGGGAAGCCCAGAGGAAGGCACGTCCGTGATGGAAGCCAGGAGCAGCGAAGCACCCAGGGAGCTCTGCTGGAGGAGAAAACCCTCTCACCTGTCCCACGGGCCCCGCAAAGGCTGGCAGCCAAAGCATGGCAGACAGACACCCACAACGGGGCCTTGTGCCCAGCGTGGGCAAACATGCTGGCCTCAAATCTGTAAGGGGTGCCCCAAAACTCCCAAATCCCTTCCAACCCAGGATGTTTGTGGAGGCAACCTGTTAACCTATTTCTGCCTTTGAAATCAGATGCTCAGCCACCTCAAGTTTGTGCAGATCCTTTCAGTGCAGATATGGTGCAGCATTTTCATTTTTTTTAGTTTAACAGTCTCTTCCTCTGCATGTGGAAACTGCCAAAAGCAATCTAGGAAAAAGGAGCAATTTTTAATTAAGCCACATGTCTCTGCAGACCTTCTTGTTCCACGTCCAAACTCTGCCTTCAGTATGTTTTATCTCCACTCTCTGCCGTGTCTGTGGGCAGCAGCTGCTGCTGATCTGCTGTCCATGAGGTGTCAGGCAGGGATGGGCTCTGATGGCTGCACTTTGGAAAGCTTCTTCAAACACTTCTGTGTCTCCATCCCCACGGGTGAGCGTCTTTGTTTATTTAACAATTAAAAAACCATCACTGACCCGAGTTCTGGTGGTGCCAGTGCTTGACTAGCCTGAGGACATGCCCATGGGTGGATTTACCAGGCAAGCGACAGCTACCCAGAGAAATGCCGAGTCACTTTGGGGATGTGCTTGCAAAAGGCAGCCAAATCAGAGCATCTATCATGGAGCAGACAGGTTTCATCACCTTTCATGCAGGGTTTCAACATCTGTGAGCATCAGCTGTGTCTTTTGTTCACCAAAAGCACAATGTGAGATATTTCTTAGGGCAGAAAATACTGTTTAATTGCTTCACAATGTATTTGAAGTCCAGCACAGAAGCATTTTCCTCGTGCTCAGTTCTGACTAAATCTGCCTTGGTTTCTCAAGAGAAATGCTTGCAAGGAAGGAGAGCACTGTGCAATCTCCTTTCATATACTGATGAAAACATTGCTGTATTTTGTCTTCTAGCAGGCAGGCATTCCATTGTGCTTTATTTATATTTTTAATGCAAAACCATTTTTTATGCATCAAAACTGGCAGTTAAATTAATATAGAGTATATAAATGCATGATAGAAAAAGAAGAACTCTGGCAGCTGCTTTAGAGAAGTGATTAAAATTTAAAAGGCAGTTTTCCAGTAGAAGAAAACAAAATGAACTAATCATTTGCCATGGCTACACCACTAATGGAGTGTGGAAATTATTTTATTAATGTTTTTGGTATTTCAGAGGGTGGGATTTTTTTTTATGATAGCTACAAAAGATCTGCTCCTTTACAGAAAAGATGATTACTCTGGAAGTTAACAGCACTTTCTATGGTAGTTGCTCTGGCAACTGCTTTCATTCCAGAAGATAATATTCAAGAAATAATTCTCTCCCGCCACTTTTGGGGCTACATCCTTGTATACTCTGTTTACTCCTCTAGGTGCTCCTGGTATTTCTACTTGAAAGAAACTGTACAGAGCTGTTGGTCCGTCAGACAAGCTTTCCAAGAAGAGCACAGCAAAAGCTTTCTCTGTCTTCTAAAAAAAAATGCACTTGGATCCTTCAAAGGTTGGGAGCTACCAATACCATCAAAAGCAGAAAAGACAAAAATCTTTTCCAAAGTCCTGGTGAAGGAGGCACAGGGCTGGGGCACAACACTGCTCACAAGGCATCTGGATCCCTGACCTGGCCCTTCTCAGACTTTTGTGTCCCTCACTCTGTTTCTTATCAGGACTTCCCTGTGCAGCTCTTGTGAGGCCACTGTAAATCCCACTCCCTAAATCCAGGAATTTTGCTGAAACCATTGCTGTATTTCAGAGATGTATTGAAACTTCTTGATTTTTCTTTATAATAGACATTATAAAATATAATTTATAATATATAACTACCCCAGGACAAGCTTAGTCCACCTAGATTTACCCTCTTGAATGAACTGGGCTGCAGACCCGGCCCTGCTCTGGGCTATTGACCTGATAAAGATCACCTGGCTCTTCAAACATCCGGGAGAAACTGCACCCCAGGATTGTGACCACCTGAGAACCATTTCAATTTTTTTTAATTGACTTAGCACCAAAGAAACAGCGATTTTCTTCTGACAAAGAAAGAGTCTTTAGGTTTTATTAACTGGATAGCAAGGAAATAAATACTTGAGATGTGCTAATTGGTTGCACTGAGATGTCTATTGACTGAACAATTAGGATGTTATTCCAGGAGGATGCTGTGTGAGATGGCTGTGGGCTGGATTTGGTCTGTCCAAACTGTTCCCTGAATAAGGGAAGCAGAAATGTTTAAACAGTGGAAGACAGAGCCCTGGATAGCCCCAATGCCTGCTAAGTGTAGGCATGAATGAGGTTTCTCTCACCCCATTTTCCCTCCTGTTTTACTTATTGCAAGAGGCTGGGAGTACAAGAGAAAAAACCCTGGAATCTTGCTAATCAAAACCCTTAATCTTGCTAATCAAAGGATGTTTGTGATGCCTTCTGCTCTGGCATATGGTTCTTTGTAATAATTTTGGTAGAGCAAAACCCACAACTGTAGTTAGGTCTTGCCTCTTCAAGCCAATCTGACTACCAGCAAAGGTGTCTCCTCATTGAATATTACTTTAGTCTGGTCTAGTATCTAGGTTTATTCCTTCAAGCCTGGGAACTAATTACATTCAGGTTTAACTTCAGCCTAAGCAACTTTCTCTGACAGGCCTTGACAGTGCTAAATTCCAGAGGCTGATCTTTACTTCTTTTTTATCCAGTTTGGATACAAAATTGTGGTGAGGTACAATTGCAGGCTCTGCTTCTGAGGCATTTTAACTAGTGCTTCCCTTTTAAATTTAAAACCATGCTGCCAGCTGAAGTGTAAAAAAACAAGTATAAAACCAGGTATAAAATTTCTGTACATGGCAGCTGTGGCAACGTGGAGAGTGTTGTAGTTTGTCCACCACTAGAAAAACTGGAGTGTCCCCCTAACTTATTCTTGTCTCTGCACCTTGTAGGATTTGAGTGCCAGCTGTTTGCTGCTTCCGTGGGTGCTGCCCATCTCCTGCTGCCCCCCAAGCCTGAACCAGGCAAGGGACACTTCCCATCCATCTCCCTGAGGGAACTGCTGCTCCGGGGGGCACCTTCAGGAAAAGGCCACGGGCTGGGCTTCAGTTTCCTTGAGCAGCTCTGAAGGGCCTTGCCACGCGTGGCACCTTCTGGAAGTGAAACAGGGCTTGTTTGCAGCTTTTCTTATTGGCAGCGCCGTGGTCGTGGCCGGCTGTATCACAGAACTTGTCAGGCCTGCTGGGCAATTTCACTGCTCTCACTGTGAGGACTCTCTGATGAGACCATCATTATTGACCCCTAAGCAATCCCTGTTCTTTACCAACATGCCTCATCCCTGTTTCACAGGCAGTAAAATCCAGAGGTGCTGTTTCCAGCCAGGGAAGTTTGGGGGCAGGGACCTCTCGGGTGCCCTTGGTCCCCCCAGGTTCCAGCCCCTGCAGCTTGTCCAGGCTGGGGTCAGAGATTCTCCAGCCCCTCCAAGGCTGCTTTCACCTGCACAGCTAGGAGGTGGCAGAGCTATTTTGGACTCTGACTGAACTCTTTGGTACTGCCAAATGCCAACAGCTCAGGAACAGGGCCTGACTGTGAGGAAACACTTGCAGGGTGACCCATTTTCCCTCACCTCTGACCCTGGCCATACCAGAAGAGCCACTTGAAACTCTGAGAAACTAAAATATGCTAAATACTCTCTCGTCAGCTAGAAATATCTCTCCCAAGCAGAGATTACCTAGAGGGTGAGCAGCTCCAGGCAAATTAACATTATAGAAATAATAAACCGAGTTTAAACCAGTTCCTATTCATCTGGCAAGTGCTTTCACACTAATAATGGAAAGGGCAGCAGTATTATGTAGTAATGGCCTCCTTTCCATTGTTCTGTACAACTGCACTTCATTAAAAGTCAACCTTTCTCCTGTTCCTAAATAGTAAACTATAGCACAGCTATATAGAAGCACTTCAATATTTTATAGCAGCTAAGGCTGCCTGCTATCTATAATTACAGTCAATACTTGGACTGAAGAGAAATTACTTCATTTTCTTAATGTTTCAAACATGGAAAAACAATCAGGCTTTTCCTGTATTTCTAATTGCATTGACTGGCTCCAGATGAGTGTTCTTTTCCAAATTATTACCAGGCCCTGGAAAAAGTAGCACTGAGGTAAAAGCTTCTCACAACTAAATGCCAGTCCTTGTTACAGCTGATTTCTGCAAGCCTTGATCCCAAGTCCCATTTAGTCTAGGGACCCTTAGTTCCAGATTCATGAACATTAAACCTTGATTAAAGTCTGCCTGGAAATCAATGAACCTGGGAGCTCCCTGTGGTCTGATGCCAGCTGTGTGTTGTCCTACTGGAGTTTTGGTACTGAAAGGACACGTCAGGGAGGGCTGGAGAGAATTTTCTGGTTGATGCTGCCTGGATGAAGGAAGTGAAACAAAGGCACTGTGACCTCTAGCTGTCACACTTTCTTAGTTCTGTCCCCAAAAGCCCTACTAGAAATCCAGAAAAAATATCATCCCCAGGCACTTGCCAAGCAAGGCTAGGACTTTGTTTTCCCAGAGATTCACAACCTACCAAAAGCAGCATTTGTTTAGTCACAAACTGGATGCTTTTGGCTGTGTGCTACAGAGAAACCACATCTGCAGATGACTGTCTTCTGCTATGTCCCTCTCATCTCCCTCCTGCAGGCAGGCAGAAATATGTCTCCATGCTTAAAACCAGGTGAAATCTGGGCTGTGGAATCCAAGGCGGTGTGGACATGCACACACTGATACAGTGAGCACAAGTGGCTGGACAGATGTTTCTTTCACAGATGTCACAGAAAGCTGGGATTCCACAGCCTGTGGGCTGCCTGGTCAGGCCCAGGGCTGTGTGCCTGGCTGTGTCCATGCACAGCAGCTCAGACACGTGCACTGGTAGGCCTGTAAATAGATATTGTGCCAAAATGCACAAGACCTGCCTTCAGGAGAGTCACCCATTGGCTTGTTCATTGCTGCAATTGCTGTGTGCCTGTGACACTGGCTGGGTAGTCAATGAGTAGAGATGATTTTATGCACAGAAGATGCTCTAACTGCAAGGATTGCCAAAATACCTCCAGCACTGCTGTATCCTTGCTAGGAGTCTAATTTGGTTAGCCAATTTGGCTGAGCACATTCCAGAGCAGAAATTTCCTGGGTATGTTGCCACTGTGATGGAATTAAAGTACAGTTGATACGAAACCTTTCATTGTTAGCAAAGAGGAGGTGTTGACCTGAGAAAGAAATTATTTCACTGTCTTGGCAGAAATACTCACTCCAGTTAGGACTGTCATGCATTAGTATGTGCAATGGTTGGTGGAGCTGATGCCCTGACTGTGGTGACTGTGGGCCCCTGATCTGTGTGGGGTATCAGGACTGGTGTGCCAACCACTGCAGCTGGGGCAGGAAGCCAGACCAGTGCAGAAGCTGCCTCAAAGTCACTGTGATTTGTAGAATTTCAAGTTTCATCCTGAAAGTCTTCCCACTTCCCACCTCCTCATTACAATTACTGAGCCAAAGAATCGGTTATCTGAAGAACTCTGTGTTTCCCTTGTGGTTTGGCATATTGTTGCATTCAGGTTCCCTTTTTCATTCCTTACTTCCCATAAAATGCCAAGCAAAATTTAATTTTATGCCCATAGAAGTAAGTGTCTAGGAGCCCTTTCCAGAGAAAAAGCCACATCTGTGAGTAAAACCAGCCCTTCTTCAAAATCATTACGAAATTTTGAGAAGGGGATTCAAGTATTATTTTGAAATAGAAAAAAACTAGAATTTTCTTTCTGTTACTTGAGGGGAAAAAAAAAAACAACACTTTGAGCAAGTGTTCCTTTAGTATTTTTTTCCTTGTTCTTGGAAGTGTTTTTATACAAATGTGAAAATTAATTAGGATGCAGAATGTAGGATCTTGTTTATGTGAACATATTTGTTGAAAGTTTACAAGGGCTGAATATTGCAGTAATTGATGTGTGCTTGTATTTCAGTTTCTTGTGGATGCCATCTGCTCCTGTTAAATTGCTCTGTTGTTTTATATCTTCTGTTGTGCTGGTTTATTTTTCTTTCTCATGATTTTGTGATTACTGTTGTTGGGAGGGGGAGGGAGTGGGAGAGAAGGAAGCGTGGACAAGTTGGAGGAAGGATGAAATATCTGTGAAAGCACGAGCACAGGATCAGTTTTGATTAATTCAGTTTGTATACGTGCTTTACATTAGGGACTGGCAGCATGTGACTGGAAGGATGGGTGCATCTCACCCAGATTTCTGAACATAGTTGGCTAATGCTAAGAGTGACAGAGAACGTCTGCTGAGCTGTCAGTGAAGAACATGCATCTTTTTATCCCCTGCAAAAAGCAGAACACATTTTCATAGCTGCAAATAGCCCGTGTGGTGCATTAATTTAATTCTTCCTGGAAAGGCCATATCTGGACAATGCCACTGCTCTGCTGAGTGTGCTGCCTGCTCATCCATCCCTCTGCAAGCTCTGTGTTCATGGCTAGTGATGTTTTTCCTTTTCTCCCACATCCTGCTATCAAGCAGGAGTAACCAACTGCCTGGAGGCCAGATCAAGGAGCTCCAAATCTTCCGTGCCCTGGGTGTTATCTTTCCATCCTAAGGGCTCCATTCCCTTCCTGCTGTCCAGGGGTTCTTTCTCCATGAGACTGACATGATCTAGCCCAGCAGCCACCCAGGTGCCTTTGTACGTGGTGAGCTGGATCCCATTTCCACGCTCCTCCTTTGCTGACTGTCCACTCTCCTTCCCCAGCTTCCAGCCCAGGGCTCTGCTGTCGGAGTGGCTTTCATCTCTCTGCTCACAGATTTCCCCCTCCAGCCCTCAGGTCTTCACCAGCCGGTGTTGAGGCTGCTTTTGGGCCTCACAGTGGCCTCACAAGAGCTGCACAGGGAAGTCCTGATAAGAAAATGAGTGAGAGACACAAAAGTCTGAGAAGGGCCAGGTCAGGGATCCAGATGCCTTGTGAGCAGTGTTGTGCCCCAGCCCTGTGCCTCCTTCACCAGGACTTTGGAAAAGATTTTTGTCTTTTCTGCTTCTGATGGTATTGGTAGCTCCCAGCCTTTGAAGGATCCAAGCACATTTTTTTAGAAGTCAGAGAAAGCTCCACGTGGGCAGCAGCAGATCTGTTGCTGCTGGATTCTGTTCCACAGGCACTCGCTGCCCTCCCCATGGTGGCCTCGGGGACAGCCAGGGCCACCCCAGGGCTGCCCATGTGCTAAATGGCCACACACCACACGTGCTGATGGCCTGAGTGCCTGCCACCTCCAAGGGGACAGGAAACATTTTCTTTGCAGATGGCAAGAAAAAAGGTTTTCAGTCAATTAAAACGTCATAGGAGGCTTGTGTACACAACAGAGCAAACCCCTATGTTTTACAGGGCTGTGTATTGCTTTGGAGAGACAGAAATTATTTGGTAGAGTTTAAAACCTCTCCTTTTTTATGACACTTCTTGGATATTAGAGCCCTTTTACTGCCCACACATTTGCATATTAAAAAGGTCTTTTACTAGAAATGGGCAAAGCTTTGATAGAAAACTAAGGTGGAAAAAATATAAATTCTACTCTTAGCAGAGCTGGTTGAGAATGTTTCAGCCTTTCTTTCTGAGGGGTGGAAATTGCAATCAATTTTAAAAGCCAGTATTTCCCACATGATATTTCTGCTTTGCCAAAATAAAAAAAAAAAAGGTAGAAAAAAGAATAAAGCAATAAGAGTATTATTTTCTCAGTGCTCACTCACCAAACAGGATCTGCCATGATGCCTTTTCTCTGGTTAGAAGGATGTGATATACTCTGGACAACCTCCTGGACTTAAAATTGATTTTTAAAACACTGTAGTGATCTCAGGAATAGAGATTCTTTTTTTTGGTTTGGTTAAGTTTGGTTTGGTTTTTTTTCCCAAAGACAGAGGAGCTGGAGGAAATGACTGAAGAGAGAAACAACACTTTCCTCCCATAATTGCTGCTGAGTCATTTCTCTGTTGGATGATGAGGCAGAAACTCAATTATGGCAGGAGACAGACTGTGATGAGGTTCATCTGGAAACAAAGCCTTCATACTGGGAAAGTCAAGGTCCAATACAGATTGGGCTGAGAAATGGATTTTAAACCAGGCCTTCCCACCCAGGTGTTCCCCGTGTCTCATTTACAAGATTCACTGGTACTCCACCAGCGTTCTGCTTGGGGTGAAACAAATCCTCCTCCTCTGCCCATCCCTGGCTGCTTGGCTGGCTCCAGCGTGTCCTGCCAAGCGTGGGAGCCACGGTGTGTGCTCAGCTGCCCAGACAGCTCTCCTCTGCTTTGGAGAGAGCTCCGTGACTTCAGCAGCGCTGTCCTCGATGTTAACTTGTGCCTGTGTCAGCTGCAAAGGCTTTGGCACCAGCCCTGCTGTGTCCTACAGCAGCTGAGGGAAAGGCTCTCGCGACTTCTTCTCGCATTTGTTAAATAAACTTCTTCCCAGGAGTGTGCTGGGCAGGGAGCTTTGCCACAGCAGCTTATCCTGCACTTAGCCCTGCCTGCTAAACCAGAGACTGGCCTCCATATTTCAGCTTTCTGAAATATTTCTTCTAGTCCTTGGAGGAAAAAAAAAAGATCAAAAATCAAACATTTTGATCAATGTGCAGGGTTTCAGGATGTACTTTGTATGAGAGTTTCATTGGGTTTCAACTATGATTTCTCTGCTCAGCTTTTGCCAAATGCTCAAGCTCTTTGTTTAGTTGCTTTGACAAAAAAAAAAAAAAAGTGTGTATGTAATTGCTTTGCTGGATCAATACCCTGATAGCTTTAATCTTCCTTGCAGTGATAATTTTCTGTATTCCTGACCCTCAGGGTACCTGAAATACACAGGTGATGACTGCTCTCCCTTGTCCAAAATGCTTTTCTGGTGGAAATGTCCCTGTGACAGGGTGGTCTGCTGGGAATAAATTCACAGATGTTCTTATGGCAAAGGGCTGGAGCACAAAGGAATGATGAATCAGAGCTCCTGGACACTGACAAAACAACAAAGGCAATTTATTTGGAGTACTGCACAGCCTCGTCCATGCTGCCACAAATGCAGACCCAACAAAGCTGTATTTCAGTTCTGTCAGCTTCAGGGAGTTTGCTTCTCTCTCAAATGTTCATCACTCTCCCAACAGGGAGATAGAGACTGCACTGGGTTAAAGGATTGCACTGGCTGTGAAACAAGCAAGTGAAACACTCTGATGTTTTAATTTCACCTAGGTGAGTTAGTAAAGGAAGTTAGTAAAGGAAGATGCACACCTCTGAGTGTGAGTAGATGGGAGCTGAGATGTCAGCCCAGTCCCTGGAGTGGCTGAAGGTGGTGTTTGGTGCCTGGAAAACTTCTCATCCCATGCCTGTTGCCAGCAGCTCGCTCTACACAGGAGGCCTCAGGAGCGGGAGGAAATGGCAAATTTCGAGTGGAAAGCAGCTCCTCCCTCCCAGAAGAGATTGAGCTCGTTTTGGGAACACCTGCCACGGCCAAAAAACCCCTCAGTGACGCAGCCACGCGCCGTGTTCCAGCTCCTGGAAAGCTGGGAAAGCCCTGCCCCGAGCAGGGTCTGCGTGCTGCCTGCAGGGAGCAGAGCCACAGGAAGGTGCCAGCAGGGTCTGCTAGGGCTGGAACGTGCCCGGATGGAGCAGCTCGCTGTGCTCAGCCCCTGGCAGAGCCCCCTGGCATCTCTGCCCTCCGCAGAGCATCATCCCACCGCTGCCTCCTGCCCCCTCTGCCCTGCAGCCAGGACCGCTCACACCTTTGCTTTGAGGGCTCTTGTAAGGGATTCTGTAGCTCCTGAAGCTTCCATTGTCTGCACAAAACAAACGGTGGGCTTTGTTTTCTTAAAAAAATTAAAATAAACTATTAGTCTAGAAACCTTTACCAGTTAACTTTTTTTTTCTCTTGTAACTATTGGAAACACTGACATGGTCATGCTGCAATCAGCTGATTATTTCCATTGCTTTTGAGAGGAATTATGAGCCCATTAAGCAGCCTCCCTTTTGGTCATGACATTACTGTTTTACAGCATGAACCTCTTTCTGGTACCTAGGATATGCTATTTCGAGTGAAATACATTCAATTCAGAGCATATTTTTTTTTTTATCAGCCAGACTTTCAAATTAGTAAAATAATTGGACAGGTGTGCTCAGTTTTCAACAGCAAAACATCCTGGCCTGAGTCACCAAGAAACAGAGATGCTACAAAAAGATATTTAAGACTCTGTGTGTTCTTTTCTTGTAACAATGATATGTGATATTTTTTGGAGTTATTCTTCAAAGTTTTTCTCTTCTTTTCTCCCTTATTTCTCCCCAAATATATCTTTTCAGAAGTCTAGCTACCACTAAAGAATTTATTCAATTTTTAATATTTCCTTCAAAGAAAACCAAGGAAGATTTCCAGAGATATTGTATTCAATTGCAATCATGTATTAATTCTTCTCAGAGAGAAGACTTTGCTGCAAAAAATATCATGTCCATTAATAAAACCCCAATGTTTTGCTTTTTTGGACTACCTATCTTTTTGGCTATTCTGTAAAAATTGAGGAGGAATTCCCTTGGATACAATGATGTGCATCCCAAGCTCTAGCAGATTTATTTGTTTAGGATTCTCTCACTTCCAGCCTGTTTAGAACATAGTCACTTTTAGCATCATTGGGTCCTATTTGAAAATTAGCCTGAACACCAGGCTCCCTGATGTCCCTTCCATCCCAGAGAGAGGCAAAGCTCTGTGGGAGGCTGCACCTCGAGTGCTGTGCCCAGCTCTGGCCCCTCAGGCTGGGAAGGACATTGAGACACTGAGAAGGAGGAGACAACGAGGCTGGAGAGGGGCTGGGAACACAAACCCTGTGAGGAATTTGGAGCTGGGGGTGCTCAGCCTGGAGAAAAGGAGACTCAGGGGTGACCTCAGCACTCCCCACAGCTCCTGAGCAGTGCCTGTGCTCAGCTGGGGCTGGGCTCTGCCTCCAGGCAGCACTGACAGAACCAGAGGACACAGCCTCCAGCTGTGCCAAGGGAAATATAGGTTGGATATTAGGGAAAAGTTTTTCACAGAAAGGAGATAAAGTTGTGGAATGGCTGCCCAGGGAGGTGGTGGAGTCCCCATCCCTGGATGTGTTTAAAACAAGCCCGGATCATGGTTGAGTTGAGGTGTTGGGGCATGGGTTGGATTAGATGATCTTGAAGGTCTCTTCCAGCCTGGTAATTCTGTGAATTCTGTGAAATGTCAAGTGAAGGTGGATGTCAGCATCAGGCTGGGTGGTTGTTCCCTGCCCTCATCAGGTATCCATTGGAAAACAGGCTGGAAAGTGCTGTTCTTTGTCACCCTCAACACCTACAGCCCTAAAAGATGTTTGACAACACCTGTAGGCCCAAATGCTGAGTCCACCAGGTTATCCAAACATGTTTTATTTTGCAAACCACCATTCAACAGTGAATCAAAACAGCAAAAAGCAGGGGGTTGACAGCAGTTATGGGTTTCTGGGTGAGGCAGTTTTCCTTCCGAGTTAGGCTGAGCTCTTTCCATACTGCTCATCCCCAGGCTGTCCAGGCTGCACCTTCTGAGCTGTTGCCCACACACCAGCACACGCTCTGCAGCAGCAAGCAGAGACAATGGCTGGGTGAAATCCATGGCAGTTCTGGCCAGATAAGCTTTACACATTACACATTACTGCAATTAGGAAACAAACAGAAAAACTGAACCCTGGCGAAGGAAAAGGTGCCAGAACACACACTGATATTTTTGCCTTGCAGCTTCTCAGATTTTGTCACTAGGAGAATCACTTCTCCTTACTTTTTTTTTTTTCTCCCTGATGGATTTTTTCCCTTTTTTTTTTTTTTTTGGTTGTTTGCCTGAATGGATGGAAATCTCTGTGGCTTATTTTAGATATACGTTTAGTCTCCCTGGGATACTTTTTCAATAACTCACAGATCAGCAGTGGGGCACAGGTGTGTGTGTGGGAGAACTGACAGCAGGGAAGCTCAAATCTGTAACCTCTTTTCTGACATCTTTTTTTTTTTCCTACAGTTTATGGTTGAGAATCAAGAATATTTTAAAATGTCTTAAAATAATAATATAGCCTAAGTGAGAACTGAGTAGGTGGGGATTCAATTTTTCCAATGCCAGTTACTAAAATAAAACAGATTAAGGATTTGTCAGAAAAACGTCAGCTTTTCTGTGTTTTCCTCTTAGTGCATTTAAAAAAAAAAATTGATGTGGAAGTATGATTCTCTATTCAGGAACTTTAGGGAGTTCAACTAAAGCAAATGTCAAATCCTGCAGCTTGAACCCAACCATCAGCAGAACAAACTGGGGCAAACAGATTGGAAAAAGCTTTGCAGGAGAGGTGAGGGCCCTGAGGCACTGTCCAGGCACACCTGAATGCTGTGCTGAGCCCCTGGATCAAGTCTAGGAGAGCCCAGCAGAGGCCACGGAGGTGCTCAGGGCTGGGGGACTCTGTGCTGGGAGAGGCAGAGAGAGCTGGGCTTGCTCAGCACGGGAAGGGTGCAGGGGAAACAGCTCCAGACTCTTCTTTGGAGGTGCAGAGAAAGAACAGGAAGCCGTGGGCACAATTTGAAACCAAGAGGAGCTCCAGTTAGATGTTGGGCAGCCTTGGGTTGCCCTTGTTCCTGCCACAGTCGAGGTGTACTGAAAAATCTGTGAGCACAGCAAATGAGAATTTCAACCCCTGGTTCAACACAGGCTCCTCCCCAGAGTTTGAGCTGCCTTGAGCAAACGCCTCAGTCCCTCTGGTTTGAGATCCTGTTTCAGGGGTGGGTGGGCAAAGCAGCACAGTTGTGTCAGCATTTTCTGGGGCTTCTGTATGACAGGGAGCTGAGAACCAAGAAGGAGGAAGATTAGTGTCTCCTCTGGCTCAGTGTAGCTGGATGTTCTTCTGAAATGCACAGTTAAGGTTTTTGTCCAGTCACACATCCAACACATCTTGCAGCCACCTCCTGAAGAGCATCAGGAGTCTTCCCTCCTCTCACACTGAGCAGGAGTGCTTTTGGCAGTCCAATATCCAGGTGGTCAAAGGGCATTGCTGCTCATTGTCCTTTGGTCTGTCACTGAGGTCAGCTGGTTCAGGAGTGACACTGCCCAGGTAAATTGTGTTATTAGTCTTCAGTAGGAGCTGATGAGTCCTGAGGGGCCTGAAGTTATTAAAACCCCTCCATGCACCTGACTTCTGGCACTAAAAAATTTTGAGGTTTAAATGAAGTCTATTTCAATCAGTGTAAATTAGAGAAAAACCCTTATTTCTGATTTCCAAACATGCATAGTAGAAGATGAGTGAGAATAGCAATTAATACTTTAATATCTGATGTTTGCAGAGCAGTAATATTCCTGCCACATTTTTATGCTTCATAAATTTTGTAAGGTAGAGGGATGCCAGTATTCAGATCCAACCTCCTGGCAAACAGAGAAGAAGTTGAAAAGCAAACCCTGTAGCTCAGGCCAATTTTACAAAATTACAAATAAAAGCTTTCTGTAAAATTAATAACTGCTACTTCATGCCAGGGACTCAGAGGAGTTGGATCCTGGCTTGGACCATGATGGGAAGGAAGATTTTAAGGATTATCCTCGTGTGGGGAGACACAGCCAGATGGCTGGAGAGCAGAGCTAAGTAAGGAAGTCAGCTCACACTTACTGTGGCTTTGCAGGTGTACACAGGGCAGCTTTCCTGCCAGTCAGCTGCTGCCAGGAAACTCACTTTGCTGCTAGGACCTGCCAGGATGAGCTCAGGGAAAACCCACCTGGAGGTACCAGGAGAGGTGGGGCTCTGGCAGCCTCTGCTGTGCCCTACAGCTCCTGTCCCTGCCCTCCACACACACTCAATACTGCCTCCAAGAAACACAAAAATAAAACTCCTCTTTTGCCACTTTAAAGAACCAAGAAATTATATTATTGTATCAAAGGTTAGGCATGTGTTGAATTATTTGGTCCTATTCATATAAACAAATACTGTGTGTTGCCTGTGACAAATAAGTGTGTTGACTGTGCCACTGGATATTCAACAACAGCAATGACAGATTCTTTTTGTGGGGAGCTGATTCTCTAGGCCTATTTCTGAGGAGCAGATCAGGAGCTCTGCAGCTGGATGCATGATAACTGTCATGGCACAGAACTGCATGACTTGCCTGCAGAAGTTTTGTTTAGTCTGTTGCTTTTAGGTCATGCAAGAAGATCTCCTTTTGGCTCTGTTTTCAAAAAGTGTACTTTGTCAGGGAGTTTCTGTGAGTGCCTTAATACCTCCAAGAGTCAATGATTTCCATGGAAATTTTTAAATCTCTTTACCCTTATTATTATTATTATTATCATTATCATCATTATCATCATCACCACCACCATCATTATTATCATCATCATCCTCTAAATAGCATTTCTTTTACCTTCATTCTTTCTATCCCTTCCTGTTTCTTTTTCATTTTCTCTGCCCTTCTTCACTAGTAAAAGGAAGAGAACAGAACACCCCTGCCTTGTGAATTCTCTGCCAAAACGTCACCCAGCTACTATGGTTTTAAAAAACTGATGCTTTTCCACTATCTGTATCCTGCCTTTATTTCTTAACACATGGTAAATATTTGTTGGGAGTCAGCTGAGGCAGTACAGGCAAGGGTTTCAAGAGTGATAGGTCCTGGTCTGTGGTTTAGTAAAACACAAAAAACACTCAGGGCCTGGCAAGCTGGGATTCAGGGCCAGTAAGAGAATTCCCTCTGCATTTGTTACCTCACTGTATTTGTTGCCATGTTCATTTCTCTGGTTGGGCATTCTTTTCAGCAGCCAAAAAGGCTTTTAGAGGTGAGATTTAGATCAGATGACAGGGAGAAGTTCTTTGCTCAGAGGGTGGTGAGCACTGGCACAGGTTGCCCAGAGAAGCTGAGGATTCCCAGTCCCTGGAAGTGCCCAAGGCCAGTTTGGATGGAGCTCTGAGCCACCTGACCTAGTGAAAGGTGTCCCTGCTCATGGCAGGGGGGTGGAACTGCATGATCTTAAAGGTCCAACCCAAGCCATTCTATGATTCTATGCAATTGAATTCTAGGAAAATGGTGAGCTCATTCATCTCACCAGTCTAACAAACCATATCCCACCACTGGTGATTTCTGCAATTAAAAAAAAAAAAAGGCAGGGAAAACATAGCAAGGAACAGCAACACCCATGCACAAACCTGCATTCTGTAATGCTGGGTCAAAGCTAGAGACCTGACATTTGGAAGGGGCTTAATGGAAAACTCCATTACTCCAAACCAGCCAGTCTGTAACCCCTGGAGCAAGTTTTACACGCAATGGGAACAGCTTCTCCTGGCCACATTGCTGAGAGATCTCTGCTTTGTTCCATGACACAAAAGGGCAGCACTGGTCTGCAGCTGTAATAAGGCAGGGAAATGGGAGAAGGAAAGCAGGTGACCTGGATATCTCTGGAGGGAATTGAACCATGGGCCACAGAGAAGTTAAGCAGACCCCAGCCACCATCATTTGCATCAGATCCAGGTCCTGCAAAACATCCATGGTGTCAGTAAAACACCTAAAAATCAGTCAGTTTTAAACGTGAGGAAAGCACCTTGTCTTTCCTCAAGGTCTTCAAGTTTGCTTTTTCTTTTAAGATGATGGGAAAGGGGCAGTTTGGTGCAAGAATTCCTCTTCCCCAAAATGAGTAAGATATTGCTCAGCAAATTGTCTGAGCAGTTCCTGCCACACATTTTTCCTGCTGTCCTTAGCAGCAGTCTGCTTGCCCAGCCCTTCCCCCAGGGCAGGTTTCCAGCTGATGTCTGCCTCATTTTTTCTGCAGGCACGGGGATTCACATCTGATGCCTGCGCTGGTCACCTCTGAAAACGAGCGAATGGGGGATCCTGCACCAGCAGATGAGAAATGCCCTTAATACTCAGCATCCTGGTGCATTATGCACTGCTGGGGGAAGAGTGAGAGCAGTGATGAGGTGTCCTAGGTCCCAATGCTCCTGAGCCCAGCTTAGCAGCCCTCAGACCTCGGAGACTGGGATGCTGAGGGCTCCAGCTACCCAAACACTGCCATCTCTGCTGGCAAAGTTCTCTTCTCCAGCCTGGGGCTCTGGCAGAGATTATTTGTGAGATGGGGTAATTAGAAGACAATAGTTATTTATTAATGTGATTCTGCTGCGCTTGGTCTGAACTCCTGTTTCAATCAGTGGCTGAGTCAAGGGTGGCTCTGGCAGGCCAGTCCATCCCTTTGGGCAAAGCTGGCCTGGTTTTTGGCTTCCAGCCTCCTGCTCTTCCTTGGATGCCTGCTCCAGGGATGGCCATTACAGGCTCTGGCCTTTGCTCGTGGCTTTATTTCTGGCAGCACATGTGCAATAAAAACAGGCAGAGCAATCCTATCTTCCCATTTGTAATAAACAGGTTCTTTTCTAGTTGCTTCAGAGTTACCTGGGTTTGGTACCAGAGGCTGTAGACTCCACCTTTCAAATGGTAAATTATTAAATAATTGCCCCAAAAGAAGTTTGTTATTGAACTGGGTGTTGCTCTTTCAATTTTGCTTTTGAAAGTTATCTATATCTAGCACAGTCTTGTTGAATGTTAGAATATGGATTATCCTGGGGTGGGATTTTCTTTCTTTCCTCTCTCTCTGCAAGCTTTTACAATATCTTCAACTTAAAAAAAAATAGAGATCAGAAGAAAAGGTGTTTTAGTGGCTTTCTACCTCTGAAGATAAAAAATGAATAAAACTCCAAAATCTTCAGACCTAGAGGAGGGGGAAAGCAACAAAAACTTTTTGTAGTCCCTTAAACAAGTACATTAGTCCTGAGAAATAAAAGTGAAGAAAATCAAGATTCATACTCTCAAATGTGTATTATCTGGAACATTTGAAAAATGTGACTTTTTTTCACTTTGTATTCTGAAAAAAAGGATCAGAAAATGAAAATTTATCACTTTCATAAGCACGGTTTTACAATTTTAATGTGCCTTGCTTTTTTTTTTTTTTTTTAATATCAATGTTGTCTATTTCTTCTGCTGTGCTTCATTTCATACCCACATGGCAATTTACAGGTTTCTCTTGGTGGTGTTTATGCAGTGTAAGGTGAAGTACCTGGTTCTCTCTGCCCTTATTCCCTTCTGCTCCTGTGGATCCCAGAGTCAGGAGCAGCTGTTTGACTCCTGGGAGGATGTTACAGTGAGGGTGGTTGTGAGAGACACCACAAGAAGGTGCAACAGGCAGAAGCTGTTCCTGGAAGCTCAGGTTTGACAGTGAGCAGAAGTCCTGCCCCAGGGTGGTGCAGCCACGCAGAGATCTGGAGGATGCCTCCCCCTGGATGCCCCAAAGTCCCGTCCCAGCAGGGCCAGGGGACAGGGCAGCAGAGGCCAGGAGCACGCAGTGCGTTCTGCAGCCATGGAAACACAGCTTTGGATGGCAAAACTGCCGTGCTCTGACAGAGGCTCCTTCTCCTCCCAGCCTGCTCCCAGTCCCTGGCAAAGAAGGCAAACTTTGGGACGTGCAGCGTGGGGTGAAGCACCATCCCTGCCACCCAGGCAGGGCACTGAGGGACTCAACCCTTTGTCCTGTCCTGAAGGAAGCTGCAAATCTGGGCTGTCTCAAGCACAGAGGACAGGTGGTAGCAGCTGAAGTGAAAAAGTCCAGCTTTTCTACACACAACCCCAACCAGAGCAGCACGACCCATTCAAACCAACCCCAAGTCTAGTTGCTGCTTGGGAATTATTTCCAGTTGCTAACATCCTTGATGGGTAGCAGCACATTAGCATTCCACAAGGTTAATGGTCTCTGCTGCTCCCTGAGCTGCCAGTCAATTTGCTCACTAATCCCTGGAAAACAGCTTTGGCTGCACTGAAGCAAGGTATGGGAAGTGAATCTTTGATCTCTCGGACACGGGTCTGAGAGTGACAAACTGAGACAAGCCTGACACCATTCCTTCTGCAGGGCCAGACACGCAGGCTGCCCTTCCCAGAGCCAGCCAGCTCACTCAGTGCACGGAGCTCAGAGCAGGCCACGGACGGGGCCAGCAGGGGCACCAACTCAGGGCTTTGTGCTGTCAAACCCACCCAGAGTAAGCAGGAAAGATGTGCCCTGAATCAAGGAGGAGGAAATTCAGGAGCTCCAGCACTGTCTTTCTCCACCCAGAGATGGAGAACCCATGGATGTCTTTCTCCAGCCAGAGGTATCTTTTGCCCGTGGTTTAAAGGAATAAAATGCAGCAAGATCTTTCTGCTCCCCTGGTTTCTGGGCAAGGCTGCAGGGCTGCAGTGGCAGCCACAGGCTGATGTTTGCAGAGAGGGGTGGTTTGTGTGGAGTCAGGATTGGGCTATCGCTTCAGAACGCCCTGCTCCCGTATTTGCCAAAGGATCTGGCAGCCCCCAGAAGGCAGAAACACCCCTGTGAGCAGGGCTTCATCCTCTGCATTCCCAATTTCTTTCTCCTGCTGCACAGAGGGATTTGGTGGCAGCAGTGCCCCCAAATTCAGAAAAATTTCTAAACCCATGAAGTGCACTACTTTTTGCCCTCTACCTAGGGTGGCTACTGTGACCAGCCAAGGCAAATAACATTTTACTCTGCTCTGATGTGACAAGAAGAGCAGGCTAAAGCACAAAGGCCAAGCTGATGGCCAAGGCTAAGCCTGAAATTTCAAGCAGCTTGCAGATACTGCAAGTAAATATCCTGTTCTCCCATTGCTCATCCTTCTGTGCAGTCCTGGGCATGTTTTCATCTTGCTTGGTTTCCAGAATTGTGACAACATGTGGGACATTAAAGCTGAGCATGAAAGTGGTGCACTTCAGAGGACTTTGTAGGATTTGCATAACATGAGGGTAAATCTTTGAAATGGAATTTTGCTTATTTCCATATTACAGGAGCTGTTTTCCCCAGTCTTTTAAGTGAAATTGCAGGATTTCAGTGGGAATTGTTTAATAACTTGCTGAAAGAAAAAAGTCACCTCTTTCCTAACAGAATACTGGCTCTACAACAGCATGAAGCAGTATATTCCAAAATGTGTCGTTTAGGGAGCTAGGGAATCTACCCCCACCCCCTGCCAACCTGTTTTGTTTTGTTTTTGTCTGAAAAACTTGAACAGCAAGCCCACAAGGGAGTTTTGGAGTGATTGGCTCGTGTTCCTGCTCCTCTCTGGGACCCTTTTGCTCAGGTTGCATGCACCATGCCCTCTTGCTGACACCGAGGTGTCAGAGTGCAGCCTGGCTCTTGGACACCTGGGTGCTGCAGGGAGACCACCTGAAGCTCCTGAGACCTGGAAGCAACCCTGGCAAATGAAAAAACATCCTGGGCTCTGGCTGAAATGGTCCTTATGCAAGCCAGGAGGGTTTCAGAAGGAGCTGGCAGATGAGTGTGCCCTTGTGCTGCTTTGGACTGCTGAGGCTGGAAGGCAAACCCCCTTAGGAAATCAAGCTCCTCCAAAAAGACAGGCTGATACTTTCTGGGTCTGTGAAACCCTGCTGGCTTTCTGTTTCCTTAGACCCGGATTTAAATTTATATTTGATAAGAAAGAAGAGCTTGGGACTTGGTGTAATTTGCAACTAATTGGATCTTCTCAAATGCCAAGTGAAGAAACAAAGGGTCAGAAAAAGAGCTTTGTTTCGTGCGTAATGACAAGAATAATTGTGGGATGACACAGCCCTGTTCTGCTCCAAATTATTACTTACTCCTGTTTTAGCATAAATCTTCTGCAGTCTTCACTAGCAATTAATTTGGCACACTTTTAATTACATGAACTGACATTAATCAAAAGAGGGTAGCTGACCCCAGCTATTGTGGGTCACAAGTTTTGGGTATTCCTTCTGTGCACATGGCTTCTCTGTCTGTCTGTCTGTCTGTCTGGCAGCTCTTTGTCATGCCTGTGGGTGGGAAGGCAGCGCAGAGGTGCCTCAGGGAGCTGGAAATGCTGGCAGGGGTCACAGCACCACGGTCCCTGCCCTGCACCACGAAGTTCTGAGCCTTGAGCAAAGCGGGCAGCACCTGGGCCTGGCTGTCAGGGGCTGCCTCCTTTTCTCTGCTGTGCTCTACAGACACATTTCCATCCTCCTGAGCTCCTGAGCTCCTGATCTCCTGATCTCCTGAGCTCTGCTCTGCAGTGAGCCTCTCTGGAGCCCTTGGGGAGGCTGCTGCCTGCCCCGCAGGCTGCCACAGAGAGGGGCTCGCTCTGCTGCCTCGCTGCCTGCCGCAGCCTTGCTGAGAACGAGCAAGGTCCCGGGCAGGGGAGAACCACAGTTTCCCAGGAAGATAAAAACAGCTGGGATTTCTCCCCACGGGGCTCCATTACAACACAAAACAGTGAAGAACTTGTGGTGGATTATTGTGGTTTCTGCACAAAAGGCTTTGTCCAGGCTTCTTTTTTCCTCAAGCAGTAAAGCAGCTGAATGTGGGCTCGTGTCATGTGAGTTATCTCTGTCCTTAGAGGTTTCCAAGGCAAAACCAACCTGGAGCAAGAGACTGGAGAGCAGAGACCTGCAGAAGCCTCCCCCCACCAGCACATCTGCAATTGCTACGAACCAGCTGCTCCAGTGCCAGGTTCTGCACTTGAATTAATGAAACTCAGCCCCTCCCAACGCTGGCTCCTTGCAGCATCCGAGGCTGGGAGGACTTGGACTCCTCCTCTCCAGCTCAGTGCAGGCTCATGGAAAAGGGAAAAGGTTCCAGGAGGAAGAGGAGGAAAAAGGGGGAAAAATCATAAGGGGATGCAAGAGCTGGGAGTTTTTCTTGCTCAAGAAATTAATGATCCATCAAAGACTGTCTGCTATTTTCAGCTTGCTAGGCAGGAGAAATACCAAGCTTGGATCACGTGAGCTTGGATTCGATTAAATTAAATGAAGGGATGGGGGATGTCTACTTGCAGGAAGCTCTTTGAGGAAGCTCACTTGTCTGAAGTGACCCAAAGGCAGGAACATTTTGGGCTGCCTTGTTGTTCTGGGATGGGAACCAGTCTAGAATGTGAGCCCAAACAAGGGTTCTTATAGGGCAGGTTTAGGTGAAAAACCTCACAGAAAGGATGAAGGTGAATAATCAAAGCACAGGGAGGAGATGAGGTATCCCAAAACATTTTTTAAATTGACCAGAAACCCAAATTTTGACTAATTACTACTGAATTCAACATATATTACATACACTGCATGTTTCGTATAGTTCCCTATGTGTTCCATGAAATTCAACATTCACAGCATTCCTTGTTTTTGCTCTGCTGATACAATAAAGAAGCAGGAGCATATTTATTAATTACTTTTACATGCTTCTGGTCCTTGGTTTATGGGTCCACTACTCACAGGAGGGATTAAGAGTCTCCAGTGGGCTTCTCTGGAAGGAAGTGGTTGAATTGATGGTAGCCTGTTTCCCAAATTATTGTCATTGTTGTTGCTTTAGTTAAAATGAGAATATTTCATGGAAAATGTGTTCCATCTGGCTCTGTGACTGGTGGAAAGCCAGTCACAAACTTTTCATCTGAGAAATAAAGTATTCAGAATTGTAGAGTTATATATGAGAGATGACTCAGCTACAGGACTTTATCTCTGTGTGTCATTTTAAGCTAATATTCGGGTTTTTAAAAACAATTATAGGTCTAGTTAATTATAAGTTAGCGATTCTTAAATATGTCCTAACTTTTGTATCATCTTGACAATTTCCAGCTGTTTTCAGAAATATTTATTGTGTTACAGCTGAAAAAGGCTGGCTGCTTGGAATCTCTTGACATTAAATGCATTTTGAAAACTAATGTAAAAGCATTTCAGCAGAAGATTTTAATTTTCAGCTTCGCAGTTTAAAACACAGGAGTCCAGGGCTTCCACCAAGCTCTGCCTAAACACCACCACTCCTTTCTCTCTGACCAGTGCAGCCTATTGAAATGAGGAGTTTAAATCAGCAGAGAGGGAAAAAAAAAAGATTTCAAAAGAAAATGCAAAAGGTCTAAATGGTCCCAACAGTTTATTGAAATGAAGCAGAAAAATTATCTCAAACTCTCTTGTGGATGGATGTGTTTTACAACTGATGCTAATCCTCAGTGCAATCTGTATCCTTGCCCAAAAGAAGGGAGGGAAGTTGATTTTTTCCCCATAGTTGTTGCTCAGTGATGTGTCTATACATCCTACATGTTGATGTATATAACAGATTGAAGCTGTTACACAGCCTGGGGAATTCTTCTCCTTCCCTGCTCTGCTCTCCTACACAGGAGTGCCTGAGCAAGGTGCATGGCCCCTGCTGCAAGCCAGTGCAAAAACATCTAATTAGGTATTTATTTATTTCTGGAGGCTGACACACACCTTACAAGTGTTGGTTTTAAAATACCTTACCTATGAAGTTTATGTGTCTAACAACAGAGGTTTTGAAAGGATTTTTCCCTCTTGTGTAATACCCTGCAAAAAAGAAAAAAAGTATTTTTCTCACATACTGCTGTAAATGTGAGGGCTTGTTGTTCTTGCTGTGTTATTCATCATTGCAGGAATTGTGGCTGAAGCATCTAATAAAACGGAAATCCTGCCTGCATAAAAAACTAACAGCACCTGGAGAGGGCTTGTGCAGAAGATGGAAGGAACAACCACATGGGATGAAATCTCTCGAGTAGTATCTGTCCAATGAGCTGCTCCATTTTGCATAAGCTTTGCAGAGAGCTGATGGGTATTTCAGTTTGTGACTCAGGAGTCAGGAAGATTAGGAAAAGCAGGACAGAAATCCAGCCTCAGAGGTGGAGGGGGATGCTGTGCTGAGTTCTGCAGCTTGGCAGCAGCACCTCAGGTCCAATCCTGAGTGGCTCTGTCATGGACACACAGGTGCCCATGGGAGATGTGCCCAAAAGGGGAGATGTGCCTGGCAGGCCAAGGAATCCTCAGCTTTGCCACTCAGATTCCAGGGGAGGGTGGCATATGTACGTACACAACATCCATATGGCACAAATTAAATCGAGAGGGGAACGAGCAGAACCATTTTCCAACAAAGTAAATGAAGACCGTGCCTTCCCCACAGCAGTGCTCAAGCTAGAAGAATACTGATTCATATTTCTTGGAATGAAAAGTGCTGGGGAGGGAGGTGCCATATTCTTCATTGCTGTTAATGTTTTATGCATTTTTTTTGTTTGCTTGCTTTTTCCTTTTTTTTAATGTCATAACTTAAGTTGTCATAAAGCCATAGTGACACTTTTAATACTTAGCCAGCCATTAGATCATATTTTTTGTAGCAAGCAGATTTTCTGATGAATCCTGGTCCAAAACTATTAAAAGATCCACGAGGACCCTTGGGCAAGTAGAAAAGAAAAGCACAGACCAGCAGTGTGGAGGAACATCCAAAGTCTGAGAAGGAGTACAAAGCAGCCAGACAGGGAAATATTCAGGAAGGGCTGTTTTCACCTATTTTTTTCCATGTAAATATTTACTTCTTCATTCCTTGTACTGAGCATTGCTCTGCTAAAGGACAGCAAGCACAGTTTTGTGAAAGTGGGATGTAAAACTTGCTTGTGGGAAAAGCTTTGCCTGGACTTGCACTGGAGTTTGTGGCACAGGGTCCTGTGGAAATCCAGTAGCAGGACTGGTGGCTCACATGCAGGCTGGCCGTTCCTGCTGCCACTCTGAAATCCCTGTGTCAGCAGTGACTCACAGGAGGTGCTCAGCTTCCTGTCAGTGATCCTCACCTTGCAGCCTGACTCCTGCCATCTATCCGGTGTCCTCAGAGGATTCTCTAAAGGCTCTGCCAGGTGTTTGAACTTCTGCTGCAAAGAAATTTAAAAATGAAGAGTGGCTAAATCAGTCTGACATCCACGAGTGCTCAAGGAAGTGACAGGCACCTGAAGTGAGAGCAGTTCTGAATGAGCAATCGATAGAAAGTGAATCTGCATGAAGAGGGTGAGAGCACTGCTGTGCTGCACTTTCATCAGAGACTTAAGATTCCATGCAGTGACAAAGAGAGACTTTGCAACAGTCAGAAGACAGAGGCATCATCTCCTCCCTCAGTAACTCCAGATTGTCAGTACAGAGACCTGTCCCCACCTTCCACTCTCTGACTTTATCCCTGTCTGTGCAATTGGCAAGTTTTTCTCTGACTGCAAGGCAGAACAACTCATCTAGCCAAAACCAGCCTCTCTAAATTGTATCCATGATTCATCTGCTGTCTCTGTGCTTCAATCCAAAAAGGATTTGCATGAAATCCCAGAGCGTGCAGTGATGTACAGATGTGCTATTATGGGAACAGTCTTCAGAGGACGTGCAAACCTTTTGAACAATGTTTGCCAGGACAGAGCAGGCTGTCATGGAAAAGGGATCCACACCCAGTGTGTGGTTTTGCCCTTGGCTTTGAAACAGAGATAGGATCAAACTCCACCACTGGCAAACCCCAACCCATCCACTTGTCCTAGAAGTTTGGGAAGGACATTGAGATGCTGGAGCACGTCCAGAGGAGGCAACGAGGCTGGAGAGGGGCTGGGAACACAAACCCTGTGAGGAATTTGGAGCTGGAGATGCTCAGCCTGGAGAAAAGGAGACTCAGGGGTGACCTCAGCACTCCCCACAGCTCCTGAGCAGTGCCTGTGCTCAGCTGGGGCTGGGCTCTGTCTCCAGGCAGCATTGACAGAACCAGAGCTCACAGCCTCCAGCTGTGCCAAGGGAAATACAGGTGGGATATTAGGGAAAAGTTTTTCACAGAAAGGTGATAAAGTTCTGGAATGGCTGCCCGGGGAGGTGGTGGAGTCCCCATCCCTGGGGGTGTTTAACAAAGCCTGAATGTGGCACTGGGTGCCAGGGTTGAGTTCAGGTGTTGGGGCTGGGATGGACTCGATGATCTTGAAGGTCTCTTCCAGCCTGGTCATTCTGGGAATTCTGTGAATTGCTCGGTAGGGGGACTAATGCAGGGACCTGGGTATAACAACCAGTTATTCCCTCTTTCCCTCTGATTCCTATGGACACCATTCCCCGGAGTGTGTGGCTGGCTCCCAGCTCTCCCATGCCTTGCTGTTGCCACGGGGCTTTCCCAGGGCCCATGACACAGGCTCCCAGAGGGACGTGGCTCCCAGCCTCTGCTCCTTGCAGAAGGGAATTCCACCTGCAGCTCCGTGCTGGGCTCTGTGATCTTTGGCAGGGCACAGGGACTCGGCTCAAGGGCAGCCTGACTAAAGTCAAGGTTGTGAACATCAGTCCTCGTGCTGGAGACAAAGGAGGCAGACACATGTCACTGCAGCTCTGATGGAAGGCTGGGCATGCAGAAAGACAGCAGGGCTCAGGTCCAATCATGGAGGAGGGGGGGGAAAATAAACCTGTTTATGGAAGCTTTCTGACAACCAGGAGATCTCCAACAGCTTCTGATCAATTCTCTCTGTAAATTTTGAAAACCCTCTCATTTGTGTGCCTTAACTTTGTTTATTAAGAGAGCCAAGGTCATGCCAGGGAGGGTTTGCGCAGAGCAACAGTCCACCCAATAAAAACCAAACTCAAACCACCCAAAAAAACCCCAGCATAAAAGACATGCAGGATGACTAGATGACTCTATCTTGAGCTTTTATTAACATTTCCAGTGACAGACCTTCAAGCACTCTCTATAAATAGCAATTAGTTAAACTTTATACTTAACTGACATGACTCCAAACTGCATCAGACAATCAAGCCTTCAGGTAAGAGTTCAGCAACCACAAGCATGGCATGGATGCTTTTGAGCATAAATACTCAGCTCTTTCTGTAAATTGTTGCCCCATTTCCCCCCAGCTGGCTGAGAGAGTTGCTGCAGTGATATCAGCTCAGCCTGTGCACGTTTTTTTCACAAACACTGACAGCCAGCAGCAGAACAGGTGGGGTTCTCAAATGACACCACCACTGGGTTTCAGCTCCATGGCAGGGCTATAGTTGTGTGTCTCCTCAAATATCTGCTGAATAAACCAGGGAAACAGCTGAAGTCATTCTGTTTGTTTTCCTTGCTACTTCCTGTCAACTAGAGATTAATAAATCATTGCTATGTGATGGTGGCTCTGAGTGATGCTCGTGATGAACCTTTGATGACAGACTGCAAAGGGAGACCATACACGAGGGCTGTGTGAGCTGTGCTACCACAAAACTGAGAAATGAAGAGACCTGGGGGTTTATTATTCATAAGCTGTGAAGAGCTGGGCCTGAGAAGTGCCTAGGAAATCCTGCTCCACACGGGCTCGGTGCATAAAAAAGCCTAAGCAGGGACCCTTGGAACCAGCCCCGAAGGAATCTGCTTTCCTTTTCCCATCACTGCTCAAGGTACAACTTCCAGGCTGGAATAGAGAAGTGTTGGACAGGAGATTTCTTCAATGGCACCTTTGATTGAAGGACCTGTGCCTAAAGGAACAGACTGGTTTAACTGCAGTTTGGGGCATCTGAAGACAATTAAGACTCATTAATTGTGCCCCCAGAACAGCTATTCAGGACAAAGAGGACTACATCTGCAGGGGGTAAGCTGTGGCTAAAACAGTTTCTCAGCAGGGCAGTGAATCACCCTGACTCACTCATGTCTGTTCAAAGCTGACCAAAACCATGGATTTATTTTTTACAGATGATTCTGAAACCCCTCAGCTGAGGTCATTGTGAGCGAATGTCACCGACTTCTGGTAAGAGGAAACAATGGCACAGGGGTGGGAAGGGAGTTGGGAAAGAAGAAAAGATTTTGGGTTTAGCCAGACAACCTAAATGCTTTTAATTTCTACCTGCAATACAGAGAAATTTTGAAGGAAAGGCCTGGCAGCATTGAAAATCTAGTGCTGAAAACAAAAGCACTTATATTCTAGAGTTTGTACAGGACGGGATTTGTAAGGGTCTGTGGTCCAAGCCCTCACTCAAAGCTTCAAAAGTAATTCAGGAAATAAAGACATCTTGTATCCCAGCACAACCAGGTTAAGAATATGCTGCTTTGAGTGGAGGCAGCCTTTGACATGAAACCAGTTCATATTCCCATCCAACATGTTCTTATACAGCACAGGCAACTATTCCCACTAATTGCAGGAGACTGGCTAGCTGCTGCCAGGGTAGAGCTGCCTGGCTGCTCTCTGGCTCTTTGCAGTGCAAAGGACAGGGAACACGCTGGGTGCAGGAGACAGGTGGATTCTCACATTCAGGAAAGGAAAGAGTGATACCCTCACTTCTCTTTTTTCTTTTCCCAGTCTGCTGAGCAGTTCTTGGTCAAGAATTGAACATGTGTTGTCTGTTGGAAACCTTAGTGTGTTCCACACATGAGATGAGGGAGGAGGGGAGAGAGCTGCTCCTTTTCAGCCAGCTAATCTCTTACCTCTGTAAAAAGGCTATTTGAAAAGCAGTTGACATTGGTTTGATCTGCAGTTGTTTTCCTTTAAGTTCTCATCAGTGGCAGAATATGCACAGACCCTTTTTGGTGCTCAGAACGGTTGAGGGCAGACCTAAATTTAACGCAGCCCTTTGGCTTTCTCCTTTGGGAGAAAAGCATTCTGATATCAAAGGCCAGGGTTTTAATCAATGCTATGCTGAGAAAAACAAGAAAAGAACCTTCAGGCAGAGTTGTCACCCTCGTGGGAAGGATGACAGATTATGTGCTACATGCACCGGGTGATGTGTCCCAACCTCAGCGGACAGCACAGGCGAGCCTGAGTCCAGGTCTTACTCATTAGGAATATTTTTACTTTTTGCAGAAAGGAGAGGGAACAATTCCCACACTGTCTCCCTGCTATCATGCAGCTCTGACCTATCATGCTCTCAGCAAGGATGGCAAGACTGAAGGGGTCCTTCTGCTCAGTTCCTCTCTCCTGTGCCTGGGGTGGGCTCCCAAGAGCCAGGAGGAGGCAGCAGCTGCTCCGAGTCCCCGGGGCTGTGCTGGCAAACTCAGCAGTGCAGCTGGGCATCACAGACTGCCCTGGAGGGGGCTACATTCAGCATCTGCACCAACCCACGGAGTTTGGAACAGGTTTGTGCAGCCTGGTTTGATTTGTTCAGCCCAAAGAGCTGACCCACAGGAGCCTTTGACCAAGGAGTGTTCTTGGTGGGCACGTGGCTCTCACCAGATGCCAGAGACAGCCTAGGAGACATTCAGGTGTTTTATTCTGAAAACTTCTTGCAGCTCAGAGCAACCTCCCCTGCCACCCTTTTTTCACACTGTGCCCCTGCACAAAGGCAATGAGGCTGTCAGAGCTGAAGGAGCTGTAGGAGAGGGCAGCTCTGTCTGCTCTGCTTCTGCTGGGCAGGAGGAAGGAGCCAGCAGCCTGCCAGCACCCCTGGCCTGCATGTGGCTGCTGCAGACCTGCCAGCTGGGTACTCCCAGTCTGCTCTGAGCAGCTGGACAAGGGGCCCTTGGTCACCTACTGCCACTTAACACCAGGCACTCTTGTGTTGTAGTTTAGCTGGTCACAATACAAAGAAACACTCCATTTTCAGAAGGCTTCAAACGCATTTTATTACAGCATGCATGCTTTTTATACACTCTGACAAAACTCCTAAGTTTACTCATTGGTCAGGGAAGACAAACAAAGTGCTCATTGGAATAGACACTCAGGTTTCTCTTATTTTGCTTTCCTTCTTTCTTGGTTTCTATGTCAACAACCTTGGTAGAAAATTCTTTCAGGGGTAACTTATCAAACTTCTCTGTGGCTCACAGAAGTGGCTGTAAAACCTCTTCCACAGTCCTTTCTGAAGAAAGGTAACAACCTGACAGCAGCGTGGTTACAAACCAGGGTGCCACTGTTGGCTTAGCTTAGAAGCTGGGCATGGGTAAATTAAAGCCCCCTGTGCTGGAGTGGGCAGCACAACCAGGAGCAGACACAGGGCTATTAGAACCCCACTGCTCCAGACACCTCCTCCCCTGAGGTGCCACAGCAGGGACACTCCTGCCTCGCTGGTGTTGGCTAAAGCTGCTGCACAGACACTCAGAGGTGGCTCATTAATCCAGGGAACCTCTGAGACTCCCCTCTGGCTTCCTCCTCTTCCCCTTCAGTGCAATTGGTCCTGCTGCTGGATCCTGTGTGAGCTGGAGTAAGGCCAGGCCCGTGGTTCAGATGTTGCTATTTGAGGTGCTAATTATGCCCTGGGACGCCTCTCATCACACACGTGTCACACACACCCTTTTTGGGTGTACAAGGATGCATTTGAAGCAGATGACCCTGTTTACATATACCCACAGTGATGCATGGACAGGACATCCTCCAGGTTCCCTCCTGTCCTGTTCTTTTAAGAGCTTTAAAGTTCTTCTAAAAGTTCCTATGCCTTCTGATGTTTACTGGAGTTCTCACACACTCTCCATGTTAATAATGATTGTTTTACATTCTTCTTTATGGGGAGAGAGAATAGATGGGCTGTTGGTTTGACCAGTGTGGTTGGAGAGGTGGCAGTTTCACCCTCCAATCCACTGTCACTTTTGCAATTCTATACATTGCAGAGTCAGAAAATAAACTGCCTTGTTTTTCTTCCCTCTGTTGCATCTAGCATAAGAATGTGAGTTTTTTCGTGTCATGGTGCAACACATTCCCTCACACACATTCCCCTCCAGGCTGGAGCTGACCATTCCTAAGCAAGCAACACATCTGTGCTGCAGGACAGGTAACACTGCTCCTCTGGATCTGCACCTGACTAAAGTGCAAGACCTGCACCAGCATAAACTGCATGAATATGGCTGCTAGACATCTCTTGGGCAGAGATCAAAATCATCAAATAAGCTGTTAAAGCAAAAACATCTTGCTCAGCTCTAACATGACTCCTAAAATGCTGATATTTCTACAGTCTTTTAAAGAGTTCATATCCTCTGGTTTTGCACAAAAGAAATCTGCAAGAGATTTCTACCACAGCTACAACCAGCTCTAGACTAACCTTAGTATCTTTTCAAGCTTCAATTGGTGAAGAGTGGAACCAATCCATCTAATGCAGACTTCTGGTAACATAATTAATTAACAGAGATCCTTTGTCTCCTTAAACTCAAAAATGTTGCATTTCCCAAGCCCTTAAATGGATAAAAAATTAGGTTCTCTTTTGGGGTCGTTCCACTGTTGGCATGCCAGACTTTTTAGAGAGCTTATCTTCAGCACCAGCACAACCTGCCCCTTAAAATGAAACAGTGGGGATATTTTATTTTTTCATGCTTGGTCTGAAATTAGAGGTGTCCTTAATTAAATTTTTAAAATGCTCTTTTAAAAGGCTGTAAACTAATTAAAAGAATGACAGGAGATGTGGTATATTACCAGTGCCAAGTATGATTCAGACAAACTGTCACTAGAAAATGGCTCTGACAATTCAAAGTCCCCCAAAATCTATTATTAAAGCTGTTTGGTCTTTCCTCCCCCCGCCCCCCATCAGCCACATTCCTAAACATAATCTCAGATCTAGCAAAACACAAATTACTGTGGACGCCTCTGTTGTGATTTATTCTGCTTTCTGGCCCTGGAAACTTCTTGGATATAGGGATTGTAGCCAGCCTCTCCACTCACAGAGTAGGATGATTGCTGGGCAAACAATTCCATCCAGCATGGCTGGTCTAAAGGAATCTCCCCCTTCCCTCTCTCCTATCTCTGTTTCCAGTCTGCAGAATGATGCAGTGAGGGACTTGTTCCAGCCAGTCCAACACCTCATTGCTCTCAGCTCTGGTATCAGCAACATCAGCCTGAGGCTTCATCCAGATGGGTTGAAAGTTCTTCAAAAACATTTGAAATTGTGCTTTCCAATGGGCATTTTGGAGGCTGTGGGGGGAAAAAAAACACCTCTCCTTAACACAGAAATGGAGGGAGGAAAAAGAATGTTTTAGTGCAGCACAAAGTAAATGTGCATTATTCTTTCAGCCTTTCCTTCATTTTGGGGGGCGTCCTTCTTTCAAACCTGTCCATTTAAAGCCAAGCAGGTTATTCTGCTCTGCAGACCCCTCTCACAACCCTGAGCCTTGGAATTATTTTTTCAGACTATGCCTGAAAAATCAAGTGCATTCCCATCCTTCGAACTCCTCCTACAAATTTTCTTCTTTTTTGGCTGGCATCCTACAAATAAGCTCCACTGCTGCTCCTTCATCATCTCCCAGCTCTCTCCTCAGTTCAGTTCTTGCTAATGAACTGAAAAACAAGCAGTTTTTCAGGATGTGATCCTGGAGAATCACCCATCGTTCTGCAGTGGCTGGGTTTGAATTGCTGTGCCACCTTTTGCTCTCTATCCCAGGGCAGAGGTTACAGCAGTTTTAATGCGAGGTGCTTTTCCTCTGCAGTGTTTGGTGGCCTCCTGGCACCTGCAGGAGCCTTTTCTGTGTCCCAGCAGAGCACAGGGGCACCTCCAGGCCCGAGAAGGCCTCCACTGGTGGCTCTGTGTGTCACTGGGGTCTCTCAGGGAGCTCACCCCCACTTTGATCACCTCAGTGTCGCTGTCTCAGTCTGAACAGCCAGCTGTCTGCTAAGGAAGGCAGAGCCTCCCCTGAAACAGAGAATGCAAACCCCCTCCTCTGACTTATTATAATTGTGAAATTAAGAGGCTCTCAGGCAAAGATATGGGAGTAGGAATATCAGTTCTTTATTAGGGAAAAAATAAAAATAAAATAAAAATGCAGTAATACAAAACAAACCCCTGGCAGAGTCAGAGCAGCCCTGTCAGGCTGTGGGTCAGGGAGGTGGCTCAGCCCCATGCCAGGGTGGCTCAGCCCTCCTGCAGTGCCAGCTGTGCTTCTGCTGGAGCAGGGATCCTGCACAAGGGGGGAGTTTTCCTCTGGAGCTCCAGGGCTGGGGGAGATGGGCCTGGGCTCCTCTGGGAATGCAGGGGGGAGAAAGCTGCTCCTCTGGGAATGCAGGGGGGAGAAAGCTGCTCCTCTGGGAATGCAGGGAGAAGAAAGCTGCTCCTCTGGGAATGCAGGGGGCAGAGGCTGCTGTGCTGTTCCCAGGTCAGATTGGATCCAGGTAGGAATTCTTGGCTCCTCCCCTGGGCAGAGCCTCTCCCCATGGGATGCTGGAATTTTCTCAGCCATGCAGTGACACTCAATGACCCATTAACAGAAGATAATTAATAATTAATGGCCTGTTAACAGAAGATAATTAATAATTAATGACCCAATAACAGCAGAAATCTCCTGGAGGGAGGATTTGCTGTGGGAGAGATCAAGAAAACTGCCCAATGAACAGCAGATTGACCTGCTCCACCTCTGACAGGTGGCAATGGAATACACATCCCCACCACATCTTGCATTTCCAGCCTCAGTCACAGAGATCTCTGGGCTGGCCCAGGGAAAGTGAGGGTTGCTGAAATTTGCTGCTCCCCACAGGCTGTACATGTGGATTGTCCCCTGGGGGAGGGTAAGGAGCAAGCCTGAGAGGGAGTTAGAGAGGGGCTTGCCCTTGAAGTAGAAAAGGCATGGAAAGGGGTACCACAAGGCTGGAGAAGAGGGATTGAGAAGCCTGAGGGGAGAGAGCTGGAGGAGAGCTGCAGGCTCAGGTGGCTGTGGGGTGTGAGAATCCTCCCACTGCTCAGGTTTGCCTGGCAACTCTCGGCTGACAGCGCTGCTGGAGCTCTCCACACAGATGCAGCCTCCATCCGATGGGGAGCAGAGCAGAAGGGGAGGCAGGGACACCTCCCAGCTCTGGGGAGAGCTGTGCCCTGGAAAGAGGCAGCAGTGAAGGCTCTGACCCCGTGTTTGCCCCTCTGCCCACGATCCTGGCATGGTGTCCCACCTCCTGAGGGATGGCTCCTTCAGAGTGGCACAGTGCTCACAGGTCAGTGTGGGACAGGAGCCCAGCTTCGTGTCCTGACAGCCCCTCACCCCTGCGAGCACAGGCACGGGCAGTGCCATCTGCCTGTTCTCTGGTTATCAACACCAACAGTGAAAACTGCTGGCCATAGAAAACACCGGTGGAAATTAACTCTTTTAGCCTTTTCTCTTTCTTTCTTTCTTTGATCTCTGGTTACAGCAAAGTTAAAATCCAATTTTTGATCTTCTTGCCAATCTTCAGCTCTTCTGAGAGTGTCAAAATATATATTTGACCCTCTGAGTCTTCCATTCCAACACAATGGCACAAATCCCGCAGTTCTTGTGCCTCATTAGTAGCAGGTTGTGTTGATAAAGTAGTATAAAGTAGTACAAGGTCCTCTGAGAGACTGAATTGTCCCCACACAAGATAAGAAAAAGTCCTGAATCACAGAGACAAATGTCATTGGCAGCAATGGTGACAGCAAAGGGTGCTGACACCAGACCCTGGGGCTGGACTTCAAAGACAGCTATGGGGAAGGTCTAAGAAAAAAAGGAAAGGCAGCTGCTGGGAAAGAGAGGGGAAAATGTGAGAAGTGTGACAAGGCCTGGAGTGATGTCCTTGGGGGAGGAGGTGCAAAGTGGAGGAAAGGTTTGCAAGGGATCCTGGCCAAGCAGTGCACAGCCAACAGGAGATCACAGCAAGGGCTGAAGTGTGTGGCTTTGGGCAGGATGAAAATATCCATGGGGTGTGCTGGAGAGGATTTGTACCCAGAGTCTCTGTTTAGTCCTCTTGTCCCTCTTCAGCTGTGCTTCAGTGGAGCTAACAGTGCCTCCACCACAGCCCCAGGCCATTTTGGCTTCTCTTCCCTCCTTGCCCCTGGTCTGCTTTGCCTGGAGATCTTTTCCTTTGCCCTGCAATGTGTGGAATTGTGCTCCTCACTCCATCACTGCCAGCCCCAGTGAAATCCATCACTCTGTGCACACTCAGTATTCAAGGCAAAGCTGTTGTCAGCTTAAAGAGAGCACCAAGCCCCTCTTTCCTCTTTCTTCCTTTCACAGGACTGTGATTCCTTTGGCAGAGCTGACAGGTCTCACCAGGAGGCCACACTTTTGAGAACATGCCAAGAATTCTGCAGGAGGACTCCTGGAACACCCACTCTGCCCTGAAGGCACTCATCCGTTTTGCAGTATTTTGTACCCAGGCCAGAATTTGTGTCCTGCAGGTGACAACCCAGTTAAGGGGGGGAGCAAAAGAGACATCTCAATTAAGCCCATCAGAGCAACCTCCACCATCAGACGCATCAGAGCAACATCCAAAACAATCTCCATGTCTGAGAAGGGAAAGGAGCATCAAATTTTAGTTTATTTCTCAGGAGCTTAGCAGCATGTGCACTGAAAGGAATCATCTTCAGACAAGTGTTCTTGCAAGTCATGTTTGCACTGTGCTCCCCCAAGATGCTGAAACAAGCCAAAAAGCTGGAAAAAAAACCTCATCAAACTGACTGTTATTCAGCAGAGCCCCTGTGCACCAGCTGAAGGACTTCCTTGGAGTGCACCATGGATTGCAAAATGCTCTCAGAAAGGCTTTGAAACACGGCTGAATATTTTTGTCACAAGAATAAGGCAGGCTGAAATGTAAATCTGCACGGTGAGAGTAATGCTCCCCCAGTGGTCAAGCCAAAGTTACACACACAAAGATTCTTTTCTTGGAAAAAAAGAAAAGGGGAAAAAAAAATAACAACCCAAAAAAACCCAAACCATGCAGGAAGCTGAGAAAAACAGCCAAGAATTAGAAAAGCTGATCTGGAAAGTGGTTGAGAAAATGTGGCTTTACCCAGGGAATGAGGTGAAAGGACAAACATGACCTGCTTGTGAAGAGCCCCAGGAGCAGGGGAACTCACTGGCAGATGTTGGCAGCTTCCAGGAGGGAGGGAGTTTCACAAATACATCGAGATCTAGTGTTTAGATAGCTGTGGGTGTCAAAGGGCTATCAGAACTCTGTCCTTTGGCATACACAGCAAGGCAGTCCAAAGCCACGTCTTATTTGTGGAAAACTGGCTAATCTTTGTCTTGTGTCTAAATTCTCACTGAAACAGCATGAAAATGCAGTTCCTAGGGTATTTATTTAAAAGAGAGTTTTGAAATGCAATTTTGTAGTAAGTTTTATTTTTGCTTTAGCATTTCCTTTCTTAGGGTAACACAGTATTCCTAAGTACCACACCTTCACCCCACAATGCATTTCTGCCAAAATAACTCTAAATAATCTTACTAAACAAGGAAAACTTTTGGACTTTGTGATCTAGTCTCAGGGAACCTTATCCATGCTTTCCATCTGTAAGATTTGCAGCAAAAAGTATTGTCATAATGACTTTGGCGTCTATTGACATGGCAAATTTAGTAACAGTGAGCCTGCAAGATCTCTCTGTGCACTGCAGCTTTTTCTAGGAAATGGGCTCATTTGTGTTTCTCCATCTTCATGAAACAGGCAGGGAATATGAACATTTGCTGAAATTTTTCTCTCCTTTCTTCTGCCCAGGGAACCAGGCCCCCAGGATGATAACCTCCAGCACTGAGCCAGTTTGAGGCACTTTGCAAAGCCACTGCACAAAGGAACTGGTTAAGGTAACTGAGTTAGCCTTCAGTGTGCCTTGTGTTTAAAAACCCTCTTGTGAAAGGGGCTAGAAACACAATGGGAATTCCTTAAGCTGCAAACCTATGTCACATCAAAGGAAGGAAAGAAATGACAAGAGCCTCCTCTGAGCTGGCCTGCTCTCTGCTACTGAAACTAGACTATAACTGCTTTTTCATTGGAAATGTCACCATTTACATTGACTTCCACTTGTTATGTTCTGTGACTGTTCACGGTGCTCTGTGTGATAACGTGTTATGCCTATTAACAATCACAAAACACAACAAATCCCCACCACCTGCTTTTACAGGGAGGCAAAGTTTCTTTTCTATGTAATGAAAATTACCCAGAAAATTACACAGTGCACTTTTCTAGAGTTTAAGACAGCAGGAAGATTTTTTCTCTTAGGATTTAGCTTTATCTGACAACCAAGCTGGTAATATTGAATCCTCCCAAAATCTGACATCAAGAATTCAAGACTGGGTACCATTACCCTAGTCAAGCACCGGTCTTGGTAATTGCTGGGAGGTGTGGGAGTCTTGACATCTCATTCACCTGCAAGTGCATCTCTAAAGTCACTGCCAATCTACAGGAGACTGAGGTCTGGGTTACACGTGGAGACATTTTCCTCTTGCTTCCTCCTGGGAGAGAGCTTTCAGCCCCGCTGGCCCATCCTTCCCCGTGATTTGTCTCTCTCCTTGTCTCCCTGCAAACCAGCCTTTCAGAAGGATTTCTGCTCCTCCAGCTGGTGCTCCCTTTCCTCCCTCCTCTCAGGAGCCCTTTTCCTGGCTGAGCACTGTGATTTCTCCTTGCCTGAAAACGTGGCTCAGGGAGCTGGCTGGCAGAGCTGCTGCTGGACTCAGCCTGGATTATTCCTGCTGCTGCACTTGCCCATCAGTATCAGTAAGGCTGATGGGAGATGCACAGCCCAGAAATCCCATGGCTGATGAGATTAAATTGTCTCCTTCCTTTCCACAGCAAGGGCCTTCTCTGCATCCCTTTAATGCACAGCTCTTGGATGCTCTTTATGATTGTAAGGCATTCAGTCCCTTATCTGCAGTTAAAAAAAAATAAAATTAAATTAAAAAATAAAAAAAAAGGCAGAAACTCTATTGCTGTTTTTAATTCTTTAAACAGTTTCTCATCAGTCAGACCTGGACTTGGTGCAACTCTTGCTCTGCTTGTGTGAGACTTTCCCACTTTACAGTAATTTCTTACCTTGATTATTCAATGTACTCCTTTTTTTTTATCTGAGCATAAAAGAAAAATGCTCTTCCTCACAGGGCTAATTAGCAGCCATGCTTGGCTGTGCCCAGCAGAGCAGACTTGCCTTTGTCTGCAGAAGTCTTAAAATAGTAGAGAAAGTGAAACTCCTTGTGTTAAAAAGCTGAAAATTTGCCATGCTGAATTCACTCCCCATCTGCCAAGAAGTGCTTAACAGGGATGTTTTTGAGTGCAGCTGGAAAAGGGCCTGGCTGCTGGGTGGGAAACGAGCAGGGGTTCTCCAGCACTGGCTCCAAGGCAGGACCCAGGAGAGGGGCTGGTGTCTCCACCAGCAGGGATCTCCCACTGGCACGACTTTTGCCCCTTCTTTGATGCTCTAACAAGAGAAGCAGCACTCGTGGTAGTTTCTGTTAAAATGAACAAGATACCAGAACAAGCCATAAAAGAGGTTGAAAGCAGTTTGCCTTGGAAAACGATCTCACTGGAATAGTGAAATTCGAGCCTTTATAAGGACACGGTGGCAGCCCTGTGACAGCCCTCCAAGGCTGATACAGACACACTTTATGTCACAACAGCAGCTTGAACTGTGGTCACATCCGAAGCAACTGTGTTTACACCACGTCTGTCATAATCCCCAGCCTCTAAAATGAAGCTTGATTGCTTGCTTTGCTTTTCTTTTTTCCAGTGTGCCACTGACAGGTCAGCTAACAGAGCCCACGAGAGACAGAGTGCTTTAATACAGTGAGGCCATTGGGATTGCTGCCACATCTCATTAATAACTCACTGCCCTGCTATTGTGACTCCAATTTCACAGCTCCCATTTGCACTCCCTCTGGTTAATCACATCCGATTTTAACTGGCTGATCTTAATTGGTCATTTATTATGGCTCTGTCTATTTGATGGACACTGATTTCTTCCCACCACCAATGCTTCTACCCCACCACCTCTCTGCCATCAACTGGCAAAACTAAAATCAATGAGAATTAAGTTTGAAGCCGGTTTGAAAACACAAGCGTTGCTCTAATTGATTCTCTTGAATTGCTAATTGTCTCGGCCTCCTGAAGCCAGCGCTTCCACGCACGGGGAGCACCTTGAGGCGTGCACAGGCTGAGCTGCCCCCGCAGGGCAGGGTCGGGGGGCCCAGAGCTGCAGCCCCCCGACCTGCAGCCCAGGAGCAGCTGCCTGGAGCCTGGGCCACCGCAGCAGAGCCTGCAACAGGGTGCCTGGAGAGCACGAGAAAGCAGGGAGCTGTGCTGCTGGCCTCCCGTGGGGAAGCACAGCCTGCCCACACAGCCTCCGGGACGGGATTCTGCGCTTGGGCAGAAAAACGGCCACGGCCAGCGGCCCAGAGGGCAGCAGGCTCTGCTACCCCTGTGAGCACGCAGGAGTTGTCGTGGCCGGGTGGCTGCAGCTGTTGTGGTTTGATCAGGTGAGCAGAAGGAGGCTCTGTAGGGACGGCCAGCATCTTCTGCTGGGGCCAGGAGCGCTGAGGAGCTCGCGCTGTGCACCTGCAGGTGGCTGGAGGCCTCTTGCTTGTCCCCAGCAGAGCCGCAGCAGAGAACAGCGGGGCACGGCCTGCACTAGTGGAGGATGTCAGCTCCTGTGAGCAGCGACACGGCAGTGACAGGGACGAGGCTGGGGGTCCCTGTGCACCACCTGGGCTGCGCTGGCCGCAGGCAGCTGGGATGTGGCTTGTGCTCCAACAGCTCCTCTGAGCTCAGGGGCTGGTGGCACAGAGCTGGGCCCCGTGGGTGGGGGCTGTACATCTCCTACAGGGCACCAGGACACGAGGGGGCAAGGGGGAAGGAAGACCCTGCTCTGGGAGAGGGTAGTGTCAATGACTCTTGAGTCCCCTACCACTTCATGGGAGCTTTGCCCTCTGCTAAATATGTGGTTGATAAATGACTACAAGATTTAGGTGTGATTTGCAAGACTCTTAGGTTTTGCTTGGTCTTCAATGCTGTAAGAGCCCAAATTGCCAATTGATACCAGAATTATATCCATGTATAAAAATAGCAATATCTGGATGATGACATTAACTTGTCACTGGCAGACTATTTCCTGTGCCAAAAACAAAGGAACTGGGACCCATCTTTACCATTGTAATATCCAGGCCTGAAACGTAAAGGAGAATGGATGCAGCAATAAAGCCTGTTGGAATTTCCAAATCAGAGATGGAATTCAGTTAAATTACAGTTTCAGCTCCTTGCCCTTCCTGGAGACAGTCCACTGGGAAAAATAAAGGAATCAGTACCTTCATCCCCATGCATAGAAAAATAGTTCCAACCAATGGTGGGCCTGCAAGACAGAGTGAAAATGTCAGGGAGCAGGAGGAGGGGAACAAAGCAGCCCCACAATGGGATGAGCTGGTAATATTTCTCTCTCAATAGCATTTCCAGGAGAGAGAGACTGAGCAGGCTGAGAGACTGACTCTTCTGATTCCCTGACCTCTGTCAGGGCATCAGAAATTTAATATCTTCCCCTCTGTACATCTTAAGTTTTCATCTGAGAATTTTGCTGTGAGCATTTTTCCATGTTGACAGCTATATTTCTGGAACACTTCTAGCAGATACCCAAGCACTTTGGAAAAAACCCCCTGGCCACACAGCTCCTAAAATATGTCCAACTTTTCTAACAAGTGGAATGCTTTGTTAACGTGGATGGAGAATTTCTTTAAAGAGCAGAGAAGGTGATAACAATAATAGGGGAAAAAATCTTGGAATATGTCAAGGTCAGACCTTAACGATCTGATGAAATCTGACCCTGAATGAGACATGGAAATATCAGTTATTATACCTGGGGCTAATCACTCTTATTATACCTTTCCTGTAATTCTTCCTAAGAATGGAAAAAATGTGTGAACCCAGGTTACCCGACACTTCATTTCAAAGCATGCAGGGGAATCTACAGCAGCCTTCTTAGATGGCCTGATACATTGCTCCTGTCAAAGGAAAAATTGCAATGCACAGGGGGCATCCATGCATAGGGAAGGCTGTGCTCAGGGCTCAGGGCCTTTCAGAGCAGATATTTTTCAGCTGCTCCTGGAGCGACTGGGAATGCATATTCTGTGGGAATGTATACCCTATGGAAAGTCAATTACATTTGCTTCCCACATCTTTTGGTCCCCCAGGAGCTGCCCTAAACCTCAGCAGCGTGGAACTTTAGAGGCTGTGCCACATCCTCCGAGCAAGGTGCCTGCAGTGGCTCAGCCCCGCGGGCACGGGCACAGCCCTGGTGCCTCCAGCACGAGGTGGGCTTTTCTGGGCTCACCTGCCCTGCTCCTGTCCCGGATGGAATGCAGGCTGGCACTGGAAATCTGCTGGGACAGCTTTCAGGTGCCTTGCCCGGGAGGCAGCTCCTGCCCCTCAGCGTGACGCGGGTGACCCGGAGGTGACGGCTCCGCTGCGGGTGGCTGCGGTGTCCAGAGCCCGGCTGGAGCTCAGGAGGGACAGGCTGAGCTTCTCCCTTCGGCTGGGAGAGGGGCTGGGCCCTGTGCAGCAGCCAGAGGAGCCGGGGGATGACTGTGGCTGCCTCGGAAGCACTCCTGCACATCACAGCCTGTCCGCACGCATCGGGCGTGACTGCTTCCAGGGAGAGGCCAGCTGCAGTAAAGGCAACTTCAAGCACGTAGCTGGGCATTCAGACACGTTTAGAAAGCAGGCAGGAGCGTGGAAGTCAGCACTCAGATGTTTCCCAAGCTCATATACCTAGGAGCCAAATGCTCCAGCTAAACAGATTGTGCCCTATTAAATCAAAGCAGTGCATCCACAAAAAGCTTAGCCCACAAGTTGTCATCTAGGTCATGGTTACACAACAGAGTGTACAGGGGCTATGGATATTCTCCCTGCATTCTCAATAAAAACATGAATGCCTTCCTGCCTTCCTTGCCTAACTCCAGCCACATTCCAAGGAAAGAGGGATTCATTTCACAGGAGGACAAAGAGTGCAAGAAGATGCCAGGCTCTCTGCTTTTGCCCTGGGGTGCTTCTGTGCTCACACAGGGCACCAAATGCAGATGGGATTGATGCCCCAGGTTTGAGCTTTTCTGTTTTTCAGAGTCTGAGCTGCTTTAGTGTGGGGGTCTGGGCTTCATATCAGGGGATGCTGGGCTCTCTGCACAGAGCAGGGAGACAAAACAATTCCTGCTCCAGCTGGGCACCAAGGACAAATGATCCAAATCTCAGCCCCAAGAGCACAAACACCGTGGGCTGGAGAGAGGAAAACAAGCAGGGTGGGACTGCCTGGGCTAAAGCTAGAATTGGACAATTAGCTCAAATGTGCAAATGGACAAAACTTATGAAAGTGAGAGACCTTGTGACCAGTTTGGTGATCATTTTGGGTTGTGCTGCCCACGGTGGATCTATTGAGGCCACTTAATGAATGCCTACTTTATTCTTTAGCTCTGTCTAGTCTCTGTTCTAGGTCAGCCTTCACAAGGCATCAGTGTCCTTATCTACCTTTGAATAACCAAAAAACCCCTATGATAATCCATTAGCTCCTTGAAATTGATAAGTGAAGGTGCTGGTTTTGGCTGGGGTGGAGTTAACCCTCTCCTCAGTGGCTGGTGTGGGGCTGTGTTTGGATCTGTGCTGAACACAGGGCTGATTCTACAGAGATGTTGTTGTTGTTGCTGAGCAGGGCTTGCACAGAGCCAAGGCCTTTTCTGCTTTTCTTACTGGCCTTGCTGGAATGGAGGGGCTGGAGGTGCAGGGGAGGGTGAGAGGAGACCCAGCCAGGACAGGTGACCCCAGCTGACCACAGGGATGTTCCAGACATGTTCCATGTGGCATCCTGCTCAGTGTATGGAAAGTCGGGGGAAGAAGGAGGAAGGGGAGCACATTTGGGGTGATGGTGTTTGTCTTTCCAAGTCACCCCCCGAGTGATGGGGCCCTGCTCTCCTGGAGATGGCTGAACTTCTGCCTGCCCATTCCTTGTCCTGCTGTCCTTGTGTGCACAGCTTTCCCTGTTAAACTGTCTTGATCTCAGGTTTTCCAGCTTTTACTCTTCTGATTCTCTCCCAGTCCTGCTGGTGAGGGAGGGAGTGAGCAGCTGCCTGGGGCTTGGCCACTGGCTGGGGTTAAACCATGACAGTGAGCCAAAGTCAAAATCTATTAACCAAATTCTCAGGTAGACTAAAGCCATTTTAAGTCACTATGGCAACAGAAAGGGCTTCATAATTACAACCAATTATATCTATAGTTGCTTCAGGGAAATGTTCTTAGACCTCTCTTCTCCAGTTAATTGATGGGCATTTAACTTTAAATATTGAACACCATTGCTAAGACCACAATAGATCTTCTTTCTTTGTCTACTCATAGCTGCCAACTAAGCTGACATCTAGTTTCCTTATTTACTGAGCCCTTAGATATTTTCCTGTGCAGGAACATTTAATCTTCCTGGGAATGGACTTGCTCTTTTTAGCAGATCCTTCAGATCTTCCTGGTGTTTACAGGCAGCAAAACATTGTTGTGGTGCAAAAAAGGAAAAGGTGGCAGACTTCAGAGGGAAAGGCTAAAGAACAGAAGCTTTTCAAGGATACCTTCCATAGCAGAGGAACATGGTGTTGGTGTATTTATCCAAATTTATAATGTGCTTTCTGTCAAGGTGTCTAAGCATTACATAATGGGTTTAAAACAAGAGCAGTGGGACTGTCATTTAAAGCTACTTAGGTTTTAAAGGCTCAGCCTTACCCTGTCCCACTTTGGAGGAGACAAAGCAGTGCAGTGCACAGGGATGTAGAAGCGGCATTAAAAAATCAAGGAGCCACTTTTGAGTCATTTGCAGCCAGATGCTGCCCCTGGTTTGCCAAAGCCAGGTTGGCTTGGTGTGTGCAGCACCAAGTGGTCACCCCTCAAGCCAGCCAAAATCATCTGCATCACTCCTTTCCCTTGCACTGGTCTCAGGAATCTGCTCTCTGGTAAAGCAAGCCCCAAGTCCAATCCCAAACAGAAACACTGGGCTTTTCTTTCCCCATTCAGTGACAAATCCTTTCAACGTTTGCATCTCCTGAAGGCTCATGCACCACTCACCCCTCTCTCTCAATAACTGGGGCAGAAGAAGCTCTCTTTCCTCACAAAGTATCATCTCCAGCTGCTGGCCAAGTTTTGTTGTCCTCCTCTGGATTTTATCCAGCTTTTCAGCAGCCTTTAAAGAAACACAGGTTTGGGCCTGGCACACAGACACCTCAGGGCCAGGCTCCTTGGCACAGCTGGCTGGCAATGTCCCTGTTCACCACTGCATCCCATCACTCCCCTTTGTTCTTCCTGGTCCTGTGTCCCTCACTAACACAAAGACCAGGAAAAAAGGCAAATATTTTTCCCCTTCTGAAAATGTTTGCTGATCAAAACCACACAGACCAAGACTGGAACCGGAGAAAACAGAACATTCCTGTGCAACTGAGAATTTAAAGCAGCTGGCCCTCACCCCAAATCCTCTACCTTTATCCTTTCATGTAAATAAAGTTGTATGTGGTCCTTTGATTAATCTGAGTTTACTATAACTACAGCAAGAAATTATATTCTTTACGAAGAGTGATGTATTCCATAGCCCACGCCCCTTGTTTAGTTGGTAAAACCACAGCATGACTTCTGCCCATCCCTGCCTCCAAGGCAGTTAAAAGAATTTGTGCAGGAGGGGGCATTGATCCTCCAGCAATGAAGCTGAAATATTGTTTCTCTTTCCGCTGCATAATTAAATTAAGCATTGCAGCATTAGCATTTCCTGCATGCTGGATGTTGTCTGTCCATCCCTAATTAAAATGCACTTACTGTGTAAGTTAACTAAGTGGCCCATCATTTTCATTATGTACTCTATTATGCATTTATTATGTATAGGTGTACCTAAGTACATGCAGCTCCTGGAAGGTTCCTGCCCATCTGAAGTTGTTATCAGCACTGGTAACACCACTGATACTCATCACACAGCCAGGCTTATTTTAGCACGTGGTCTTTGTGCTCTGTCCTAAACCCACTCTCACAGCGAAGCCTTGCAGGCTGCAGCATCACCCCAGCTCAGCCCGTTGGAATTTTGGGGTGCAGGGGCCCAATGGCTTCCAGAAGATTATGCAGAAAAATGTTTCAGAGTTGAAAAAACTGCCTGAAAAAAAAAAGTCATGAGCTTTGTATGAGCTTTGTTTGCCAGGTGTAGGTGCCTCTCCAAGCTGCCACAGCTGAGTGCAAAGGCTCTGAGTGCTCACTGTGGCTTTTGCCACAGTAATCAAATAAATTTGTGGCATAAATAAAAAATTTTATGAGAGCAGAGGTTTTTCAGGTGAAAAAGAATTGCTCTGGAGGAATCTCTCTATTCACAGGTGAAGATGGAGCTTGCTTTGCTTCCTTCCTCCTTGGCTTTCCTAGCAGAATAGGGCTTGTGACCCTTGGGATCATAGAATCACAGGAGGGTTTGGGTTAGAAGGGAACTTTTAAATGCCATTCCAACCCCTGCAAGGAACAGGAATGTCTTCAACTCAGTGTTGCAGTGAATGTTCTGGCAGGATTGTCCAGGAGGCTGCTGCAGGAAAGGCTCCAGCTTTGTACTGCAATGCCATCATGCTTGAAGTCACATTGAGAAATGTTTTTCTTTCACCTAATTTTTTTCAGAAATTAATTTGCCAAGAACAAAGGGAAATATCTAATATTGTGAGCCCCCAGGAAGTGGAAGGGCCTTGGGAAATGGGCTCATAGTGGCCTTTAATTTCAGCTCTTCCTTGTGATGCTGTTTTGAAGTCAGCACTGCGTTTCAGCCCTGCTCTCCTCTTCTGCTTCCCACCCTGCAGTGCAGCCCTGCTGATGGCAGTGTCCTGTCCTGGCACGGGCTGTGTGACCTGGGCCAGCCCCAGGCACCCTGAGGACAGAGTCTGCCCCATACCTGCCACCCCCCTCCCACTGCCCACAGCGTGGTGCCCCAGGAGCTTTGTGCTGCTGGGACAGGCCATGGACCCTCTCCCTAGACAAGGAAAAGGTTGTTTGGGATCACAATCAAAAATGCAGAACTAACAGAGGAAGGAATCAGGGTTCCACATCTGTTCTGCTGTGAACACTAATCAGTTTTAATATAAAGCATCTGTCATAGCCAAGCCCTGCTACATAAAATATCTCTGCATACAGCAACAATTCTTCAATCTTAATGAAGTCTTGCACAGGGAAGCTATTCCCCTTCTGCCCAGCCAAGAGTAGGGAGGTGGAGATGAACTTTAGATGGCAAGCCCCAATAAATTGGAATTTTTTGTACAGTCATCCTGCATCAGGCAGGTACGTGGCTGTAGCTAAGAGGCTTTCAGCAATCCCTGCAGATTTAGAAAGCCTGGAGGAAAGTTTATGGACCCCAACACAGATACTTCTTCTACCCCTGAATATATCCCTGAAAAATATTCTTTCTTGGATATTATTACAGTTGTGCCAAAGATGCATATTTGGGGGCTAAAATCCACTTTGTGCTTGGTGCTATCCAGATATAGAGAGAGACTGGGTCATTTTAGGTACTTTTGTAGCAGCATGCTGCCCAAGCAGAGCAGGTGCAGAAGGGCTGCAAATACTGTAAAAATAAAACTTTCAGGGTTTTCTAGAGGGCACTCATATTCTGGAGGCTGAAGGACTCAGGCACAGAATCCATAAAGAGGAAGTTGATGCTTTCCTACTTCTCCACTGCTCTTGCTTGTGCCAACTGCTGGAATTAGTGCAGTGGGAAGCTCTTTTCCACTGAGCTGGAGGAGGCTGATGGGTCTTTATCACAATGAAATGCTGTTTTCAGCCTTCTTTACCCTGGATAGTGATTGCACAGGAAAGCCCCGTGACAGGAAAGAACCTCTTCTGATCAGCCAGCTGAACTTCTTGGAAATGGCACACGGACACAAGGACTTCTCTGTAGACTTTGTTGTTTTGAAAGGGCATTTCACAATGGCATGGCTTTTATGGGGAACATTTTTTTCTCATTTCCAGCTGTACCTGCTCTTTTCATCAGCCTCGAAGTACTGAGGCAGCTGGACTTAATGATCAGTGCAGGTCTCTTCCAACTGAAATCTCTTCTTCTCTTCTCTTCTCTTCTCTTCTCTTCTCTTCTCTTCTCTTCTCTTCTCTTCTCTTCTCTTCTCTTCTCTTCTCTTCTCTTCTCTTCTCTTCTCTTCTCTTTCTTCTCTTCTCTGTAGAGATAAGACTTTTTACTGTCTGAAGACAGGAGAAATATGTCTGCTGCAAACACCCTGCCATGGCTCCTAGTTAGCACCTCAGAGGCATCTGCAGGAGTGGCAATTCTTCTTTTGCAAAGAAATTGGGTTAATATGACCTCTTACGAGGAAAAAGTGAGCATTAAATAATTGAGAAATGATGAGAAATGTTTGCAGCATGGTGTGGTCTGAAATGAGCAGAGTAGTGTGGGAGTCATGGCAAACTGATGGGAGTCTCTTCCATCAGTTTGAAACAGAGGAGGAAAAGGGAATAGGCAGCCCTAGATTCCCTCTGAGCTAAAGAAATTATTGGTTCAGGTAGTATGATGGCCTAAATTAAAGAGATTATTCACCCCTCTTATTTGTTTTAAAGTGTCACTGGGGACTTTGAAGCATTTTTAGAAGCCAGATTACCAGCTGTGCATCCCAGGGAGCTGGGTGAACTGGAAGATGAGTGGTGCTGAGAGATTCAGGCACCAGCTGGAATGAACTCGGTGCAGAAAGAGGAAATAAAATCACCAGTCATGAATTCTGCACAGCAAACAGCACCACATCCCTTCAGGCATTCTCACACCTTCAATGGGCCCATTTTGTAAAGCTCACTCAAGTGGAAAAAATTAATATTTTTTTTGTTCTCCACCCAAAGTCACAGTGACAAACTGAATTATCAGTCCTGGGGGCAGCAGGTGAAAAATCATCTTGAGTTTTTTTCTGCCTTTGCTTTTGAAACCACCTGTTCCAAAGCAATTGAAATTCTGTTTCCAATGGCCTGTGAGGAGCTTTAATGCTCCATTTGCCCTGAAAGAATGTGGCCTCTCTTCCTGTTCAAAGGAGCTGAGTGCATCTTCCCAAACTTAGCCCTTAACCACATTGCCATGGGGTAAAAGAGAAGTAGGGAAAAAAAAAAAAAAAAAAAAAAGATTGCTGTTTGAATACTGGTGGATCACTAAATTTAATTATAATGCCTTTATACAGTTTTGGAAGGTCCCAGAACATGACAAGCTATAGCACTGAGCTGTTTACACAGCAACACCATGAAATTGTTCAAAAAAAGACACAGGGCCAGTCTGTTCTACAAAAAGCTGCCCCTGCTGCTTTCAAGAGCAGGATTTTCTCTACTACTAAGATCAACAGCTAATTTCTCTTGGCCCTCTTAGGGTCAGGATTGATGGGGTCAGAAAATATTTCTGTCAATCTTCTCTCACCAAGTGTTTCACAAAGTCACATCTCTTCTCCAGTAGTGTTTTATTTGGAGGGTGATCAGTAAAAAAAAAAAAAAAAAAAAAATTGAAAATCAGCCACAACCCCACTCCATACACTATCACCCCCTCACCAAAAAAAAAAAAAACCAAAAACTCAGGGCAAAGAAGGACTATCCAACTCCTAACTATGATCCAAGACTGACCTTAGGTAAGTGGACTTTGTTGTTTTGAAAGGGCATTTCACAATGGCATGGCTTTTATGGGGAACATTTTTTTCTCATTTCATCAGCCTCGAAGTACTGAGGCAGCTGGACTTAATGATCAGTGTAGGTCCCTTCCAACTGAAATCTCATCTCTTCTCTGAGGAAAAAAATAGCCACCTGTTCTGTTCCAGCAGGGCTTGCTATTAAGATATTTTGGATATCAGCTTTCATGGCCTCAAAAAAAATAAAAACAAAAAAGAACACAGCCCTCTTCTGGGGTTGACTTTGCAGTTCTGTCAAGTTTTATTTGCAGCCAACTTCAGGCTAATTCCCAGCTCCCATTCTGCCCTAAGAGGGAAGTAAAGCTCAGCTGCCACACTGGGTGACACGAGGTCCGAGGCTGTGACTTCAGGCTGATGTTAGGAGTGTGGATGCAGCTGAACTTGGGGGCAGTGCAGCTGGGACATGCTGCCCAGAATTCCTGCCCAGAGTCTGAGCCTGCTCCTTGCTGCTGCTTCCTCTTGCCCCAGAGGCAGGCAGCAGCTCCCACAGGAAGCCTGCTCCCTTCACCTGGGGGACACACAGGCTGCCCTTCCCCACAAAGGGAGGGGAAGTTTGCTGCAGTAGCCAGGGGCTGGCAGAGCTGGTTTTACACCTGACCTCCCAGCCAAGAAGGGCAAATTGGGAACAGTATATTTCCATTAATTTGGGCAGCACTGAATATATTGAAGAAATTGCACAGTATTCATGGCTTCTGTCAGCTGGGAAAGGGGTTGGATTCGTGCAACAAATTATTCAGAAGAAATTGTTTGCCAGACTCTCATTATGAGCTCTACAGAACAGAGGAGTTGATACATCAGATACAATTAACTTCATGTTATAAAACCCTTTTGGGATGTAAAAAATAGACCCTACTGTATTGTGAGGGCCTGGTTGCTCATGATTTTCACAAGAACCTATTCCTCCTGGATGTGTCTGCAGGGAGCAAAGCCCTTTAAATCCTGGGAGATATTGTCCACTCTGTGTGAGGAGCAGAGCAACACCCCAGACCAATGGCAGCAGAATCCAAATGTGACATTTGAGTATGACTGAGCATTCCTCAAAGCAGCCAGAGGTCAACTCCCGAGCATTAACCCTGAAGAGGATTTTCAATTGTGTTGCAGTCAGCAGGATTTTGCTGAAGGCAAAGCTAGACCAACACCTGTCTGCTTTTTGAATCAGAGCCCCAGTTACAAGGTCCCTGCTCAGTGCAGTTAATAAATCTCTTCAGGACAAGACACTTGTGTTCTGCTCACCACAACACAGGGTCTGTGGCCAGAGCAGCAGTTCACAATCTGTGGGGTGAAGAAAGTGCAATTGCTTCACAGAAATGGGAAAGCAGCAAAGCAGATTCAGTTGACACAAAATGTCCTAGACAGTCTATGCTGCTTCACCAGATTGCTCACAGCAGCTCAGAAAATCCTATGTTTGCTTTTTTTAATGCATTATGTTGGACTTTTAATGCAAATTTATATTCTTGTCAACTTCTATTTTTTAGTCATTTTCCAGCTAAACTTCATTGGCTGATGTGAAATGTATTTTTAACTCGTAGGGACCTCAGTTATAAACAAAAATAGCAATGGAAATTGTTTCATTTTCTTAACAGCCAAGGAAATAAACATCAATTAGTTGCACCACTCTGCACAGAAGCGATGGGAGAATAAAGAGAGATGAGTCCTGCAGCTGAGTGGAAAGCATTTCTTGAAGCAATTTGGAAGGTGAAGCTCATCTTAAGTGCTCAGAGGACAACACTGTGTGTTCCTAACAAAAATATATGTTGGGCTTTTTCAGTATGTACCATTTATTCAGAAGGAAGTTTTTCGTGCTTTTAAGGTAAATGCTGATTGTAGAGTAATTCCATTTAAATAGCCGAAATGCTGTTTGCATTAGCAACTAGCAAAAGAGAGAGAGACTCAGACCACTGCCGTCATTCCCTGAACTCTCACACAAAGGACACTTAATAACCTATCACTTCCTGAGACAGAAAAGAGCATTAAAGGAAAGAAAACTGAGAGGCGTCCTGCTGAGATAAGCATCATTCCTCTCAGAGTTGCTTTCTTCCTCCTGGAACAGCAGCTCTGATGGTGACCATTAGAATAACCACAGAGGTGGTTTAGCTGCCCAGCCTGTTAACAGCAGGGATCACATTTGCTTCACATCTGCACACATTGCAAAGAGGGGCAAATATTCTGCAAAACACTACTTATAACTACTGGTAATGCACAGCCATCATTTTGTGCTGCCAGTGCAGGGCTGGTTCAAGAAGTAGCTGAGATTTTGGCTGTGATGTGCCTGCTTAGGACAAGGAAGGTTCCAAAAGGGATCACTGTGTTCTCTTCAATGTCAGAAGTGCCCAATGTAAGCAACTCATCGAAAAAAGAAGTGGAGGGCCAAGCTAAAATAAGGAAGAGGTCAGGCTGCATCCCCAAGCTCTAATGTGATTTAGAAATATTATCAGTCATTAAGAAGCATCCAGTTCATGCAGATTTTACAAATGCAAACTTGTAAAACAAGAAACAAACAGAAGCAAAAAGACCACGCAATTGTCAAACTTGAATTACTCACACCAAGTAACAGCAAGGCAGGGAGCAGTCCCCCTGTACTGGGCAGGCTGAATAAGCAACTGGGGTTTTCATTTCTCTCAGGGACCAAAGTCCTCTTGCAAAGGAGCTCCTGTGGTTGTGCATGTGGGCTGGTGCATGTTTGGGCAGGTATTGAAAAGAAGGCAGAAGTGGAAGAGCTGAAATCCACATCAGGAGGCAGGAACAGTTTTGGAGCAGGGTCAAAGTGAACGAAAAAGAAAAAGAGAAAGGCTCTGTGAATGCTGGAGAAGTTGAGAGTAGAGAATGTCAAGAATTAAGCTTTCCTCCTGAACCTCACTGAGATACCATCTTCCCCGTGGGAAGTCACTGTGAAACTTTTAAACACAGATAAGAGGGCAGGCCATGGAAGTTTGGTGACTTGCAAGGAGATGCCTGGTGGTGGCAGCTTTTCCTGGGCCTCCTCCTCTCACCATGGCTCAGCTAAATTTAAATTGAGCACAGTAAATTGAGTACAAGCCTGTACCAGGGTCAGGCAAATGGGCAAGGGAACAGATCCCACCATCCTCTCAGAGGAGCCTTGTGTCAGGCACACATCAAAATCAGGAGGATGTTTGATGTAACATCTGCAGAAGTCTTAACTGGCACTGCTAATTGAATCCGAAGGGGTTCTCTTAGTGTTCAACTAAGATTAGCAGAGAGATTTGCAGGAGAAAGCTGTGGCTTGGCCCCAGCAAGTGGGAGGTGCTGTGAGAATGGAGTGCAAGTGAGACCGTGGCTGGTGAGTTAGGGGGGCCCCGAACCCCACAGGATCCCTTGCAGGATGTGAGGTCCAGAATTTGGCTCCTCAGTGTTTGTAATTCACTGAGTGGAGTCTCCATCCACATCTGCTTCAACCTGCCCATCGGGCTTGTACCCTGCTACAAGGAAAGTGGAAGTTTTAAACCACAGTTCAAACAGGCTTTGCAGCCATTCCCAACCCGTCCTAGGGGAAATAACCACGGGACATGGGATCTGTAGGGATTTTTGCCCAGGATAAATTGTGGCTCAAGAAAATGCATAACAGGAAAAAGCATTAAAGGAAAATGCTTGCCACTGTAAAAATCAAGTACCCATGATTTAGCAGGTAACAGATTTAATGCTGGCTGTGTGAACTTTATTGTATTCTCCCCCACCCCACATGAGTGGTTGATTGCAATGTCATAAATTGCTTTTTTTCTACAGCGCTTATGTCTCCCTTACAGAGGAAATTTGATTTTTCTAACTGCATAATATTCAACTATAATATATTGTTAATGTGAATTCCTTCTGAGCAGCCTGGATGGCAAATGCTGAGAATTTGAAAGTGGCTGTGTAATGGCATTTGAGACTCTTGAACTGCAAAGGTTTATGTGCTGCTTAATTTTCTCTGCATGTAGCAGAACACGGGAAGAAGTATTTGCAGTACGGAGGAGAGAGCGTTATTAAGAGAGAAAGAGAGGATAATTCTAGACTGGGGTGTGTTTAAATCAGCGCCTTCAGGAAGGGAAGCTGCAGGGGCAGCCGAACATGGCACTGCAGCAGGGATGCTCCATGCACATCTCATCCAGGCCCACCCCAGGAGGGATGCCCACGAGAAAGGAGGGTCTGGCAGCTGCCAGGGGGGCAGTGCCAGTGCAGGCAGCTGCTTCCCCCTCCTGCCCCGAGCCCTGGCAGCTCCTGTGCGCCCAAGCCACCAGCACTGGGGCCTTGGAGAGGTGGGCAGGTCAAGGTGGATGAGTAAAGAGGAAATAGGAACTGTTGGAGGGTTACTAAATCTAAGTTAAAGAACGGCAGCAGAGGCAGCCAGTCACGATTCTCACTTTGGACTGGGTCACAGCACTTAAATCCAAAGTAGTCCCTCCACGTGGGCTGCACTATAAATACCCACTCATTGCCTTTAACATGAAAGAATGGGCACTTGTGGTGATCCATCTGCAAAAGCAGAGAATCCTGTTTGGCTCTGTGGACAGAGCAGCTGGGAAATGCAGAGGAAGGGGAGCTGCTGCTGCTGTCAGTCCCTGCTGTGTGCCTTCCACCCAGCCCTGTGAACTTCCAGGCTGGATTGCCTCGTCCAAGGAGGGCAAATCCTTCAGCTCCCACTTCCAACTGGAGCTGTTTCATGTTAAACTGAAAAGGAAAAAAAAAAAATCTGTGTTAAAAGGAAGATCAAATGACCCCACCACTCTCTGCCAGAGGAGGCAGCGCTGTGGAATATTTTTAGGTTTTTGAAATTTAATGGTTTGCACTTCGTGATTTTCTGTGGATAACAGAGAGAAATCGGGGGAAAAAATCTTCCTTAGGCTTTCATTCTCCTGTGTCATAGCAAGCCTCTTCCCATCCTTTGCATCACAGAATACAGAATAATGAAGGCTGGCTGGGAGGAGTTCAAGTCTGACTCCGTGCTCCGAGCAGGTCCAATTACACGGGTTTGCTCAGGGCCATGCTCAGCTGGGGTTTGAGTATCTGCAGGGATGGCAATCCCACAGTCACTCTGCTCCCTGTTCCAGCACATATTGTGAAAAATCCATTGCCCTGTTAAATGGAGAAATAAAGATTTTTGACCATGGCATTTTCCCACAAAAATATTGAATCCATATTTTCTCCCATGATGTCAGAATATTAAAGACAAAATCAAGAAATGACAGCAGATGCAATAAAATATTCCAAAATGAAGTGCAAAACATTTTCACCCTGTGATTTTTTGTCAAAACCACACAGTTCTCACAAGGTTTTTTTCCAGCTTTGACAGAAAGACATGTTCAGAGGGTTTGCTGCCTGGTCTAAACCCTCGCAGCCAGCTCTAAGTAGAATTTTGGACAATGTTCCCGTGTGGCGGGTCTGGCATAGCGCCCAGAGCCCTCCTCGCTCGGGCTCTGGAGTCAGAGCTGGTGATGATGTTGGATTCTTTAACCCCAGCCATTGGAAAGGCTCTGGCCCAAAGCCTCTGTGGGAATCCCAGAGCTGGGAGTTGGCTCATGCCCTGTGCTTTGCTTTGTTTTGGCAGCCACTCTGGGATGTGCTGCTGCTCCCAGCTCGCCGGGCATTGCTCTCTTCTTCCACTGGTGCACCCTTCGAGTTCAGCCGTGGATGAAGATTTCTGGCTTGCTCTCCTTGTTTCCAGGTCTTGATTAAAAGATGGGCAAACTACTTCCAAGGCTTCCTAAAGACCTAAGCACAGGTTTTAAGCACTCATCTCGCATCAGCACTGGTGGGGATCTGTGCTGAAACCACTGTGGCACATCCCAGCTGTGCAGAGAACTCCTCAGAGGCTGAGGGGAAGGAAATTGCCTCACCTGGGCATTTTGCAGGTTGTCCCTGTGTGGAAATGGTTTTTTGATCACAGGGAGAGCAAATCACGATGTCAAGGACCCTGACCTTCCTTTGGGCACTGACGTAAGCCTGCCCAAAAGTTCTCTTATGCAGGACAGAAGTATAAATACCATATAAATACCATATAAAAGCACCACCATATAAATTTATACCTCACCATTTATCTCCCCCTAATTTGGCAGGATTTAATACAGCGGGATGTCAGCTGGAGGAGCCCACAGGAAGGGCAGCCTGAGAACTGCTTTTAGAGGCAGGGCAATCTACCAGCCCTCTGCATTCAAAACTTCTGAGCCTTGCCCCTGGAAGCTGGGTTATTTAAATCCTTACACAGATAGAGAGGCCTTCTGTTCTGCCTCCTGGCACTCATTTCACAGTTTTCAAGCCTTTTCACTCCATTTCATTAAAGAAGAAGTTAAAGGAGGAGAAGGAGAAAGTGAAGGAGAAGGAGAAGTGAGAAGGAGAATAGCACAAGCTGAGATTCTGGTCCCACACAGAATCAATTTATTTCTGCATGTATGTGTACATGCATATATATAAACAAATATACATATTTGTACATAAATATAGGTACACAAAATACATATTTATGGATACAAATAAATAAAGGTAGGTATAAATAAAAATACATACATACTTTTTTTTTAATATATGACTTATTTCCAAGAACAACTGTCCTTTTTTAAAGCTGGTCTGTTTCCACAGAGCAGCTCCTGTACAGTTCCAGCACCTTTCTGAGCACAGATGTCTGCTTTATAGATGAAGGAGCTGGCTCGACCACAAGTTTTGTCCTGCAGCTGAGAATAAACCTACTTTTTCCAAGTTGTCTCCCAGGGCATTTTTCTGCTACTCAGCTCTGCCTCCTGGTGTGCTCTTGCTCGGACTTGAATGAACACAAGGACACCAGCATTCCTCTAGGTGGGAAATAGCCGTGCTGAGGACTTTCACCCCAGGGCTCTTGTTTAGATGGGGACACAAGAGCAAACAGATCAAGTTCCCCCAACTTTTCTCCTCCATGGCATTGGCATTTGGTCAGGACACAGCATCCTAGGCCGTTCCTGGGCACATCTTTTACCCATACGGATTTTCCTACCAACAATAAAAAGAATCCATCACCTAATGGCTTTACCATTTATTTATTATGCAGTCATTAATGGGTTTTTTTTCTAATATATAAAAAATAAGTGATCTATTCAGGTGAGTTGGTCTTTAATGGCTTTCAGCATTTGTTAGGCACAAGCCCCTGGAGAAAAAGAGCTCACAGCTGCCAGGTTCAGCTGCTCATGCCATTGGTAACCAAGGAAGCTGCAGGTCATCTCCTGTTAACCATTTATGTGGCTACACAAACGAGAAGAGCACAAAGGAGCAGAGGTCCAGAGTATCTCTAGGAATAAAAGTCATGCAGGAGCCATCCTGTATAATTAAGATAATTACACCTGAGGTGGGGCTGGCAAGGAAAGCTGGTCTGACTCTGAGTGGGGGGTGTAGCTGAGAGGGGGCTCAGGTGGTGCAAGAGAGACTCCAGAGTGGCTCCTGAGTGGTCTGAGAGGGAATTTTCCTTACCCTGGGAATGGCTCCAAGGAGCCTCCGGCCCCTGACCCACGGCTGGCTGCTGCCAGCACTGGATCATGCCTTTGGCGTGTCCTGGCAGCCTCCATGGCTGGCAGTCCCCATCTGTGGAGATCTGGGGCCCAGAAAAACTCCAAACTGATCATCCCAAACAGAGAGCTGGCACCTCACTCAGGAGAGGCATTTCTCCCCGGGGGCTAAATGGGAGAGCACGCAGGACTGTGGAAAACTCACGGTGAGGCACTGTAAAAGGGGAGAAAGCTGATTTTAAAGCACTCTGGTTTCTGGAAAGACACATTTCTGCTGCTCTCCCGTTCTCCACCACTCCCAGGCATCTGGAGGTGGCTGTCCAGGGTTCCTTGTGGTGGCACAGGAGATTAGAACCAACAGATTCCAAGTGTGATAGCACCCCTGGCATTGTGTCACTGTTCTCCAGCAGCTGAGGGAGAAGCCACACCGCTGTGTTCCAGCACCAGCCTGCACCCAGCAGCCTCAGTTCCAGCTGCTGCCAGCTCCAGGGATGATCTGTGCTCCATCCTGCACGGCACAGCTGCTCTCCTGGCACGTCTGCCATTCCTTGACTTGTGCCCTGCTGCTTCTTCTGGCACTTCCACACAGGTGCTCTCTTACAGGAAACTGTCAAGTACCTTTGCAAACCCCTTCAGACCTGGAATGTTTTACTTGGACACGACAGCTCTTCTCTTATTAAAAAACAAAGAAAAGCAACCAACAAACAAAATAAATAAATAAATAAATAAATAAATAAAAAACCCAAAACCAAAACAAAGACCCAAAAACCAAAAACCAAACAAAAACCCAAAACCAAAACTGAAAACAAAACAAACAAAAAATAAACAAAAATAAACCCCAAGAGAGTCAGAGACAGTTAAATTAGTGCATGAATCCAACTGACCTGCAGGAATTTGTATGAATGGTGATCCTACAGACTGTCACTAGCCAGCTCCTCTCCTTGTTGGTGTCTGTTGCACACTTGGAGGAAAATTTCTATGAGTCCTATACCTGAGGAAAATTTTCTATATTTTCCTATACCTGAGGAAAATTCCTATAGGCAGAGCAAAGTGAAAAAATACTTCTGCACTGGCAATGAGGGATGAGAACAACTTGTTGTTCCTTAGTGGAGCTGATGTGCTCTTTGTCACTTCAGGAGGGCCATGGAGATCCAGGTCCTGGGCTTGTACAGGTTGGTGGCTCAGGGGACAGTCCAGGCTTCTCTTGGTTTGTCTCTGTGCTGTCACCTGCTGCAGGAACAGTGCTGGGAGGATGCAGAAGATGAAGAACTCCCAGATGAGACAAAGAATTCCCAGCATCACCTCCAAGGTGTCTGTTGTGGACTTTGGAGCCTCAGCCTGTCCTTGGCTTTTCTTCCCTCCACAGGACTGATTAGGGACACATTCTCATTCTTAATCTCCTTTCGGGTCATAACATTAGATCTGACTTGACAAAGATTTGGCTGGCCTCGGTTTTTTGCTGGTTTGTTTTTTTCTTCAATCCATATCTCCTTTAAAAAAAAAAAAAAGACAAGCAAAATCAGGTTATTATGAAGGAAAACCATGTCCAGAAGGCAAAATGCTTCAATAAGAGAAAAAAAAAGGAGAGAAAAATACTGTTCTCTTCAGCCTGGCAGAAGCCAGGAAGAGCTGCAAGTCTCCTGGGAGGTCTTGTTACTGAAGATCAAAGAGGCTCAGAGAAGAATTGCCTGGTTTGGAAAAAAAAAATCTCCAGAAAGCTCTTAGCTCCATCCACAAGCCACTTCCCATCCAGCAGCTCAGCCAGTTAAATATCGAGTGAGCCTCCTTCAAAGCAGTGATCTAAAAACTGCAGAGTGTAAAGTGGGATTTGATGGCCCCGTGTATATTCACAAGTACCTCTGTGCCCCGAGGGCTGCCGAGGCAGGGACAGAAGCATCCAGGGAAACAACAGAGTGGGCTGGGAGCATCCACAGCTCTTCCTCACAACCTGAGCAGAGTCATCAAGCAGAACGACCCCAAGCAAGAATGTTCATCAGGGGAAGGAGGAAATAGACCTGGCCACTATCTCTGAGCAAGTTAAGGCAAGGTTTCCCCAGCATACAGGTGCTTATTTCTTTTTCAGCATAATTCTGCAATAAAAAGTTCTCTTCCCCTAGGCATTAGTGGCAGATGACATGCCATAAGCATAATTGCACAGCTAAGATATCACTCTTGCTGCAGCTAATGGTTCCTTTCCTCAATAAATGATACAGGCAAGAATATTTGCACTTGGTCCTTCAAGTGCTCTGAAAATCGAAAAAGACTGAAGCGTTTCCTGAGCTCAAAATAGAGCAATGTATTCACAAATTATATTCAGAACATTGGTACTTTATTCTGAATGAGGCAACAAATAGGGGGCAGAGCAAGTACCCAGCAGCCTGATCAAGCGCTCAGCAGAAAGTGCTTTGACTGCATTTGTAATGCACGGCAGTCACTACATCGCTACAGTCAAAATATTTGACTTTGTTTATAGGCGTCAGAAACATCGCTGAAATTTATCTTTCCCAAGTGACTGTGCTCCTTCCAAGCAAAGACAAACAAATCCTTCCCGCCGTGCTCCCGGGTCTCTGAGCGCTTCAGGCTGTCCCAGCTCATCGCGGTACCCGAGGTCACTCTGAGTGAGGCAGGAGGAGTCCGGGGCCAGCTCTGCCCTTGCCCGGCTGTCAGGCAGAGCCAGACCGAGGGGCAGCTCCCGCGGGCTGTACCTGGGGAGGGGCTGCGACAGCCCTGGGAGCGGGCGCTGGGATTCCCAGAGGAACGGAGCTGCGTCCATCCCCCATGGAGGGGATGCAGACCTGCTGCGACACTGCCAGGGACATCGGGAGGTGGTTCCAGGTGTGACACCTGGGAAGGGCGAGCTGTGGCAGGAAGGGAAAAGGAGGGGTTGGCTTTATTTAACCCGTCCTGGTTTGTTTAACCTAACCTCGCCTTGTGTCACAGAGGGACTGGGCTCGCAGCCTGCCCAGGCGGCTGCACACTGGTGATAAGCATAAATATTTAACATTTTACATTAATGAAACAGACTCCCGTGTGCCCTAAAGATAATAGCTGGCGAGCTGTCACTCGGAACATTTGAGGTGCAAACAGCTGCATTTTCCCCTGCAGCAATTTTCCTCAGTGAGAATACTGATATTATTAAAGTTTGCCCAGAAAGCCTTTCAGCAGCTCATTAAACACAGCTGTGTATTCTGTGTAGCATTAAAGCAATTCACTTAGTAAGTAACTAAATGTATGCGAAGACATTTTAACTAATATTGCTTTCCTCGTGAGAGTGGTTTTCATTCATCTCAATGCAGTGCCCTCCCAGCTGAGAGCAAGGCAGGAGGGGATCGACTTCCAGACAGGATGAGGGCACTCTGCCTGTGAAGCCCCTGCATGGCCCTGGCAGATTTTTCCATCCGAGCATCTCAGGTCCTCCTGAAAATCAAGCATCTGCTCTGGACTTGCCACCCTTCCTTCTCCTGTCTCCACCGTACTTCTCCCAAACAGCAATCTTGGGATTTCTCCACATTTTGCTCTCCCCTTTTGGACTTCCGTGTTTCTCCTTCTGTGTCCATAGGTACCAAGTAGCTCCTCCCTTTGTGCTGCTGCTGCTTCTCTCTTCATCAAGGGCTGTTTGCAGCCCTTGTCCCACAGTGGCTCTTCCAGGTTCCACAGTGGCTCTTCCTTATCTGCAAAGCATCACTGCCATAATTTCACTTCTGTTGTTCATAAATGGTGGTATGGTTTTTGGTTTTCCTAACAATATAACATATGGCATTTACTGAAAAAACTAAGTGCTTTATTACACCATAATGTCCAATGTTCCTAGAGGTATATGGGACAGTCCCTAGATTTAAAAGGGACACACACCCCAACCTCAAGACAGAACTGAGTATAATAATATGAATATTGTTTTTCGCAGCTTTCCTGTATGTTGTTTGTAACCAGAGAATGGAAGTTTATTGGCATAAATCTTACTTTGGAAGATTTGGCCTTGTCCTAGAGTCATTCAAAAAGTTTTGTTTTGTTCACTTCCACCAGTGCGTGATGTTTGTAAGGGAGGTGGAAAATTCCTGAATCCATCCACTTTTCCTAACCAACAGTTTTCCACAGACTGGAGCCTTTTGCCTTGTTGGTACAATGCAGCCTGCAAAGCTCAGTGTTAGACAGAAAGCAGAGCAGGAGGAGAACTCGCCTCATGCTCTGAGCATTTACTGTAAATGTGCTGCCAGGCTTCCCTCCCTGGGCTGGGAGCAGCGTTGGGCGTGTTGGTGATGAGCTGTGGTGGGATCCCACAAGAGGTCCTCACTGTCACTGCAGAACGTGCTGGGAGAGCAATGGGAGAGCGCTGGTCATTCATTATCTGTGCAGGCACCCGCAGAGGCTGGCAGAGAGGTACAGAGACATCACCTGAGTCAGTCTGACACCCACAAACGAACGGGGCATTCACAGGCTTTTCACAGCAGCCTTCTTCTGCTACACAGCTAATTTAATTGGGACGTGGTCAACAGGGAGCAGTTCAACTGGATGCATTAATAAACATATTTTTTCTTTTTCTTGCTCAGTCCCCAAGGTATTATTTTTCCCTCCTGCTTAATGGTGCTGTGTAACTATGGAAACCTCCCAACTCTCTTCACTCAAGTTTGCAGGGGGCAGGGGGAAGCAGGGACAGAGAAAATGGAGAAGAGATGTTATTTCTTTCGCAGATTTCTTACAACTCCTATATCCCACAAAAACAAGACACTCATTCTCTTAGGGGCAGGTATTTCTCTTGGTCTGTGAAATCTAGTGCTAATTTGAACACAGACAAATTTTCCATCTCGCTCTTTATGTCCTAGATTTTTCCACTCATCTAGCTGAGCTCGGGGTTCAATTGCCTGGATGCTGCCCAACTCATCATCCACGCAGGGAGGAAACAGAGGGAAGAGAATCAGGAAAGCCACGGACAGTTCCAGAGGCTCAAAGCAGAGAAACAGGAACCAGTTTCCTGCTCATCCTCTTAGCCAATACATCCCTTTGTGCATTCTTGTTTTCATGGGGCTTTTGGTCTCGCCCTGCCCTGGGAGAGCAGCAGCGGTGGGGACTGTGCAGTCCCTGCCCGCTCCCGGGGCAAAGGGGTGCCAGAGAACATCAGGGCACTGCCAGGACGGGCAGAACGTCTTTCCCCTGCCCCTGCAGGACTCGGCAGCAGCGCATGGAGAAAAGCCTCCCTTGGCTCAGGAGTAAATGCTGCAGGTGCTGCCGAGAGCAGAAGTAAAACACCTGAGAGGGCCCCAGGGCCTGGGACTTGCTAACGCTTTGCACGCCGGTGAGCGCCGTCAGCTCCAGCCAAACCACGGGACACGGAGAGGAGAGGGGGCACGGGACGAGAGCCAGAGCTGAGGGTCTCTTTGTGAGGGCTGAGGCCTGCACGGCAGCTGCACAGGGAGGGCCCGTGCAGCTCCTGTGCAGCTCCTGTGCCGCTCCTGCGCCGCTCCTGCGCAGCTCCTGTGCCGCTCCTGCGCAGCTCCTGTGCAGCTCCTGTGCCGCTCCTGTGCAGCTCCTGCTCAGCTCCTGTGCCGCTCCTGTGCCGCTCCTGTGCAGCTCCTGTGCCGCTCCTGTGCAGCTCCTGTGCCGCTCCTGTGCAGCTCCTGTGCAGCTCCTGTGCAGCTCCTGCGCCACACGGGAGTCAGCTCGCTGCACGCCCCGAGCGGGCGAAGGGACGCCAAAAACCCCAGGCAGCCTCCGCGAGCATTTACAGCCCTCAGCACCTGATCCACACCCGTCTCATGGAGCTGCTGAGGCATCCACAGCTCAAAACAAAAACCTGAAACAAAATGGGGAACCTCTGGGGGCTGGCAGGGGTCTTACACGGAGTGTTTGTGGTTTGGGGCAGGAACCTGTTCCCATTTGAGAAGGCAGGGATCACTCCAAGAGCTTCCCAAGCTACATGAGGACAGGTCTAGGCAGATGTATGCCCCACCTCTGCCTTGGAGATCCTCTAGGAAGGAGTGCTCAAACTCAAGCAAATTGATGTTACAATTGGACCTGTTTATAATTCTGTGATTCTGTTGGTTTCAAGACATGATTCCATAGGACGTGTTCTGGAGCAGAGCACCCCAAATACATGGGCTAAAAATAATCCTTTTCAATTGCTTACAAGTGCTCAAGCAATTTTCTGTTTAAAAAATCATTCACTGCACATAATTGGAATTTCATTGCTTTGCTTGGGGGGGCAGGGAGAAGCTACTATAAGTAGTTATTTTATTTCTATAAACACTGGCAAAACCCAGTAACTAAAGTTGGAGCTCCAGTGAAATTTCTCAGCATGGAAATTAAACATCTTTCTTAAGTGAACATTCTTCTTTGGGCTTCCAAGCATTCTTGCTTTAATTTTTTCCCAAAACCTAGTACAAATAAAAGGTTTTTGCCTTGTTCTTTGCCTCTTTTATGGAAAGAGAACACTGGCCTCAGCACTGATGTGCTCCTGTGAGCATCCTTGCAGGTGTGCCCTTGGGAGTTGCTGTTTGTGCAGCTGCCTGGACATCATTGTCCACTACAGGGCCAGACATGAGCCTGACCTTTGGGCCATCAGCAGTGGGTTGGACTGTTCACAGGTCAGGATCTGCCACAGGAACGCTGAGGAGCAGGGCTTGACTTCAGGAAAATCTCGTGTCTCACATTGCTTTGGTTTCCTTTCCTTCAGCATGTTATCTCAGGCTTCTGCTGAGATCTTCATTTGTTGATGAAATATTTCAGCAGCTTCTTTAGAAGGATGCCAAGCAAGCAGAAAATCAAAGCATGCATTATGCATTGAAGATACTAGTTCTCAATTTTTGTACAATTGCTTAGATCAAATCTTGACAGGATGTGGCTGTGAAGTTGTTCCACTGATTTCCAGTCAGTCTGTGACTGCCTGGAGATCTCAGCCTGTGAAAACACATCACAGCATCAGCCAGGGCTCCTCCAGGGGTAGCCTCATGCTGTGGGTAAACCAGTATTGGAGAGGAAAAGTGGGAAACACAGATAAGTAGGAAGCAATAAACGGAAGGAGGAACATCTCAATTAAATGTGTTAGAAATGATGCCGCTGTCTGTCCCTGCTGTGAATCTTCCCCAGCCTGTTTCAGGTGTCTCATGGAGGCCTGTTCTCACCAGCCTCCCCTCCCAGAGCCACCTGCCAGGCTTTTTGACAGCCCTCATAGAATCATTTGAGTTGATAATCACCTTTTAAAGGTCATCCAGTCCAATCCCCCTGCAATTTGCAGGGACATCTTCAACTACACCAGTTTGCTGAGAGCCTCATCCAACCTGACCTTGAATGTTCTCAGGGATGGGGCACCTCCCTGGCAACCTGCTCCAGCATTTTATCTTTCTCATTATAAAAAACTGTATCTTATACCAGGCCTAAATCTACCTTCTTTTTGTTTTAAACCATTATCCTACATTCGATTGCAATTTTTAAAAATTACTCTACTAAAACGTTTGCCCCTGTCTTTCTTCTAAGGCTCTTTTAGGTATTGAAAGGCCACACAAAAAATTCTCCCTGGAGCCCCTTCCCTGCTCCAAGCTGAACAGCCCCAGCTCTCTCAGCCTTTCCTCATGGGCAGAGTAGCTTTTCACATCCTCTTTGACAGAGGGCTCCAGTTTGGTACTAAAGGTGTCTGACTCTGGCGAGCTGTGCATCCTCATGGCCTCACGGATGCTGTTGATGGCCTTGGACTGGCATCTTTCATGGCACCTCGTTGAAATAGGATTCAGTCATCAGCCCCCAAGATGAACAAAAGCAAACTCCAGGTTTCCATGGAGAATCTATTCTGCTTCCTCCCTGCATATCTGAAGTTCCTACCAAGGAGGAGCCAAAGCAGTGAGATGCATTTGCTTGATATTGCTTTTACAATGGGAAAATGTGCACTGGGGAGTGACTTTAAAACAACAGAGACTTACAAGCAATGAGCCAGGCAAAAAAAAAAAAAAAAACCCAAAAAAAAGAAAACCACAACCCCAAGGGTTTTATGTTATCAGTTGTTTAAAATTATCATTCTTGCAGACACAAATTAACCAGATTGAGATTTGGCTATTATTCAGAGATGGGGAAACCCCTAATCAAAGTCACATCTCCTCTGGAATTTTTGTCTGCTGGCATTAGAGTGCACAATTCCTCCTTTATTGGAGCAGGAAGCCTGCCCTTCTATGGTTCATTATCAGCCTGCACTGTGCCCCTCCCAGTGGTGTTCACAAATCGATGACTAATTCTGATCCAAATCAGTTATCAGATATGGTGGAATTGTTTTCTGTGCCCTGAGACAGCAAAGAAATAGCTGTTAACATCACTCTGCTGAAAGTATTCCAGTGCAGGACAGACCTGATATGTGTCTCATGGGAGCACAGTGGGATATTAAATGCAGTTTTTGCTCCAAGACAGTTTAGACCCTTTTAGAAATTCTTAGCTCCATTTTTTAGACGGGGTGGGAAGAAAACAAGTGCAGTAACTCTCAAGAAGGAGGAAATTCATCCTCTTTGAGTTTTATCTTTAAGCTGAACTTCAGGAGCTAGCTTCCAGGACTGTATATTGCTTTTTCTCCATCTTTTTTATTCTGTGCAGCATTCTGAGAGGCTGGTCAGTGCAGAAAGCAATTCCCACTGGCACAAGAGAAGAAACGCAGCCCTGCTCACACCGCTGGCACTGAGCAGCTGTCCCAGTGTAACAAGGTACAGTGACTGAACAGTCATTTCACTGCCTGGGTAACAAATTGTACAAGGCACATTCCTTCTCTTTGGCAAATGATGCGCAGAAAGTGGCATTTCCATTACATCACCCAGTGCATAAATATAAAAGAGGGTTTAATTCTCTACATGACACAATTACTTCCAAAAGGAAGAACTGGGAAGAAAGGACTCAGTGAACATATCTGCAGGAATTTATGAGGGTCTAATTGGTTTTATCCAGGGTGGCACTGCAGGGTCACGTCCTGGCACATGGGATATCTTTAACACTGTGAGAATGGGCATATTTAAAGTGCCAGAAGGTGAGATAAAAATCCTGTTTAAAAGATTGTCTTGCATCAATTTTCTGCCAGCAGCTAATCTGCCAGAACACTACAGGAAATTCTTCTTTACAGCTTCTGGGTGTATTTTTGTCCCATAAGGTACAAAGCAATCATTGTGTTGCATGTTGAATGTATGACAAATCCTGAAGGCACTGTAGGCTGTGTTTTTCTGCTCACTGATGCCAATGAAGCAATTTGTTATTACTGTAGTCTTTAATTCTGAAACCAGTGCATCAGGAAGGAGGTTGGTAATGCAGTATACCAACATGCCTGTATTGTAGAAGATGCTGTTTAGACCAACACTGCTCTTGCTGCACAGAAAGGAGAAAATAAGAAGGAAAAAAAAAAAAAAGCTGCTGTGAAACCTCTCCAGAAAAAAAATTCCCTTCAGAAAAATGTTCTGAAAGAGAAAGAATTAATTCCCTAGCATTCTGCCTTCTCATCCTTGGCAGGGCAATGGCCCACATGCATGCATGGGCTGAGGCCAATTGTGTGAGGTTCAATCTCATTTCAATCTCATATAGAAAATAAAATGATACAAATGTTATAATTCACACCATTACAATCAAACCCCAACTATTTCCTAATTACAGTACATTATAATGCCTTAGCTCTTAACTTTTATTGCACTATACTATAAATACTTCTTTAAGTGCCCTTTCTCTGTTATCTCTGTGCGAAGTTTCTTGATTATCACAACTTTCTTGAGCTGGTTAAAATTACCTTACATAGCATAGCTTCCATTTGAACATTGTGTTATAACCTAAAAAATATATTTAACACTCTGCTTAGGAGAATTAATACAGCATAGCTTTCTAACATTACACATATAATATTCATTGTAATATTTGTGAAAAGCCAATCATAAAATATGCATTTTTCACAGATACATATTACAATAGTGGCTTTTGGCAAAAGTTAAAGTGGATTTTATATGTGTGGTGTTGAAGTAACTTTGTTATAAAGGTATAGCTTTTATTCCTGTTGTTCATGGAGCTCAGTGCAGTAGCTGACACCAGTGTGCTTGTGTTGAAATTCCTGCTGGGATGGGATAACACCCAAAGGATAACACAGGACGAGGACAGAGATGTGCCAGCACTCACCCTCTGAAGGCAGCGTGGGCCAGGGCCCAGAAGTGGAGGTGATAAAAAAGGACAAAAAACCACAACCAAGAGATCGGCATGCTCTAGGAAGGCAGAGGCAAGGAGGAGCCGGGCTAAACAGGTCTTGGAACACGGGAACTGCTCTGGGGGAAGTTTACTGTGCACAAGGGGCTATGAATATGCAGAGGGCTGATGAATGAGAAGGTGTTTAAGGGGTGTCCCCGGGTGCTCTTGGCTGAGTGACACCTTTTGCTCTCTGCTCCTTGTTTCCTCGTGTTCTTTACTGAACTTTTCACGTTCCCCCAGGCGGGTGAAGGTGTTTTTCGGGCAGCTCCCTGGCAGGAGCAGGAGCCCAGGCGCTCCCCAGGCAGCCAGGGCTGGTTCCCGTGGGTGGAATTGCCTCGCTCAGCTTTGGGGCTGGACTTGCTTCAATGATCCCAGACCAGGCTTGGGGAGAAGGGTGTACCACTGAGAGCGGACACAAAGCATGCAGAGTTTATGGCCCCAAGGACATTTAGCAGAACTCCCAAGATAAGGAAGAAACAATAATGACAGCTCAGCGACTGTGCTGAATCAGCTCTGCCTGGTAAAAGGTAATTCCAGCAGGGAGAGATGACAAGCAGCAGCTGAGAGCCCACCTCAGAGCAAGAGAAAGCCTGAGCATGAGCAGCATGAGAGAAAGTCATTAAACTAGAGAATACCGATTAACAAGAGTTAATAGCCAGTCCTTGATTTTTGGAACATCACCGAGCAGCCAGGTTTGTACAGCTCAGAAATAAACAATGCACGTCTCTCTCTAGGTATGTTTATTGGTTCGTGGCCACCGGCAGTACTGCAAGAGAGCAAACCCTGAGCGCTTCCCTGACGCCGGCATTTATGCCAAGTGTCGGGAGATGAAGCGCTGACAGCTCCAAAGGCGCAGCTCCGACTGGGAGCGGAGCTGCAACACAGGTACCCAAAAGGGGAAAAAAGAAAAAAAGAAAAACAAAAGGCTCCGCAGCCCGCAGAGCGGAGCCGGTACCCGAAGGGAATCTCTGCCCAGGCAGAGGCTCCGCGGAGCGCGGACCGCGCGGACCCCGCCATGGCGGGCGCTGGGGCCTGCCAGGGGCTTTCCCTTCAGCGGCGCCCGCCTGCCTGCCGGTGCGATTGGTAACGGGGCAGGGGCACAGCGGCAGCGGAGGCCGCGCTGCAGCGGCCCCGAAGGCGGCAGCGAGCGGCCCCC